>CM031564.1:6122568-6477770 GCA_018467065.1 Ephestia elutella
TATTAAGTATACTACACTATAGAATTATTTTTTTAATAGATACTATATTATTCTTCTTCTTAGCGTGTCGACTCGGGTCAAATTTGTAATGACCAATATGACGCCACAGATACAGCATTATTACAGATATTATTGATATATCTAATATTTATAATATACAGAGATTCGGAATTAAAATCAGGTAAATACCAAAAATTATTCCGAATTAAAAAATGTTTTAACTTCTTCAATAGGGTATTTGACAAGGTTTTTTTTATTTGATTTATGGAAAGATTATGTAAAAGTGTAGTAACAAACTGTTTTTATTTTTTTAAATTTCGACCTAATTATCAAGTTATATCCATGGAAGTAATGTTGTACAAAGTACTTACTACTTCCATGGTTATATCTAATTAAAAGTACCAAAAAATCCTATGCCCCGAAAAAATCCGATCACCTTCTTGTCAGTTCACGAAGCAAACCCGAGCTCCACACCCGCGCAGGCCTGCCTGCCGGCGGGGAGAGGCGCACCGAGTAGGGAAAACACCTGTGTGACGTCACCGGGCTAATCGGAAGTGTTCGGTAACTGTTCGGCGTATTTCGTTGGTATGAATTTTCAATTTGAAATAACTAGGTAATTAAATCGAAAATAAAAAAAATAAAAACAGTTTGTTATAAAACTTGTATATGATCTTTCCATTTATTTAAAAATATGTTGAATAATTACACCTTGTCAAATACCCTATTGAGGATTGTATATAGAATTTGGGTGACATGTGATTTTTTAAAAAGAATATCGATGGGTGCAGACTAGTCTATCACTCCAGATGAACGTTTTGAAGCAAATTATTTGACTTTACTTTTTTTGACTTTTACTGCAAATAAACATTCATTCATTCATTGATTTGGGCCAAATTCGAGCGGGTCGCGATGAAAATGAGCCAAAGTACGGGTGAAAGTAGCCCCTGCCTGCCGTGATGCGTATCAAATCAACGGAAGTTCTAACAATAGCATAGGGGGCTGTTTGCATTTCCACCCTCGAAGCTTGGCCGGAGGGTGCATGTTATGCCTAAACTCCGCGACTACATGTTTATGGAAACTGTGCTCTGAAATACAGATTTATAGGAAGGGCAATACTTTGATGCGACCGATCTAACACCTTGATGTGTCCATTTTTTTTACAAAACTTTTCGTTCATTTTCTGAATGTTCTAGGTATATATATTTTATTTTGTATGTTTTATTAGAATTTATTTCAGTTTTAAAAAATCTGTTTGCCTTAACCTATTCAGAGTTCTATGAAAGCAGCTGTGATAATCTTAACCAGCTATAATATACACAACAAAGCCAAGTATCCGCGCGTGGCGCTGGAGGGGGTGCCTTAAAATTGAGTTAACGTTTATTACCCGACAACCACAAGGAGGGTTATTCCCTTCATGCATTTCTTGCCGACCACCTGTATCGCTAAGTAAACGACGTGACAAATTGAAAAATATGAGGATTCTGCCATTATTGTATGCTCATTTTGTTTGTAATACAGCTGCTGTCGCTTGGTGCGGTTGTTAATTTAGGCAGGTAGGTAGACACAAAAATCAGATTTATTTTGGTGTAGGCAACTTGAGAAGAAACTGACACCAGTGTATGGTACATAGTATGTGCCATATTTCATCCATACACTGCAGTATTCCAAACAGTATGTACTACATACTAGTTATCTATGATGTACTTAATTACATGTGCCAGTGATAGTTATATTATAACCAAAGATTTAAAAATAGGTACGTCAGTTTATAACATACAGAAAAGGAGAAAGAGTTATAATGTTATATACACGTTCTCAGTAGAATGACCGTATGGTGCGTGGTCCATTTATTGACATTTTAGTCCTTTTTAAATAACCAATTCTACATATTTAGTATTGTCATCTCTATTCCAAAATTCATTTAGAAATTCTCGTGATATTTTCCTTCCATTTGCTCTTAACAGCTAAATGTTATTAAAAGCTGTAAGTACTGAAACTTCGTCTTAAATGGCCGCCACTGAGGCGGTTGAAATACTCTTTTTTTTCGCCCCAAAGAAAAACCGGACGACTTGGAAGGCGGAACTTTATTCAGTTCGTGATCTCAAATCTCTTTGTCTGCGCAAAGTTTGGAGGATACATTGCCAGTTGCTTTTTTGTTGCTATTTTCGTGGACTTTTCTAAAAGATTAATGAAACAGTCCTAATACTAACTAATATTATAAATGCTAAAGTGAGATTGCTTGTTTGTTTATTATTTGTTAGTTTGTTACCTCTTTACGCTTTATCTATGAATAAAAGCAATGTTGCCGTAGAGTATTCAAAAATATTCACTCGGGCTAAGCCGCGGGCAAAAGCGAGTAAATATATAAGTATTATTGATTGAAAATCATCAGAAGAAGATTATAAAGATCAGAATAATCATAAAAAGATCATTGCGGAGATCATAGACTGTCGCAAAAATATTGACTTAAATCCATAAAACTGTAGTTAAAAAATAATTTACTTGAAGTTTGCTACCAATGGAAAAGTCTGTTTAAAGTCAGTCAACTACGGTGCGGTTGATTAAATATTTGACTATAACCCGATTGAAAATGATTAAAATGTATATAGTTACAGAAGCAGTATAAAATCTTTATCCTTTACGGGGTAGACAGAGCCAAGAGTTGTGAGACTTGAAGGCCATGTTTAGTTGGATAGTGGGTTGGTGCAATGGAGCTAATAACAGGTTGCTAGCCTATCGCCTGTGAGAGTAATATCCAGTTTGAAGCCTTTGGTTATGCAAACGGCATGTCGAATTTAAACCATTAAAAAAATATTAATTATATTAAAATATACAACTATAATTATAAAGATTTTGCGCTTTCAATTTGATATAATGTAGCTTACACAATTTATAAGTCCAAAGTAAAGTTATTTATCTGACCCAAAGGATTTCTCTGGCCATCTAGCGTGGCAATGCTGCTGGGGTTATGGGAGCCTTTGGGTCAGATATGAGATCGGACTTTCTATTTAATTAATTTTTTTTCAATAAAAAAGTCTGATTTTGAGTTATTTTTGTGGATTGTACTTACATACCTACATAGTATAATGTCAAGATAGGTTAATGTGGCATCTAAGACGTTTTATGACATGGCGTCGTTAGAATAATGTGTGAATGTCTGAACGTGGGTGGGTTAGATACAGTCGTTATCGCACACGTAAATCAGACGTGCCAGTACCCTTCAAGTTATACCCCATTCCTATTCCTTTGAAAGAAAAAGATTTCTGTGGTTTCAGTCACGTTAGAAGTATACCTACCCTTTAACGTAGAAGATTCGTTATATTTATTCTTTTATTAGTCGGAATAATGTGGTATTGGTTTTACTCTACTTACCCATATGGGTATTATGGGTAATAGCAATAATCATAGAATATTGCTCCGTATCTTATAATCTATCTACTTTTACTGTTACAAAATTCCAACGAAAAGAAAATCACGGCTATAATTTTTAACCTCCTCAGTCCCGAGGCCCTATTTCGAAAGCTATTTATATGATTTTTATAAAACGAACTTAGGGGCCTCCACAGATAAAAAAAATATATAAATGATATATCTACTTATACATGTTTTTTTTATATAGCATGTCCCCTATAGGGGACTCCAGGTCTTAAAGCCAACAAAAAAAAAGTAAAATAAATAAAAATAAATACAAGAAAATAAATTTATTTCAGTAAAAAATTAAAGTTTTACATAGTACTGTTTGCAGAAAACACTCCTTACTGCAAAAGAAATTTGTATATTGCATGTGAAGCAATAAACTCTTGATTTTTTGATTTTGCAACCAGGGAACCGGCACCTGTAGTCATCAAACATTGCCAAAGGACCTGCTATATCTGTCTACAATTGTAGAAGGGGTTGAGAAACCTGTAATTTCCTTTTATATTATCTTTCAGCCTCGTTTGTCTCAAGTATAGTGTCATATTTACCCTCATAAAAGAAAATTCTAAAGGCATACCATGTGGAGTAGAGCGTACAAAAATTTTCATGCCACAAGTGTTTAGTTTTTCTCCGGTAAATTCATATATTTTATACTTTAAAATAAATACAACCCCCACGGATATAATCCTTGGGGGAGGCCTTTGTCCAGCAGTGGACGTCTTTAGGCTGAGAGAGAGATACTTTAAAAAGATGCTTATTAATTAAAAAATATCTTCTAAAATATATTTTGTTAAAAATTCATATGAGGTATTGTAATCTCCCATTGAGGCAGTTAACGAATGGCAGTGATCTCCTGGAGGTGATGGTGTAGATTTTTCTTGGTGGTGGTTGATGTATTGGCTTGATTAACTTGAGAAGTTGGATAAGTAGTCTGAGGATTAGTAAAAGTAGATTATGGCACATCATTATCTTTTGAATATTTATTCGAAACTAGCTTTTGCCCGCGGCTTCGCCCGCGTGAATTTCCCACGGGAACAGTGCTTTTTCCCGGGATAAAAAGTAGCCTATGTGCTATTCCAGGTCATTATCTACCTCTGTACCAAATTTCATCGAAATCCGTCCAGTAGATTTTGCGTGATTGAGTAACAAACATCCTCACAAACTCACAAATTCACAAACTCACAAATTCACAAACTCACAAACTCACATCCAAACATTCGCATTTATAATATTAGTATGGATATTGTATCTACTCAGTTTATGAGTTTCCTCATTGTATGGAGCAATGGAGGGTCACCATCATCAGAAATTCCATCAACAATTAAGTCCTCAGCATTTGACGCTAAATTTGTATCTATTTCTCGATAAAACAAACCAGGAAAACAAAATAATTTGGGTATAGTATCTGTAATAATCTATATGAAAAAAAGAAAAACATACAAAAAATATAAGCTTGAGACCTGAAGTCCCCTATAGGGGACTCTTTCATATCAGATAGCATTATGATCAAACAGAGTCTCAAAACTCATACCAAATGACTTTATTCCATGCTAAATATCTTAAGCAATATAAAACACATCGATTTTAAATATTACATTTATCATTTAAAACTTACCTAGGGCAGCCATTTTTTCGAACATCAGAGATCACTTAACTTCGTAATGGCAAAACTTTTTAACATGGCCGGCAGAAGCATATCATTTCTGTTTTTTATAAAGCGACATCTATTTTAAATCTAATGCAATAATTATTTGGAAGTTTCTGCAAATAACCGCTTGAGGGAGACAACAGAAAAATTGTCCCCTATACGGGACATCAGGACTGAGGAGGTTAAAATCATCAATCATCATCAGACTAGTTGCTTTATTATATGTATTGATATACATATAATAAAGCAACTAGTCTGAGTCTGCACATAGAAGATATATAAAAAAACTAAGATAGGTCAATACAAGCCAAAATAATTTTTTTTTAAATTTTGTCTGTCTGTCTGTAGATAGACAGATAAAAATTGACGCGCATCACGCAAAAATACTGGACCAAAGATGCAGTTTTCACTGTTACATTGTTGAAGGTCTATCTTAAAATCACGCGTAGGTTTTATCTCGATACGCCGCTTGATATCTCGATATCGAAGATACTTATACAATAGTAAAAAACTCACGAACGAAGTTGCGGGCAAAGCTAGTAACACAATAATTTTACAGCACTCGTATAAAAATTGTAACATTTTGACTCTGCTAGGAGTGAAAATTCTAGTGCGTGGCTTATCCAATTCCGTTTTAAACTGTGCTTGCAAATAGAATGAAAGATAAGGCTAAAATTTAGTTCATATTGTGGTCGAGTAGTTGGAGTTCACAAAGGTTTTAGAGCTGAATAATACAATAATCCAGATGTGAATGGAATAGCAGTGGCGGCGGTGCACAATGACCGTTTTAGCACAATCCCAGTATTCCCAGTACGCCACAATATGCGAGTAGGCGGTGGTCAGGAGTCAGTCGGTTTGATACTACAATGAAGGCTTATTATCGGTACCAAATCCTGATCTTAACTAATATTATAAATGCATGAGTTTGTTTTATGATCTTAACTAATATTATAAATGCATGAGTTTGTTTTATGTTACTTCTACACGCTTTATCTACTGAACCAATCTTCCTGAAATTTCGCTTTCGCAGTTAGAAATACTGAGAAGGATATAGGGTGGTGTCATCCCAGGAAAAACATTATTAAAAATCAAAAAATCAAAAATATTTATTGCATATATCTGTGTATATACATTTATATGTATGTATGTATATATACTGTGTATATATATTATTCCTATCGGAATTTCACGCGGGCGAAGACGCGTGCAGAAGCTAGTTCTCCATCTAAACCGTAGTACCGGTACTAAAGTACTCTTATATAGAAATTAGATATGGTGAAAAAATTCCATGCGAGCAGGACTTGAACCCGTGATCAGGCCTTTATACGACCTTGCTCTTCCAACTTCGTAGTACCAAGTAGTTTCTTCGTAGTACTTTATACATATAAGTATTTGGTTCCAGTACCAACCGGTAACAAGCCCAGCTACAGTGTGAAGTGGTCACATGTCAAAGCTTGTCCCATGAAGTTTATTTTTATTTTATCTTTAATTATGTATATGTATTTGTTATAAAATCTAGTATCGTTGAGATAGTATCCCATAACACAAGTATCGAACTTACTTTGGGGCTAACTCAAACTGTGTGATTGGTCCGTATATATTTATATCGGGTCTCTAATGATTGTCATAAAAATATTTGTAATAATATAGTTCGAAATAATGTTTTTTCACATGATCATAATTAATATAAATTAAAATTAAAATTAAAATAATATTTTTTTAAATAATTTTTTTAACATAATTGTTTTCTAATAAATACAAATTATCATAAACATAAATAATCATAATATAATTTAATCATAATAGTAATACTCATAATGTACAGAGAAAAGAGAACTCATAATGTACGGATGCACTCAGAAAAAAAGGTAAGAATTGTTAAGTTTTTGTTTTTTTGTTGTTTATGTTCGCGGCTTAAGGGTGGCCTAAGGGCCACCCCCGCCGCACCCTAACCTATACTAGTGTTTGTGTCAACTTAATGTGAAATAGGTATAATTAAATTTTACATAATGTCTTCAAATGTCATCAACAAAATAAAAGACGAACAAAATAAAAAAGAAAATATGTATATGACAATAATAACAATTATGACAAATCCATTATGATAAACCATTTTATAAAAAAAAACTGTATGACAATCTATGATTATGACTAAACAAATATTATTACAATAAATATTATGATAAAAAAATTATGAGAAAAGCTTTATGACAAACCATATTATGATTATTAACCTTATGAGAAATGAAAGGATCCCATTTATATCTATTTATTTATGTCTATGGCTTGTCCACACTAGGCACCAATGGGAAAATCAGCAAATCAAATTCGTTGAAGTTGTAAATAACCTGAGAAGTACATGTTTACACCATTTTAGCTCAAAAATAGCAAGACTGATTTTCATGAAATTTTAACAAGGGCAGAAAAATACCGGGAGTATTACATCTCGAAATTCCCAAGGGAGCGAAGCCTCGGGACGGAGCCAGTGGTATTATAAAGTTTGATATGATCATTGCATTTCTACCTATATGAATTTACCAATAAAAAATAGACATTCCAATATGTCGCAATGTTTAGTCCCACTTTGTCCCTCAAATTCCTTGAATAATTTATCTTTGCCGAACAAAAGTTTCCCGCTGAACTGCAAAGTCTTCTACTTATATTTTTTCGCTTACCGACATTTCTTTTATTGCAAGTTGACCAATACAACTAAGATTCATTTTCACCAAAGTTTTTTGTAGTTAACTCTACTTTTTACTGAATCCGCCAATAACTTGAGATTTAATCATAAAGTGTACAGTCAGCTACATAGAAACCTGTCACTCCTGAGATATAATTCGGTTAGATAAATCCTAACTAATATTATAAATGTTAATGTGAGTTTGTTACCTCTTCACGCTTTATCTACTGAACCAATCTTCCTGAAATTTCGCATACACATAGTTAGAAGTACGGAGAAGGACACTTATGGTACCTTTCATCCCGGGAAAAAGCATGGTTCCCCTGGAAAATTAACGCGGGCGAAGCCGCGGGCGATAGCTGGTAATGATATAAGTAATAAGATAAAGAGAGAAATAATTCGGTGAGTCCGGTTTCCCTGCAGCTGACTGAACGAAAATTAAATTATTGCGCGCTATGCCACGAGCGTCGGGCATTTGTGAGGATAGATGTGTGTATGTATTAACCAATTTTTCTATCACTTATAATTCAAATATTCTACGGTGTAATTAATTAGTATTAACTAAATTTTAGTACAAAACTTCTATTGCTAAATGGGGGATTTTCCGAGACCCAAATTAAAAAAATAGTTCCAGAAGCCTTCATAGATGGCGAGTTAAAAGGCGAGTCCAAAGAAAAAGCAAAAATATTGGCATTTTTTTTTAAATTAAGCCTAATAAAAAAAACATCTAATAAAAGTATCAATATTGTGATTTGTGCAACTTTCAAACTGTTAGGTGATTTTTTTTTGCCTCTGGTTGACAAGAAAAGCGCACAATATAGGTACAGCAATCATTACGACCCGGCTTTTATAAAACGCCACCTTTTAAGACTTTTTTATACTGATTTTTTTTTCTTAATTTAGCTGTCAGAAAATCGCCCATTCACGCACATTGAATTAAAAATGTTATACATATACTCGTATGTAATTCGCTTTATCCTAAAGAAGTCGGGAGCTTGAATGGTTACTAGAGCGCTGGAAAATCAAAATTATACCAATCAAAAGTTTTAACCCGACGTAAAATAAAACCGGGAAGATAAACCGGTTCCGATTTGATAAGTTGCGACCGCATGCAGCTAGTTCGAGCAACACCAACTTTTATATTTTGTTGTTCGAACACCGAAAGTGGGTCAACTTCACATTTCTGTGTTATGTTATTGAGAATGGGTGGTGGAGATGTATCGCTGGTCTTTTTATTGATAACTAGCGTTTGCCTTCGACTTTGCCCACGACGTTTTCTTTTAACGCTGTGGATTGAAATCACAAAATTAATTTCTTTGTTTCTCACTTAAGCTAAATAAAAATATCTTCTAAATTTCAAGTTTCTACTCGTACGTTCAGCGGTTCTTTACTTTAATATCCCAATCAGTCATTCAGCTCAGCGTCCAGCGTCCAACTTTATATTCCAAAGGTTGGCTGGTAGATAATGCCTTAGTATTAAGCCCTTTTATTGTACGTTTACTTCTGTATTTTCATACAATAAAGGTAAATAAAGCTTTTGCCCAGCAGTGGGACAATATAGGTTAAAAAAAAAGGTAAATAAACACATAATTAACAAGTACATATATTCCTACTGTGATATAATTTATATGGGTTTTTTAAAATCCATCAAGCAGTTTGAAAAAGTAGACAAACATGCAAACTAAAATTCAATTTTACATACTATCACGTTACTAATTAGTACCTAGTATTAAATAGGATATACTGATATTAATGAAATTAATAGCCCACTATCAAGTATCTCATTTTTATGGTGAAAAATTACGGCTATAGCTAAGCGATAGTGAACGCGTCATAATTTTAAGCGCTGCTGTAAAGAATTTATGCTCACAATGCTATAAAACGGGACGCCATTTTCGTGGGGGTTTAATATAAAAACTGCTAATTTCTGATGAACTCTGTGAAAAGTATTTTATATAGGTACTAGGGCCTCAGCTTTGCTCGGGAGGTACATACATAAATTATAGCCTATGTCATTCAAGTATAATGTACTTTCTCTATTGGTGAATTTTTTTTTTTTAAATCAGTTTAGTAGTTCCGAAGTTACCCCTTACAAAAAAACTCATAAAACATTATTATTAAGATAGATTAGTATGATAAGGATATAAAATTTAATTAGACCATCATCATGATCTAATGAACTTTTGTTTGTTTGTTTGTTTGTAAACTCTTTATTGCACATACTCACAAGAAAAATACAAAACATAGTGAAACAAAAAGAGAGGCGTACAAAGGCGGACTTATCCCAAAAAGGGATTTCTTCCAGTCAACCAAGTGTTTGAAAAGACTTTTATGTGATTTTGAACATAATTGATTTAAAATAAATTAAGTTCTGGGTACCTACCATACCTAATCTGTTACTTAAACAGCGAAGTTTTACCTAGCATATGGACATGCTGTGGACATGAAGGAATTTTTGAGATTGCTACTACTCTATGAAACCTAAAGTCCAAAAGTTTTTAGAGATCCTTTTTTAATAATAACCAAAAATAATAAATAATAATTAATAATTTTTTTTCTATTTTTTACCCGAAAATTGTTGAAACTAGTTGCGATTAATTCCGAATGATTTTTATTTGACACAATTGGTAAGATAAATATTTTTTTTCGTATAAGGCCATTTTGATAAAATCTGTTGCTCTCATGCTATTGGGTTGAACAACAGCAAAATTTTATGGAGTAATTATCTCTAATTTATAAAACAAATGTACCACCACGTTTAGTCAATTTAAATTCTAACCATTGTACCAATTAACTAGGCAATCTCAATAAAGTGGAGTAAAGAGCAAACGAAATAATAGCGAGCCTTCATTGGAGGCGCTTCTGCAAAATAAACGTAACGAAATCAGAGCTTAGCGCCAACTGCTGGGTACAATGGGAAAAACAAGTCAGTGGGATGAGAGAGGGGTCGCCGCATTGCACCAGTTGAATCTCACCCTCGGCCCGGGGTCGATCCCCTCCCCGGGCAGGGGGCGCCCTGGTACTTGTTGACGCTGAGATCAGGACGCGTTTTTCCAAGTTTTCTGAGGCATCGTAATTGGATTCGACGTTTGGTTGTGAATGATGAATTGATGACTCTTTATTTATTTACAGTGGCTCTCCAAAGTATTGCCCCAAGAAAGAAAACAATTTTTTTCTTTTTTAATTTTAATTGATATTGACCAATTTCGATGTATTAAGCAATCGGACGACCTTCTGCCGTTCCACAATGCCTTCTGAAGCATGTTCCCAAGAAATATCAATAAAATTTATCGCATTTTGTTTAACACATTTTCACAACGTTTTACGAATAATGTTTTTTTTTAGGATAAATAATGAGTATATTCAACTGTAAGTAGAATTTCGTGTACTTAATCTAGATTTTTTTCGATTCAAATGAGTTTATTGTGATGAATCGCATAAATCACTGGAAGAATAAGAACTCTGATATAAAATATCGAGAGATAAGATATTATGCTGGCCAAGAGATGTATAAATCACAATACTTATACATCCGTCTGTTGTCCGACCTATTACAGTAACTAATTTTTATCTAAAAGACATTGTTCATCGCCGGCTTACTGCGGACAGTTCGTTCAATAAATAATAGTATTATCATTCATCATAATTAATGTCAAATAGATTTTCTGAATATATATTGGAGTATGAATATCTATAATTAAAATATACCATTTAGTAAGTATTTTTTGCGTTTCCGATACTCAAATCAAAGATGTCGGCCTTCACGTGTGTTCTGGGATGCAATTATCTACAATAATATTACATTTAAGTAGTATATTTTTATTCTTTGATGAAAGATTGGATTAATTAGGTAATTTTTTAGCATAATATATTAGTTTTATGTATTAAGTACACTCATATCATTTCATGTTTATATTTTTTAATGAAGAATTATGTATGTATTTTAATTTTTACTTAAATAATTCAATATTGCGTTTTCTTTACCTGGTAACACTCTACTCTTCAGCATAGCTTGATTTTGACGTTGACCGGTTGTCGTCGGTCGACATTGACACTTGGATACTTGTCAACATCTGTCAACGTCAAAATCAAGCCGCACCCAAGAATCGAGTGTTACCAATATTGAATTATTTAAGTAAAAATTAAAATAATACATAATTCTTCATTCTAAAATAAAAATATGAAGTGATATGAGTGTACTTAATAAATAAAACTAATGTATTTTGGTAAAAAAATACCTAATTAATCCAATCTTTCATCAAAGAATAAACAATATACTACTTAAATGTAATATTATTTTAGATAATGGCATCCCAGAACACACGTAAAAGCCGACATCTTTGATTTGAGTATCGGAAACGCAAAAAATACTTACTAAATGGTATATTTTAATTATCTAGATATTCATACTCCAATATATATTCAGAAAATCTATTTGACATTAATTATGATGAATGATTATACTATTATTTATTGAACGAACTGTCCGCAGTAAGCCAAGCCCCCATACACTTTGAACAAAGTCCTTTATAAACTCAAGGTTTTGAGAGGTAAAAATTTCTAAGAAATCTGGCAGAACACGATTAATTAATAACATGATTACTTAACTTACTGTCAGTTACTTTTGTAGTTTTAATGTAAAATATTCATTGGCGGGTATAAACGATTCGAATGCCGTGGCTGAAAACGGTATGAAGCGTCGTGGCACGATGCTCATTTGTTTTACATCTGCCATGACGTGACGGCTTACTTTGTTTTCTACTTGTTAATTGTAATCCTCGCACTTTAAAATCCTAACTCCTAACTAATATTATAAATGCGAAAGTGAGATTGTTTATTTGTTTGTTATTCCTTTACGCTTTATCTACTGAAACAATCTTCCAGAAATTTCGTATACACATAGTTAGAAGTACTGAGAAGGACACGGGGTACCTTTCATCTCGGGAAGAAGCATTGTTCCCGTGGGAAATTCGCGCGGGCGAAGCCGCGGCCATCTAGTAATTTATATTAAGCGAGCTTTATTTCTATGCCTTCTTTACTTTGCGCGTTGGGACCGTGCCAAATCATTAGGCGGGCGCACAATGCCGATAGAATTCCCGGCTGTAACCCGGAAACTTCACTGAACACATTTTAGAGGTCGGAGCTGATATTTTGACTTGTTCTTTAAATATATAAATATAATAACTACGCTCTGCGAAGGAGCTCCCATGAGAAAAACTACATGTATAAATATATACTCACAGATTAAGTTTCAAATAAGATTTCTTGTGTTATAGGCACAGAAGTAAAATTTTTTTTAAAATATAAGCAGAAGGAACACAAATTTCACACACACACTGATGATATTTGACAATATTTGCATCCTGTTCATGATAAGGACTGTCATATAACTCTGTCCCTTTCCTTCCTTAGCATTGCAATGTATTGCAACACGAACCACTACACCGAAAGATTTATCATCCAAGCCGGATTTTTCATGCGAAATGATCCTTAACTGTCATATTTGTTGTGTTGTCACAGTTGTCATAAATATTTAAAATTATTTTTTACTGTTTTGTGCTTTTAAACTCAATAGAAATGATAAAATGCAACGTGTACAATATGTGGAAGTGTTTCATAAAAAAATATTCGTGGAATATCGTTCCTTCGGTAAGCAATACATGTTTTTTTGACGTGCCCAATGATAATATACAATTTCGTGTTATTTTTGAAACAATAACCATTATTAGACTTTTGAATGCTATTTATCAGCAATATCATTATTTATTTTATAAAGTAGTGTATTAATTATAACCATTTCATAAGAAATACTACAAGTAATTTAATAATTTCGTAAATAGCATAGATCATTTGACAGATCCAGTTTTGTTTACTATGGCTGGGCCGAATCAAGGCAAATATACGAATTTAGTACCTTCTATAAAAATCTCAGGAATTCTTTCTTGAAGATTAAAATGCACATTTTATAAAAATACTGACAGTGAATTTTATTTCAGGACAAGGAAAATATGCCAGAAAATAATACCTCAAGAAAGAGAACTGTTATGGGGAGTATTTCTCTTACGTACTACGAGTACCAGGACAGTGAATGGACGCCAGCAACCATTAATATCATTGCAATGTTTCATTGCACGTGATTTTTAATAATTTAAAATAAATTTTATTGATTTAATGACTAGTATTTTTCCCAAAAGGGATAGAATTTCCCATCGTAAAAAGCTGATGCAGATCCGTCCGCATACCACGCACGGCTTAAGATTCAGCGTCTCAAAATTTTTGGTTTTGCTACACTGTACCGAATATAATTAATTATCTTAGATCCGACCCTGTATTCTGTCGTTGTGTGAATAATAATCTTAGTGTGTGTTTTTGCCATGCAATTTCAAATGACATGTTCAGTCTGCTTACTATTATTATATGTCTGTGGTTATAGGCACAGAAGTAAATTTTTTTTTAAAATATAAGGTTATAGGATATTAATTCATCCACGCTATATTTTATGTTGAGATATGAGCATGGAAGTAATAAGTACCTTTGTAGATATACTTCTCTATTGCTCTATGACACGTTGCCCCAAGCAACGAGGGTTGTTGATTATAATGTAAAAGGTCAGAGCATTTGTGAAAAATTTAAATATACTTATATTTACGTTACAAGCTGTATTTATCAATTCGCTACCCCATATTTACTTTAACATGGTAGCAGAGCAAAAATAAAGTATTCAAGTTTAAAAGTCAGTGCCTGCGAAAGTGAAAAATTTGGAACCAGCTGTCAACTGAAAATTTTTATTTTATTTTTTCAAAAATGAATAAGGCAATTTCAGAAGCTTCAAAGGTTCAAATAAATCACCTCGATGGCAAGAACTATAAACATTGGAGGTACAGAATTGAGACGGTATGTAGGGCAATACCCGGTGCAATTGAGCTATTGCAAGGAAAGAAAGGTAAGCCGATACCACCAGCTGTAACAGCTACAGAAGCTGAAGTGACTAAATATGAAGAAGAATTGTTAAATTTCATAAGCCTAGACAGTACTGTATTAACTCTCATGACCACAAACATAACAGATGAGATACTTGATCAAGTGATGCGTTTCAAAACTGCTCAGGAAGTTTGGGATGAACTATATCGTCTTCATGGAGGATGCAATGAAGATAAGAGTTACGATTTGTGCCTACATTTCTTTAATTATAAATATGATACCAATTTTGAAATAAGAAAGCATATAACAACGTTAAAAAATATATGGCATGAATTGAATAGTCAATTGGAAACAAATCTGCCAGAGATATTTTTGATTTGTAAGATACTTGGTTCATTACCACAACAATACTTTGCTTTCAAGTCAAGTTGGCTCTTAATTACAAAGAAAGATAGAACAGTTGATAACTTAACTGCTCAGTTGAGCGCTTATGAGAAGTCCCTACAAAGCAAAGCAGAAAACGAAACCACTGAAGAAGTATTAGTTGTCAAAGCAAAGGAGAATAAAAAGAAACAGAGTTTACAAAAATGCAACTACTGTGGAGAAGTTGGACATAGATTACGACAATGCAAGAAATGGATCAAAGATGGTCGTCCACCAAAGCAATCCACCAGTACAAATGTAAATCTTACGGTGTTAGCCCTTAAAAATAAATTGCCTTTGGACAAACAAAATTGGTATGTTGACAATGGAGCAACGAGCCACGTCACAAACATAGGTGATTACTTTGAGAGCTTCGAGCACTTCAAAGATTCACATACTGTTACTGCAGCAAACGGACAAACCACTGAAGCCATTGGAATGGGCAATATCCGTGCTGAAGCCAATGTCAACGGAAAAGTTGAACAAATACTTTTAAAAGACGTTTGGTACGTACCTAGCATTAAACTAAACTTGTTCTCGATTCTTGCTGCTCACGACACGTCATCTCTAAACAGTGTCTTCCAGTCAACACCACGTGAATGTTCGCTAAAGATTAATGGCTGTATAAAAATAATTGGAACGCGAGAAAAGCATGGAGGCCTTTACAAACTACAGCTAAAGTGCCTGAAACCAGCTGCTCGGATTAATCAATTATCTACACCAAATCTATTACAACTATATCACGAAAGGTTTGGACATCAGAACAAGACACATGTAAAGAAATTGATTGAAAGGGAGTTAAACATCAAAGCTGAAGTAGATAAAGAATTATGTGAAGGCTGTATTTATGGTAAAATGCACAGACACCCATTCGGTTCAAGAATCAGAGCATCCCACCCAGGTGAACTAATTCATACCGATATTTGCGGCCCATTTCCATTTTCTATTTCGAAGCGAAGATATTTTATTTTATTCAAAGACGACTACACACGCTATCGCCATATTTACTTTTTACGTCAAAAGTCTGAAGCAGTTCAAAAGCTAAAACAGTTCCTAGCAGAAGCTAAAACTGCTGGACATGTTGTCAAAGAAATTTTAAGCGACAACGGGGGAGAGTTCGTCAGTGAAGAATTTCAAAAAGTGCTTCGTGAACATGGCATAAAGCAAAGACTGACTATGCCTCATACACATGAACAAGCTGGATGCGTAGAGCGGGAAAATCGTACCGTTGTGGAAACCACACGAGCCATCATGCACGCACACGAGAAAATTCCTGATGGTCTGTGGGCAGAGATAACAAATGCTACTGTTTATGTACTAAATCGTACGGGACCTTCAAGTGCAGCAAACATATCTCCACATGAGCTATGGTATGGAAAGAAACCAGGCATAAAACACCTGCGGATTCTCGGTTGCACATGCTATGCGCATATCCCTAAAGCTAATCGCAAAAAGCTACAAAAGAAAGCTCAAAAAGGAATTCTAATTGGTTTCGAAGGTGATGAAGGATACAGAGTCTTTGTATGTGAAACACTTACTTTAATCAGGTCCAGAGATGTTAAATTTGATGAAGTAGCATTATTAGATAAACCTGCAGAAGAAGTTGCCATACAAGATACGCCTTCACCACGACCAAAGAGAAACCATAGTTTTGAGATACCAGAATTTGATTCGTTAGGATACAATCAGAGACAAAACGAGACACCTCAACCTGAAGGTAGAGCTGAGTTAGAAGCTAATATTGAGCAATTAGCGTCTATGGATGAACCGTCTTCATCTGAAGCCCGTTATGAACTAAGTGAGAGAAATTCCATAGATATAACGAATGATATAAATAATCCCGAGATTGATCAAAGTAATATAGAGTTTGAATCAACTGAAGATGAGGATGAAGAGCATGCTGAAGAACAGAGTGATTTGGAACTGTCTGAACAAGAGGTACAAAGAGCAGGACACATGACTCTGCGAAATAGAGCAACGCTAAAACCTCCAGATCGATTTCAAGATTATATCATGGCAACAGAAGCGAATGGTCTATTTGAACCTACTACCTTCAAAGAAGCGATGTCTTGCAAAGATTATCAAAAGTGGCAAGAAGCCATTAATAGTGAGATCAAGTCACTTAAAGATAATAAAACATGGGAGTTGGTTGAATTGCCTAAAGGTAGAAAAGCTATTCCTTGCAAGTGGATATTTAAGATTAAGACTAATCCAGATGGCACGATCGACAAATATAAAGCTCGTTTGGTCATAAAGGGATATTCACAGAAAAAGGACATAGATTTTCATGAAACCTTTAGTCCTGTTTCTAGAAGCAGTACCATAAGAGCGGTGCTAAGTGTTGCTGCTAAAGAAAAGCTTCAGTTAACGCAATTTGACGTCTCCACAGCTTTCTTATACGGCACATTAGATGAAGAAATCTTCATGAAACCACCAGAAGGCTATGTGGCAGATAAGAAACTAGTCTTTAAATTAATTAAATGTCTTTATGGGCTTAAACAAGCACCTTTGTGCTGGAACAGATGTATAACCGATTACATTGTAAATATTGGATTTAAACAAAGCCATTCTGATCCATGTTTATTTGTAAGAAGACATGGCAAAGAAAAAATAGTCCTAGCATTGTATGTTGACGACGGTTTAGTGGCATCTAGCAGCAAGAGGGCAGAAATGAGATTTCTAGATGAAATGAGAGACCGTTTCAAAATAACCGTGAGACAGGCAAGTTTTTTTTTAGGAATGGTAATAGAGAGAAACTCTGATGGTTCAGTTTTATTACATCAGAGAGCTTACACGAAACGCGTTCTGGAAAGATTTGGCATGGATAAATGCAAATCTGTAGCATCACCTATTTTAAAGACAGTTGATGTCCAGGATGACGGAACTAACACATCCTTTCCATACCGACAGGCGGTAGGTGCGCTAGCCTACTTAATGACAGGCACCAGACCGGATATAGCCTTTGCAGTGAGTTGTGTGTCACGAAATTTAGAGTCACCTTCAAGAGAAGATATCTTGACCGTGAAAAGGATCATGCGATACCTGAAAGGCACAATGGACAACGGTATCTTATATAGTACAGACAAAGTTAATAATTTAGAATGTTATAGTGACGCTGATCATGGTGGAGATATTAAAACTGGAAGATCAACGTCAGGCATTCTTTGTATGTATGCTGGAGGAGCAATAGCTTGGAACAGTAAACGCCAAAATGTAGTTGCAATATCCTCGACTGAAGCAGAAATTATTGCGGCCAGTGAAACAGCCAGAGAGATTATTTGGATAAAAAGAATAATGAAGGATATTACGGGTGAAGAATGTCCTGCAACTCTTTGTGTGGATAATGAGTCGGCTATCCGATTAGCTAAAAACCCTCCTGAATTCCATCAAAGAACCAAGCATATTAGACTTCGCTCATTCTTTATTAGAGAGTGTATCCAAGATGGAAGTATATGTATCTCTCATGTGCCAGCAGCCAAACAAATAGCTGATATGCTAACAAAACCTCTTTATGGACCCAGAATAAATTTACTGAAGAAGTTGGCTGGCATTCAAAGTCTAAACAGGGGTGGATGTTGAGATATGAGCATGGAAGTAATAAGTACCTTTGTAGATATACTTCTCTATTGCTCTATGACACGTTGCCCCAAGCAACGAGGGTTGTTGATTATAATGTAAAAGGTCAGAGCATTTGTGAAAAATTTAAATATACTTATATTTACGTTACAAGCTGTATTTATCAATTCGCTACCCCATATTTACTTTAACATTTTATACGAAGTAAATTATCTTAAAACATATTTCTTCTTTCTTTATATACCTGTGTAAAGCAAGGGCTAGGTGCTAGTCAAATATAACTAAAAGTGGAAATGAATTTTGAAGAATCTAAGTACCTATAATTTTTCAAACCAAGGTCTGTCGTAGCCTCGTAGCATATAAATTACGAGCTGCTACGAGAATGCTACGAGACGCTACGAGAATGCTACGCGACGCGACACGTTCAGTTTTGTGAAGAGCTTAAACTGGTTTGGCATGTTTCACCGTTTGTGGATGAACTTCTTGATAGCCTATCCGTAACTTTGTGACAAATAGCATCCGAACTAATGTCGCGCTTGTGTCGAATAGAAAAGCCAATCAGCTCAGTTCTCCGAAAGTGGTACTGACGGATTTATCAGGCAGTTCATTTATCTGACTACTATCACACTTTTTTTAATAAACAATAGGTTAAAACATGAGATATCGCAGTAATGTTATAAATGCCCAAGCTTTCATCGTTGTGTGTCAGTTGTTTTAGTGAGTGTCAGAGTGATAGAAATTTTCATATAAAATACAGCAGATGGCACTTTATTTGCATAATTTTTCAAAATTCTATCTTAACACTGTCTTGTTTTTACCTAAGCAACGGCATCTAGCACTCAACGACTACCATCCTCTAACAGCAGTCTAGTATGTCAGAAAAGTCAGCTATTGAGCAGGTTTCCTCACGATATATCCTTTCACCAACTAGTGCAGTTCGACGAAAATGGAATCCGAAAAAAATATTTATTTTTATTATTTACTATACGGGGACGCCAGCGCAAGCACCAGACGGGTGATCAGTCCACTTATGCTGGGACCATTTCACCCAATTCCCCGAGACCCGTATAGGGTTTTGAGTTACCTGGTAACTCACGTTAAGCAGATAATTCTGACCCGCCTGAAATAGAATTCGGTGAGACAGGGGACAGTTTTATCCATAGAGCTAGAATTTTTTTTAAAATTTTACTTACTTACTTACAGACAGCTGAGGAAGCAGGATGTCAGATATGGTTTTTGCCTATGTTAGTAAAGGACAGGTAATATCTTCTGTGAAGTTATTTTTTTGACAATTTTGACATGTTTGGTGTGTAATTTTTTTTCTGTGTCTATGATTTTATCTGCTCTTCAGATTCGTCACAGGTCACATGAGTTTCAAACCCTCACCATTCGGCAAAAAGCGCCTTAACCACAAGCCATCAGGCGCTTCTATAATTAATGATTGTCTAGTCTAGGAAAATGAGCTAAATTGGGTCAAACCATAAAGTAAAAAGATTAAATGATTTTTGGGGTTCTGTACCTCAAAAGGCAAAAACGGAACCCTTATAAGATCACCTTTGTTGGTCTGTCAAACTTTTTTTTCTCAGGAACGCCTCAAGGTATCAAGTTGAAATTAATATTGAATACTCGGATCCACGGTCACTTTCAGCAAAAAAGTAATCAAAATTATACGTCAACGCGATCAAAAGATATTATCGTAAATGTTGCGAATTTTTGCATATTTTGCGATTTCAGGCAGCAATCAAAACCTATGGGACCTATCCCGTTGACCTAAAATAAATTTGGCAAAAGCAAGGTCTAACTACATAATTCCTGTGAATTAGTCTGAAAGTTGTAAATATGTTATTGGAAGTCTAAAAAAAGTGTTACAAACTTATTTTTGCGCTGGATTCAGTATGAATCTTAGGGATCGAACTGCAAAGTTAATTGGTCTTTTAGTTAGAGCTTTAATGTGAGATGATTTGTGTGTACGGAACCCTCGGTGCGCGAGTTAGACTCCGTAGACATCTATCCGTGAAGCTACGTACAAGGATGCTTCAGTGTTATGTCTGGCCTCTTGTTTTATATGGCTGTGAAGCCTGGACTTTAAAAGATGACCTCCGAAAGAAGCTAGAAGCATTTGAGATGTGGTGCTATCGCATAATGCTATGAATAAGCTGGACGGACCACATTACTAATATTGAGGTTCTCAGACGCATGAGCAAAAAGGTGGAGCTTGTTCGGACCATTAAAATAAGAAAACTCAGAAATGATAGGAAAGATTGCTGGTAAGCGTAGAGTGGGAGGACGGAACATGTCTTGGCTCAGGAACATCAGAGAGTGGACGGGAATCAAGACAGTGGAACAACTGTTCAGACTGGCTTTGAACAAGGCTAAATTTAAGGAGCTGACTGCCAACATTCAGTGATGAATAGGCACATAAAGAAGAAAGAAGAAGAGACTCGCACTTAAACCGTAGTGTATTTTTTCTTTGCCTAAACTGCATTCCCTCCAAACGTGGGAGGCATATGGGCGGCGTGCAAGCGAAAGCCGACCAATAGCATTAATTCATTTTCGATATAAACTAATTCTATTGGTTTACCGTTTACTTACATACTTCTCATTTGCCTCTCTGGTGGAAAATAAGCTAATTGAGAGCTACGCCCCAGAATATGATTATGAAAATTTCAAGACAAGTATCCTACACATTTTGGTTACAAAGTCGGTAAGTTATGTTATTAGTTATGTATATGTCGGTAAGTTATGGTATTAGTGTGTGATCAATATAAAAGCAAACGTTGAACTTTACGCATAGGAAACAAAGTGATGGATGATAATCATATTTTCAAAAAAAAAAAAGGTTCCTGTATAAGATTTAACATCATCATCTGCCTTACCTTCTCCCATCATCTGGGGTCGGCGCAAAATGTTTCTCTACACAATTGTCTATCCTTAGTCATGCATTTTTTGTGTGTGTATATCCACACAAAAAAATAAGATTTAATAAATATTATTAAAATTGTGTACGTACTCACACTTATTATTATAAATACGAAGCTATCAATCCTGAAATATGTTTATGTAAAGCTGTCCAGCAAATATTGACGTGAGTACACTGTGTACTAACTATTAATTTATTATTTTATATAATTCGATTATAAAAAAAATATATTACGGGCAGTCAACCTATGCAAATTTATTACTTTGCCGCTATTATTTATTACTAGAGGATACATTTAAATATTCTCGCACTCAAAATTCAAACACAAAATTCATATATTCGAAATTCTGTAGTCGGATTATACGATATTTTTAGTCGATTCCACAGCACTAGAGGTCGGGAATGGAGCCAGCCCTTTCACCCGCATGCTGTCTCCGATTTCCGTGCAATATCTACATACTTCTCCGTGGGAACTCGCTAGCTCGCCGCATCTGGAGGTCTAAAACACGTTGACGAATCTGAGTATGATCAATTTCCCGTTTAATAACCAGTTTAAAATTAACCTTATATCAGCCAACATAAGGTTCATTTTTAAATATCTAGGAAATGGAAAATATATCATATTCTGATTCGTCAATACTGCCTTTTTAGACCCTTTAAGAACTCGATCCGATCGCTGTGCGCATTTTAAATTAAAATAAAGCAGCTTTGCAGCACCCAACCGACTGTGCTCTCTCGATTTTAAATTTATATTAAAACACATGGTCTGTTTTAAATATTTCACTCACAAAGACAAAATATTTTACTACTATACCTACAAATTAAAAATAAAGTTCTTATATAGGTCGTGTAGTGTTCTTAAACCGAGATTTTGGATTTCGATACAGCTAATGAAATAAATATTCGTAGTCTTTTTTAAATTTTGAACATGAAATCACCAGGCGGCCTGAAGCGAGTCATCGCCGCCGCTTCCCTAGGATTTTTTTTTATTTTGTTATATACCTACTAATATTTAAAATTTACATAATTAAAAAAACATATGGATAAAAACAAATAAAATAAAGCGGTAAGTCTAAACGCAGCAGAATTTTTCTTTTTTATATAAAGAATGATTTATTTTCAATGTTACCGTTGGCTTATACAATGTTGTATCCAAAGACAGAAAAATAAGGAAATGTTTTTCGTCGAAGTTCTTTAGATTTTTTTTCGAACTTGGTATTTTTTTCTGTGTAGAACTTAGCCATAGACAGAAAAAAAATTCCATAGATTTTTTTTCTAAATTTTTGACAGTAGCCGATTCCTAAAGGATTTTATTATGTTCTGTTTTTAAAATTCATTCCCTCCCTAAGGTACGAATGAATTTGTATGAAACATTCTCTCCCGCGTGAGGGAAGAAACATTTTCAACCAACCCAACACTAGGATCAAATATACACTTCTTTCCGAGTATGAGAAATGAAAAAAAAATGAAAGTAAGCTCAATTTCGTTTTTACAACAATAGGGGACCGGCCAAGGTATGAGAATTGTGAAAAACATGTTACTTTATGATAGAATACATATAATTAAACACATTTTGCGACTTTTCAGTACAAATTTATTCTCCTGAGCGGATTTATTAGAGTTCAAACTTTTAGGGAAAGTCCATTTTCTACGCGTGACGTCATATGAATGCACGATTAGTTAGGGGCGTTTTGGTATCGCCCAAAAATCGCTTAAAAATGTGAATTGTTTTTTGCTATATCTTGGGAAATACTTTGGTTATGGATGTGATTATTTTGTGGATAATTCTATTAATGTGAGGTATTTCAAAGAAGCGTCAAAAAAAAAAGTTGTCCGGTCCCCTATTCTTAAAAAAAGCAATAAAAGAATCCTTTTTGTCGACAAATCTAATTGTGTAAGTATCCTTTAAAAGTATCCTAGAGCTCAGTAAAGAGCGATATTTTATAGTATTTCTATAAACCAATGTTTTTCGCTTTAACGATAACTATATCGACGTAGAAGTAATATATACTATGTATATGTTCAGTTACGAACTACACGTCATGGCATGGATCGCGGGTTCGATTTCTCCCGAGGGAGAATATCGTTGGCGACCTACAAACATTATCTGTATGCCTTGTATGTATATCTCTATAGTATTCGTTCAGAGACTTGTGCAATCTGATGTTATTTACGTGAATGATCGTTAGTTTGTGGATTTCATAGAGTTATTGGCTTTATGGTGGATTTTCCTTCCTCTTGTTGAGAAAATTCACTAAACATATTTTTAATGTCACTAAAATAACTACTATCCCTACAAAGATTTTATATGCAAAAGTTTTTTTATTAATGTGTGTTCCGTTTTCACGTCAAAATGACTAAACTGATTTCGAAGAATTTAAGCATAGAAACAGATTAGAGCTTGAAGACGGACCTAACCTAGCTTTCGTTCAGAAAACAAAACTTAACTTACGTATGCAATTTAGCTCGCGGACGAAGTCGCGGGTAGTAAGTACAGTCACAAGCAATACCAAATTTCACATTGTCACAAGCATGTACTTTAATTTACATGTTTTTGCAAGTAACCGTTTCTCTAATTGCATCGACTACTAGTTTCCATCAAGCAAAACATAACAATAAAATATCCTAATCTTCGCGTTTACGTTTACAACAAGAGCTAAAAATAAAAAACTGAATTGAATATTTTGAATTGGAAATGAAATGTATCGACTGTTTCGAGAATGACGCAGATACAATACCAGCAGCCGACGCCAGGCCGTTCGAGGATAAATTAAAACTACTGCCAAGTTAGAGACTGCCAAAATTTTACTATACATATACATTTCAATATTTCTGTTATCTCACACAGTATCAGATAATCCAGTGTATGTGTAAAGTTAATAAATAGCCCCTCTGGCATGTTAGGCGACCAAGACTGTTTCATGAATTTCTTTCGGCATTTCTTCTCCTCAGTGGTCGTTCCGAAATGCTAGTAGTTTGTAGCTTTGAGACATAATATATTATGATTAGATAATTAGTTATCGACGTGAAAAAGAGCCTTCTTTGAAGGCCAAGTTTCAATAAAAATGTTGACTTTGACTTTCCTTTTTCTGTTTTATGTGCTGTTGTTAATGGGTGCTGCGATATAATATGTAATAGTCCACAAGAAAAGGTATCTTATGGGCGTTGGCACTTACGTCATTGTGTTTATTTTAAGCTAAGTTAACTTGTACGATTTGTATTTCTGAACGACTTTATCGCCGATGATCATAATGTACCTTTTCCTGCAGATTGACACATAAGGATAGTCTTCCATATTATTTATCCATCACGCTAAACCGTCGACGTCCGAGTCCGACCTGACCTGTGATTCTGACTGACAATATCTGGAGTTCAAGTCATTTTAAATATACGACTTATATGAAATTCTTAGATATTATTTTAAAAACCGAACCGCGCGGTCTGAAGAAATTCTATTTTTTTATCATTTTCTACATTATTCCCATTTCTGTTTTCTGATTTCCCAAACCATAGAAATCATAATAACAAAACAGCCTAACCATTCAATAATATAGAAAAGAAACTTTATATCCGGCATAGTATATTCTACATACACTTGTAAATGGATTTGATACTGATGGTGGAAAACAAACGTTAAAGTACATAGACCCATCTAGTGTCGATGTAAAAACGTGGAATGAAACACACACTACGAATTGCTATCTTAAAATTGAAAAAAATGCCAAGAATGATTGCGTAAACCCTAAGTACCATTACGAAAACTCGGGCAATATGGTGGAGGTAGGGGGAGAAAACATCTGTGCCAATAAATTACAACCTTACACGGCACACGGGAAAGTATCCGCGCAAAAACACAACGTAGGCGTTGTGTTATATCTATGGCTTTGACGCCAGTTACATACTAAACAGTAATGTGTCGATAAGGATTTATGATTCTGTGTCATATTCACATAAAACTGAAATTTATTTTTGAGTTAGATAGAAAGGGCATATGCCTTCGAGCAACAAGGACTTCCTCGCGCGAAGGAGTCCGTAATGCTCTATGGGCATATGCAGTCTTTTAGTATCGGAACGCATGTCTTGGAACATTTTGTTTCCAATTGTTATCAAATAAAATGTATATCAGTCTTATGTTACAACAGGGGAACCGAATTGTCTCCATTCAATTCCAAATGTTCCATAATTCGTAACATTATATGTGTTTATAGGTATACTTCGCGACCTTCCCAGAATGAGGCAAGATTTGTTTTGTTTTAGTGCACATTATAAGGCCTTACTGCGGCAACCGACGGCTTATCTGTATGGCGAGGATCGTAAAACCACAGAAAAGCCAGTGGGAACCACCCCGAAGCAGGCACAATCGCCAACCGGCCCCAGGAGGGGTATTTTTTGTACGATGGTCGATGGACGAAACAAGCTTTCATCCTAAGCATTGAGCCGGTTTCAAATTATTATAGCAACTCTTACGGAATATGAAGTTTCGTGCCATCCGATATTGTTCGATTTTGAATGGTAACGGGTATGGTCAAATAATGAACGCACAGCAATAAGACCATAAGATATGAGTACAGCGCGATAATGTCGATAACGATCCGATTTCGTATGAATGGCGTTTGTAGACCTTCTACGTAAAGACCACAACTTATTCTGTGGTAAAACCATTGGACGGAAACTTTTTCGTCGGGCCCAAGCTGGCATTCACGTTTTTTCCCACTGTTTCTGTTTTGTATGAAAGGATGTATGCGGTTTCGTGAAGGGTCGGTTTTTGCTCAACTTCCCAAAAGAAAATGTTTTTGTATTATTCATAAATTTATTAGAGTGCACAAACGGTGGTAATAACAAATAAACAAAAAAAGGAAAAATGGCTGCAGGCCCCAAACAAAAGTGTAATTCGAGTCGTGAAAGAAAACACTTTATTCAGAAAAAAAACATAGATAATTACATACTTAATACAATTTCTGTTACATATAATCAAAATCACGACGATTTGTTAAGTTTCTCTCATAAAACTTTCGTATTTTTTGTGCTACGTGTGTGATAAATATGAGCACCAACTGTTTTATTTACAATTTTATTATTCTCACACGTCGTCGACAGCAAACCATTGCTAATTCTTTACTATTCGAACTACATAAAGGTCAGTGCAAGGTCACCTGACGTGCAGGTGACCGTACGTTCGCGTGCTACACTCTTATCAATAATTCCGATGTGAGCATCGCACTCATTTCATTGCAAAGGGCAAAGCAAGGCTGTGGGGCATCCATAGTTAATTACTCCAGATTGATGTGTGATTGATTGATTGGATTAATGCCATTATGCTTTGATTTTAATAGCGAAATTTTTCCAAATGTAATAAAGTATGAGACGTGAATATCTAGAGTGGATAATCACCATGGAAGTAATAAGTGCTTGTTGTACAACGTACTTATTACTTCCATGATTCAGCCATAGCAAAGAAAAAATACACTGCCATAGAATAGTGATAAACCATAGATAAACACAAAAGTCCACTTCTCTGGATATCACAGTCTAAATCATGATTTTTTTAAAGTATATTATACCTACTTATAATTATTAGTTTAACATATCCACAAAGAAAACTTTCGATCATAAAAAATGCATCCAACTCTGCACATTTGGAACCTATGATGCCACAAACAGTAACACAAATCCACGTTTCATCGTAAAATTACGTCTCGTTCACCTTTAACACTAATTTGACCCTTTACATTATTTAATTATTCGTTTAATATAATCCTGACTAATATTATAAATGCGAAAGTGAGTTGAGTATTTGTTTGTTTGTTACCTCTTCACGCTTTCTTTACTGAACTAATTTCCTGAAATTTCATAAACCTACACATAGTTAAAAGTACCTTTTATCCTGGGAAAAAGCACCGTAGCAACGCACAAAAATCAAAAACTAGAATAAGATAAATAGGACAGCTTTTTGCATAAAGCTTTGTGTTCTTCAAGTTAAAAGATTTCTTGCATTTACCGAGTTAGTCCACCGACGCGTTCGCCGGCGAAAACGAATCGCTGCGAAACGCTGGCGATAGCGAATCGCCTGCGGAACGTTAGTACACTGCAGGTGTTTGTATGGCATGACGCGTTGCGAAGCGAAATATGACATTTGCGAATCGCCAGCGTCGGTGTAACAGCCATTTCGCCGCTACGAGCGAAACAGTAGCTGAAAAGGATGCAACTATACAAATCTCGCTTAGTTTGAGCGAGACACAGCATAAGCAAAACGCTCTCATACAACTGACAAGTTTTTTGAAGTTTCGTCGCCGCCAGCGAACGCGTCGGTGGACTAAAGGCGTTAGTTCAAAGAATACTTGGGTATAAACTCGGCAAAGTCATGCAATCGATCGCGTTTCATATTGATTCCAAATACTCCGAACTGTGAAATCAACAACTTGTTAAATCGATTAAACTTTCTGCAGCAATTTTCCCCAGTAATTTACATTTGAAAATCCTAGAAAAAGTGAATAATTATCATTTCGATGGATTGTTATTTTTAGTAATTGCTATTTATAGCCTATATAAAAACCCTCGCCATGTTGCGGAAAAGCAATAGAACTAATTTCTCATAATGGCAACTAATTTAAATACCCATCTGTCATTTCTCCTGTCAAAGTTTGACTTTCAATCAAGGGCGGATCCAGTATTTTTATTTCTGGTAAGGGCACCGTTTTCCTTTCTCGGTAATATTTCTGAGATATTTTTCAGGAAGTTTCCGCTTGTTCTTTCAAAATTTCCAGAACGGCAGATCACTAATGATGGCAGATTATTTTTTTGGAAATAAACAATTACCACTAAGTCCTATTTTTTTAACAACTTGAATCTTAATATGTTATGTAACGTTATGGAACCTGCCTTCACAGTATGTACACAAAATAGCAGTCGGGGATGTGGGGGGGGGGCGTGCCCCGTGCTCCCACCCTTTAAATCCGCTACTGGTTTCAATAATGTTGCAATATAAAACGTATAAGTGCTGCCTCCATGGAAGTATGAGTACTTCCGTAAGTACTTCTTTATATCATCCTAACCATAAGAAGTATTTACGTAAGTACTTATTACTTCCATGGGTATTGGTTCGATTTGAAAATATAGAGAATAAAAAATATAATAAAAATAAATATATTATAAATCCAGAGAGATGAGCGCATAAAACAGACAAATACAATACATAAACTCTTCAAATTTATAGTTATAAGTATGTAGGTTTTCTTCTGAATTTAAGTAATATTATGATGAAAGCTACAATACATTTTGAAACGACCCTTATTAAGAGGAAATGTTTTTAGAACCATGAATAGGCTTAAGAATGTTAATTTTCTGTCACATCCAGGTCCTACGTTGGCGACAGAACGCCTCACGCTGCTCACTTATTTTTCAATATTATAGCTTAGAAGGACACTTTACGCAGGATGATTTTAACATGGAAGTAGTAAGTACTTAGGTACTTATTACTTCCATGGATTTTAATCAGTCTATGGGAGAGGCCTACAGCTTGTCTAGAAAGTCCTGACATGAATGTTCGAGGAACTAACATTGATGATGTGTCTGGCAACACCAAACGTATGTACATCAGCTGTCAATGCTGTCAACAATATTGAATTGTTTTTCGTTTGTATTTTTATTGTTTTGGTTAAATTGCAATAAATTAAGACCAAACTACGCAGAAAAGTTTTAAAAATGAGGAAATTAAATCGGAGTCGCACGCGGGAATTGATTTTTAAAGTTTTCCAGCGATGTTTTGCGAAGTGCAAGGCTGGACGAATTTTGTGAAATTTCGATGATATTTATGGGAGAACAACATATATTATGGGTATGTAATCGTGTTATTGTTTGTTTTTTATCTACCTGAAGTTACAAATATACTGAATTTAGGATTTTTAAAAGAAAAAAGGTATTGTTTACATCGTACACTTTTAGGTTAGACTGAAATTGTAAATAGGTCATATTATAGTAGGACCTTAAATTTTTGATACATTATGATGGCACATCTCAGTCGATTCGGGTTTTCTATCAATTTTGAATTTGAATTATTTGTTTCTTGTGAATAAGTTATTGTTTCTATTCTTTTACAATTTTTATTACTTTTTTTTAGGAAAATCAAAGAGTACAGTTAGGCGGATAGTCGACGAAGCAACTTGTTGAAGAGGCCTTCAACAGCATTACATCGTTATATGGAAAAACTGCTGCCATTACGTTGAGACGTTAAAAAAAGAGTACTATGAGCGAGGACGTTACCAGTATCTTGATATAGACGAATTTTTTGTTCGCTTAGGCGATGATATAAGCAGCTGTAGTGATGACGGTGCCGTTGATGAAAAAGCAACGAAACGATTATTGTTGAATATTTGGAATCCGATGATAAGTGAAAGTGACCAGATTTTTTTAATAGTTAAAAGTAAGTTTGATTTATAACTATTAAAAAAATCTGCTTAAATTTAAAATGTTTAGTAAAACTTTTCATAAGCAGAGGTTACCTACTGTAAATAAAACGGAAATAAATGACTGTATAATGTGTCTTATTTTTTTACTTACTTTACTTGAACGAACTGCTAGTATCACAATCATTTTGGTCACACTATATAGGGTTGCTACATGCATACCAGTGGCGCCATCATTTAATTTCACGACTTAATAGACAGACTGTACGTCCAACAGTAGACTTCTTATGGTTGGGATGATGATAAAGAAAGGTCTAATATAAATTAAAAATCATATGAAAGGCATGCAAAACTAAAACGGTAGAGGTAATTTATCATGTTCGCCAACTGCACAGTTAAAAAAATATATTTCTGTGGCCGCCTGAATATTTTATAATACATCGATGCACTAGACCTTGATTGAATATTGAAAATGTCATCGATCACATTTTATAATAACATGGTTAGGATTTACCTACTATTATACGTGCTACTTCCTACTTAGTTAAACGCACCATCATTTTAAGAGACCGACATATTTAGCAACGAATCCAAATTAGCTTTCCCTCTTTCATGGGGTCGGCCAAAGAGGTAAAATGGCTCGTTTTTATTTGGCGTTGATTAATGAAGCACGTGTACTCTAAACAAAAGGTGCCCATCTGTGCCTATTGGTTTTTTAGTCCCTTTCATGTAATAATTATTCGCTAAAGAACATTCAACGGTACGGTGACCGCGAAACACGTGTTTTTACCATAAAGCTAATTCTTTTCAAAGTACCTAACTCTATGGTTTTTACATTTATATCCCACCCACAGACATATAATAATATATTTAAAAAAAAAATTACTTCTGTGATCCCACCAAATCATTTTCATATCAAATGTTGCCAAGACAAGACCATCACTTTCAAAAAGTTATCAGATGTCATGCAAAGCCAAATTTCAAACTCTACACGCCCTAACTCTACTAGCCCTAACTTCACAAACTCTACTAAAAGGCTGTTTCGTTAATATAAGAACTATTTATAACAGAAAAGTAATGAACAGTGAATACATTTTTCACATTACGCTCATGAGACGGTAGCGAAAATTTATGATGGATGGATCTTAGGATCGGCTCAAGGCAGTCAGAAAAACCTATAAATATATACGGACAAATCACACAGATTGAGCTAGCCCCAATATAAGTTCGAGACTTGTGTTATGGGATACTAACTCAACGATACTATAGTTTATAACAAATACATATACAGATAAACTTCCTTCGATAAAGATCCTTGACCCAGGTCAATCTGAAAAAGATCACTTTCCATCTTGACCTGACCAGGGATCGAACCCGGGACACCCTGATTCAGAGGCAAGGTCTTTACCACTGCGCCACGGAGGCAGTCAAAACAGAGATAAATTAAAGAAACATTATAAATTTATGAATGTTAATACAACAAATACATAATAACCAACAATACAGTGACTAACTAAAAGCTTAAAACTATTTTTAATAATATGTTTCTTCTTCGACCCACTTTGAAATATTATTTCTTATTAAATATCGCCTTATTTCGTCTCCAATAATCATTAGAAACATGAAGGGCACGGCCGACAAAAATTCGTACCAAGCCAATGGCTCCGTGCTGAACACCTCGTTGCAAAGCGGAACATAGGTCACAATCAAAGCGGCCACCAGGTCGACGAAGAGGCTTATATTTAACACGTGATTTTTCATACCTTTTTTTAGTAACGATACTCTTCTCGTTTTGCAAATTATCACATCAGAAATTTGTGTCCAACAAACTGCCACGAAATATGCAGTCTGGGCTTCCCTCTCTATTTTCTTCCTATCATCGAAAAGCCAAACGCGGCCCAACGTGTCTTTCACGTCTAAGTCCTTGTTCTCCCATTTGTCTCGGATATACAAAAGAGTGGATGGATAAAACCCTTTTTCAGCCATTACAACGAAGTAAGCAAACATACTACCGAAAAATTGTACTAGCCCAACTTGAAAATATGCCATATACAATAACACTCTATTAACAAGCCGATCTGAGGGTTTTCGTGGCGGATGTGACATAATATCTTCCTCTGAATCTTCATACGCGAGACTCATCGCCGGCAACAAATCTGTACCTACATTAATCACCAATATTAACATCAAAGTCATAGGCAAAGGTATTCCAAGGCAAGCGTACACAACAAATGGTAACATTTCAGGAGTATTCGAAGTTAGTGTATATGCAATTGTCTTTTTCAAATTATCGAAAATTCGTCTTCCTTCTTGTACACCCAAAACAATGGAAGCAAAATTGTCATCTAGTAAAATCATGTCAGCAGTTTGTTTTGAGACTTCCGTACCGTTTATACCCATAGCTATTCCGATATCAGCTTTTTTCAAAGCAGGAGAATCGTTTACGCCATCGCCAGTTACTGCAACTACGTGCTGTAAAGCTTGATAACATTCGACTATAAATAATTTCTGCTGAGGACTAGTCCTCGCAAATGTTATTTCCATGTATTTCATCTGAGCAGCCTTTAAGTCATTCTCACTCATTTTTCTTAAATCGTCACCGGTGATGACAGTGGCCATGAATAAATTTTTTATGTGTGGAGGCACGTCAGTTACCTCGATGTGATGTTCAAATGCATAATCATAGGCGGTTGGCTTTGTGATAGTTCCACACTGTCGAGATATAGCTAGAGCTGTCACAGGATGATCGCCTGTTACCATTATAACTTTAATCCCAGCCTGTCTGCAAAGAGCAATAGCACGTTCAATTCCCTCCCTAGGTGGATCTATCATAGACACGCATCCAATAAAAACCAAATCTTCAAGAGGAAAGTTTCTTTCCTGCGTATCAAACTTGTAACCCGGGGGATAACCCTCTAATGGCAAATTCAAATCACAATACCCAATTACCCGTTCCCCCATATTAGCCAACTTTATAAAATAAGACTTTAGTTCCTTTTTCGTTTGTGGCGTTAATGGTTGTTCTCCTTCGTCTGTATGGACGAGGGAACAATATTCCAGAATTATCTCTGGGGCTCCCTTCATTATCAAATAATGGGCATTATTAGCTTGCAGCAAATGAATCGTGACTTGATATTTATATGCCGAACTAAAAGGTATTTCAGCTTTTTTAGGATTATTTTTTTGAGTTTGCATAGCTGATCTATTTAATTCCATGTAACGTAATATGGCAGATTCAGAAGCATCCCCCATTATTTTCCTCTTTTCAACAGGTAGGTTCATTGTTTCGTGCGTAAAAGCCGCTCGAAGATTTAAGGAGGCGGCTAAACACAACTGGGTGTATGTCGTATCGGCTACATGGCTGTGATCATTCTTGTCATAAATTGTAAAGTTACAGAATAAATGTGAAACTGTCATCTGATTCTCTGTCAGCGTACCAGTTTTATCCGAACATATACAGGAAGTGGAGCCCAGGGTTTCAACGGCTTGCAAAGTCTTTGCGAGACAATTTTTCTTCTTTAATTGATTAGCAGACAGAGTCATGCAAACGGTCAATGTCACTATCAAGCCTTCTGGTACGTTTGCCAAAATTATACCCAGCATATATTGTAAAGCTGCTAGCCAACTATGTTGAATAAAATAAACCATCAAAAAGAATAAAAAGCCGAAAACAAATGCCACCCCGCAGATTAATTTTATAAAGTGTGTGATTTCTTTTGCAATAGGTGTCTCCTCTTTTTCCAATCCAGTCACAAGACCAGCTATTTTTCCAATTTGCGTCATCTCTCCAACAGCTACAACAACACCTGTTGCAGAACCTTCTACAATAGGACATCCAAAGTATGCCATGTTCTTGGACTCCAAAGGATTAGCATGAGTGCATTCGGATTTGTGCGTGATCGGTTCGGATTCGCCGGTCAGAGATGCCATATCTGTTTTAAAATTGGTACATTGCAATATTCGTACGTCGGCAGGTACGATTTCTCCTCCTGTCATTTCGACTATATCTCCCAGGACAATATCAACATTTGGTATTACTTTTTTGATGCCATCTCGAATGACGACTGCATTAGGTGGCACCATATTCTGGAACCCACTCATAGCTTGCAAATTTTTTGCTTCTTGATAAAATCCAAATAAGCCGGTGCCAACGACAGTACCAGTAATCACACAGCCGAGGTAAAGATACTCTACATCAGAATGACCTCCGCTGCTACTACCTTTATCCATGGAACCGGAGAAAAAGTAAGCTAGGAAATTGAGTATAGCACCTGCCCACAAAACGCATTGAAACCATCCAAATAGATTATGTCGAAATATTTTCCAGTAGCTATTACCCTTTAGTTCGACGAGGGCATTGGGACCGTGGTGCTCTAAGAGTTCCTTGGCGACACTCTCTGTAAGCCCCGTCTGGATGTTGGTCCGGTACACGGCCTCTATCTGTGTGGGCGTCAGGAAGTGGTCGCCTGTGTGTGTCTCCTCCTTGAGGAGGCTAAGTTCGGAGGTGATATCGTTAGCGGGAGCATGGCTTTGACGACGAATTGACAATAGAGAAGTGCTGGAACGGCGATGCGAATGCGGCATTCTTCATCCAAAATTACATAGGTATAATCGATAATATCTTGTTTTGCTGACTGACATTGAAAAATTGTAGAAAAATGTCAATGGACTGACTAGTATTCGGGTAAATGACAACCTTTTCCGAGAGGAAATCTCATTTCAGCAAAAAAATTTTACTTCTGTGTTTCAGCCCACGGAAAAAGTAAGAACTTTAACTTCTCTTTTCCATGTTCCAGTCATAGATTTCAGACCTCCAGACTTTAAAGGTGAGCGTCCACTGATCCGTACGTACCGTCCGCACGCAACGTCTGCACGCAAAGTATTTAATGGGTTAGCCGATGGCATGCGTCCGGTATGCGTCCGGTGTAGCCGGACCGTACGCAACGCATTTCTTGTTCGGCCGGCACTCGATGCGGACAGTGGATGCAGTGCTGTTCGCTGTACGAATTATCGTGCGTACGTTACGGGCGGGCTGGCAATCGATGATATATCGATGCCAGCGTCCAATGTGGTCGGTAACGATAGTGGACGCAGTGCTGTACGAATTCATACAAAGGAAACAAAAATTCGTTGCGTGCCGACCGTGCGTTGCGACCGCTACGGATCACCCATAGACTTATAATATGGATCACCACCACCCATAGAGCAACACGGACTCCTAACGGAGGGAGAACGCATAGCGACATCATTCTATTCAAATCTTTCTGGCATTTTTTGCGGGGGGAGGGAAATTCACGCAAGCGCTGTTCGGTACACACATAGGTACGTAATGAAAATCTGTAATTACGACAAATAATGTACGACACCACATATGAAAAATAAAACAGCACATTGACAAATCTGTCACCACCCGTCAGATTTTTGTGTACGAATCATGGAAGTAGTAAGTACTTTGTACAAAGGTACTTATTGCTTCCATGGTACGAATATAAGACAGAACCACAGAAATAAAGTGGACAGAACCACAGACATATAATAATAGTAATATATTTAAAAAAAAAATTTACTTCTGTGGACAGAACACACATTTACTTATTTTTGACTTTGTTTTCAATAGTGAATGGCAAAAATGTAATTCCGCATTATCGATGAATTATAAATTATCGAATTTCTCGGGCCTTCAACTATATAATCAATAGCTTTAATTAAATATGTGGAGTGATTTAGCCGTGAGTATAACAGTATATACTTCGCATTTATAATATTTATTGCTAAGGAGGTATGGAAATATGAATACGTTCTTCTGAATGACATACCCGGGACTCTAGCAGTAATTTGTATTTTTAAACACTAGTGGTTCTATCTGTGGTTCTTACGCAAAATGTGTACTTCGCAAACGTACACTCGAACAAAAGGTGCATTTCGCAATTGGTGCAATTCGCAGAGTGTGCACTTCGCAGAATTAGCATAATCCTAACTAATATTATAAATGCGAAAGTGAGTTTGTTTGTTTGTTACCTTTTCATGCTTTATCTGCTGAACCAATCTTCCTGAAATTATTTCTAAATTTTCATAAACATAGCTGAAAGTACGGAGAAGGACATAGGGTACCTTTCATCCCGAGAAAGAGCATTGTTCCCGTGGGAAATCCACGCGAGCGAAGCCGCGGGCGAAAGCTAGTAATAAATAAAATCAGAGTTGCAAAGTTTTCACGTTTATTAGTTAAGTACCTACCACAAAGACAAGAAAGGAATACTTATAAAATTTAAATTATCTAAATATATCTTAACTATTTCTAGTAATTTTCTCTGACACATCACTATCAGATGCCTTATAATGAGCTAAACAAACGGCCTTGGTCTTATTGGCATCCCAGATTTGCTTGTACACAAGTTTTTCCATACACACATCATCAAGTAGGTATTTTTGGGAAAGCTGTAAAAAAATAGGAAAATACACATTACAACATACAACAAATTTAAAACTATACCTATCGCAGTTTATCGATTCACGACTATAACACACTATGTAAGCAAAGTAACATCACTAAATCTAGATGTTGGACGGAATTATCACTCGACAAATCCGTGTTTCTATAGGCGACCGGACTGATGTTGGTAAACAAATCCAACAATGACATAATAAAATGTATGAATTTTTGTTTAATTTATAATCATATGATAAGAATTTACTTACTAGAGAAATGTAACACCATCTTTCTGTAAAATAGATGTCCCAAACCTCTTATTGCAGAACAAAATTTAATAATTCGGAATTTTTTGTATTGTGTCATTCACACTGACTGATGGATTCTGTCTAGCGAAAAGTCCGAGTGCAAACAGTTTTTATAAACGCTCAAGTCCACCTGGAACTAAGCTTTGCCAGAGGGGAAAGACATCTATGGCGCCTCCCTTCCGGGCCGCGCGCGGAAGTCCTTGTTGCTCGAAGCCACCACCATATAAAATGGTCTGACAATGTGCACAGTTATAGGAACATAGATCTAGGAACATGTTCCTATATCTGTGGACTGAACATAGAGCAACACGGATGCCAGCGTCCAGTGTGGTCGGTAACGATAGTGGACGCAGTGCTGTACGAATTCAAACAAAGGAAACAAAAATTAGTTGCGTGCCGACCGTGCGTTGCGACCGCTACGGATCACCACACCACCACCATATAAAATGGTCTGACAATGTGCACAGTTATAGGAACATAGATCTAGGAACATGTTCCTTTATCTGTGACCTGAACATAGAGCAACACGGACTTCTTGTTGCTCGAAGGGACTGAAGTGTGAAGGGTTACGACGTAAGTACTTATTAGTTCCATGGGGTTACGTTTTACGCATAGACCTAGGACGTACCTACTGTCCATTTATTCATAATTGCATTCCTATTTTGTAAACAATATTATCATGTCTATTTTAGATTTTACGACAATATTAATTAAAATAGACTTTTTAGGAAATTACTTTCGTGGTTAATTAATGTTTTACTTTAGAATGATTAGGTTTGAACTAATATTTGATTTATTTTCAACAAAATTAAATAAAAAGTACTGTGAAGATTGTTTACATAATAGGACAATTAAGAAAAAATGGAGTTTAGCTGTATGGTTTTACGCGCGTTTTATTTAAAGTGATTTAAGAGAAAATGCCCACTACTGTTTATATAAAGTATAGTAATAGAGTACTAAATATTGTAGAGTATGGAGCCGAATTTGCTATGCGAATTACTCGACTTGGATTCCGTAGAGTTGTATTATATAAATATAAAAAAACGTCTATGTGGTATACGAATTTATAACATATTTGCTCGTAAAGTGACACTTATCTTATTTCACCAATTTCAATGTTTTATTGTATCTCATAACGCACTTGTGTGTTATTGTAAAGTAAAACGCACGCTCCGTCTAAAAACGAACGATACTTTTTTAAATCTTAGCAAAGAGTTTTTATGTCAGAAAAGTGGTCAACATTTTATAAATAAAATTAACTTTCTTCTTCTTCTTCTTTTCCTACATCCCCCCGTCGGGGCAAAGGGCAGACACAAAGTTTTTCCATCGCGATCTGTCCGACGCGGCACTTTTTATTTCACTCCAAGGAAGACCCAATGATTTTGCTTCCGCCAGGACAGTACGGCGCCATGTCTGTTTGGGACGGCCCCGCTTGCGTTTGCCTTGCGGGTTCCAATCCAAGGCCCGTCGTGGAATATGATCGTAGGGACGGCGGAGTGTGTGACCAATCCATTGCCATTTGCGACGCTTGATTTGGATGTCTATGGGGTCTTCGTGGCACAGACTCCACAAATCCTCGTTAGAAATAACCTCCGGCCAGAAGATTCTCAATATGTATCGCAGGCAGCGATTAACAAAAACCTGGAGCTGATGTGTCAGATCTTTTAGCACCTTCCATGTCTCACATCCGTATAGCAGTACCGACTTCACGTTTGAATTAAAGATTTTTAGTTTCACTCTATTGGAGAGGTATTTTGCCTGCCATACGGGACGCAGACTCGCAAAGGCACCTTTCGCTATATTAATTCTGGCGGCGACATCAAGATCTGTTCCTCCCGCATCCGACACAATACTCCCAAGGTAGGTAAATTCGGGAACTCTCTGCACCTCTTCGCCGTTGACATAAAGTGGGGTATTGTCACGTCCACCCGTCCGCATGTCTCGAGTCTTGTGGACATTTATTTTCAGCCCAACACCTGCAGCCTCCCTCTGCAGATCATACAGCTTACTTTGCATGTCTACACGTCGATGACTTAGCAAGCACAGATCATCCGCGTAGTCCAGGTCTTGAAGATGGTCAGTTGGACCCCATTCTATACCTCTTGGCCGAAGTGTATTGGCACGCGACATGACGCCATCCAGTACTACGAGGAATAAAAGCGGTGAGAGGAGGCACCCCTGCTTTACACCTGAAAACACCCTTATCTTCTCGGATAACAGGCCATCGCAGCGAACCCTACACGAGTAATTTTCGTAGGCTGCCTTAATAACTTGAATTATCTTGCCAGGGACGCCGATTGATTGAAGCCTTGTCCAGATGGCCGACCACCGAAGCGTGTCAAAGGCCTTTTCAAAGTCTACAAAGAGAGTGTAAATTTCTCTTTGGAATTCTGATGCCTGTTCCAGAATAATACGCAGAGTGTTGATCTGGTCCACGCAAGATCTTCCAGGGTGAAAACCGGCTTGCTCGTTGCGGAGGATGGGGTCAATGACTTTCGAAAGGCGACTTAAAATGATATGGCATAGCACCTTAGAGGGCACAGATAGAAGTGTGATACCTCGCCAGTTGTTACATTTGCTGAGGTCTCCCTTTTTTGGCACTGTTATCAAGAGGCCCGTTTTCCAGTCCACGGGCATTCGCTCCTCAGTCCAGACTTTTCTTAACAAGGGACCGAGAAAAGTGACGGCTGCGCGCAAATCGGCTTTTAGCATTTCGGCGGTAATAAGGTCCTGCCCTGGTGCTTTGCCGTCCTTGAGCTTCAATATAGCCTCGTAAACTTCAGAATCTGATGGTGGCTCCGTACTAATGTTGAGTGTGGTCGAGACTTCTTGTAGCTCAGATAATTGAGTTGCGGAGTCAGACGTGTCAGAGGCACTGAAAACCTCGCTAAAGTGCTCAAACCAACGACGGAGCCGTCCCTCTTGTGTAGTAATATAATTGCCATTCTTTGCTCTTAAGGGTCCCTTGCTGAGGGTTTTACGTCCTGAAAATGCTTTTGTCGTATTATATAGGGCTCTCATGTCACCTCTGGCTGATGCAGCTTGGGCTTCTTGTGCCAGGCTATCCGCCCATGCCCGTCTGTCACTGCGGCAACTGCGATAGATTTTTCGCCTAAGCAATTTGTAAAAATGCGTAAGGTGAATATGATTTTCTTCATTTTTGGTATTTAGTAGTTGTATCTTCATTTCGCGCCTTTGGTTAATGAGATCCCATGTTTTTTGCGACATCCAATCCTCTTTCTTGTGTTGTGCATGGCCGAGAACATTTGAACCGGCCTCATGGTACGCCGTTTTCATATGTGTCCACATAGTCTCCAAGTCATTATCAGGTTGGGAGAGAGCATAGAAGCGATTCGAAATCGCTTTCTATGCTCTCTCCCAAAATTAACTTTAGGAGATAAAATAAATAAAAATTAAATTCTTTAAATTAATTTTGACAATAAATTACAACCTGTAATAAAACACAAAAATATTAATTTACTTTATTAGTAATACTGGCTGTTTTTTTTTTGTGCATTTGCCTTAAAAAAAAGCGCTGATGCGCGCGCATCGCTAATTTGTGAACAAGTAAAATTATACCGCGCCATCGAGATATAGTACCGCGCGCTTTTTCTTTGGTATCGCAAATATGTTATAAAACGTGTATGACATACGCGCGCTTTGAAAATTACAGCCTCTGCCTTTCTTGTAGCCCTCGCCTACGGCTCGGGCTAGCAATATCGCCTCGGCTGTAATTTTCAACTTACCGCACTTATATCACAATGTACTATTATAGGCTAAATATTTTGTACACTGACCGGCTGAGAATCAACAAATTATTGATTTATTTTTGCATTTTGCGTATTCAAACCACCGTTACATTTTCTTTGTGATAACGTAAACTTACACGTAAACGTGAATTTTCTTTTAATTTTCTGGGGAGGAAAGTACGTTTGAAATTATTATAAACTACAGCAGGCCCTCGCATGCTTCCATGCTGGTCTAGTAGCGAAGAAAAAACATAGAATGTGCCAGCTGCTTCTCTTCCCGCGCAGATTGTAAAAGTCAATCGAGGGTAAGGGCTTTAAACTGGGGATTCCTCCACTCATAGGCGATGGGCTAGCAACCTGTCACCTGAATCTCCATTCCATCAGAGAGCCCACTATTCAGCTAAGCGTGGCCTTCGAGTCTCACGACTCTTGGCTCTGTCTACCCCGAAAGGGATAAAGACGTGATTCTATGTATGTATGTACAGCAGGCCCTTGATTCTACAAATGTACGTGTCTCAGTTGTGTCTCGAAAGCCAAAGAAAGCATAATAAAGCGTAAAAAGTCTTACAGAGATCTTGTCGCTTTAGTTCACATTCTTTTGATTTTGAGACACAATAGGGGACCGGCCAAGGTATGAGAATTGTTAAAAATATGTTATTTTATAATATAATACATATAATTAAACACATTTTGCGACTTTTCAGCACGAATTTATTCTCCTGAGCAGATTTATTACAGTTCAAACTTTTAGGGAAAGTCCATTTTCTACGCGTGACGTCATATGAATGCACGATTAGTTAGGGGCGTTTTGGTATCGCCCAAACATCGCTTAAAAATGTGAATTGTTTTTTGCTATATCTTAGGAAATACTTTGGTTATGGATGTGATTATTTTGCGGATAATTCTATTAATGTGAGATATTTCAAAGAAGCGTAAAAAAAAAAGTTGTCCAGTCCCCTATTGAGACGCGACATCTACGTTTGTAATTAGTAGAACCGGCCCCTAAGCAGAAAATTTCACTACCCAGGTGAAAAAATAATTGAAAGTTTATTTAGTAATATGGAAAATATGAAAGTTTAGAAAATTGTTTCGCATGTCGTCATTTACCTGCCTGCGGATTGTATCAATAGTGTCTTATTATCAACATCATACAAAAAGGGCGATTATTCAAAACTGTCTCTGTGACGTGAAATGAGACATCAATAAACCAACTCTCTTTCATACTTATTATTTTATTAGTTTTTAAAATAATATATGAAAAAATTGTTATCTACTAAAAACAAAACGAAGTTATGCTCATAAAGAAGCGAAGTCTCATTATATTATTTGCACCGCAGAGAATCGCTGGTTCCGTACCCGCCGAGCTATAATTATTGTCGTCCGCAAGGCGCCACAGGTAGCGCTACAGGTTGCTCCAATTTATTAAGCGTCTGGAATAACTTGCAGGCTTCCTCCCCGTCCGCCCTGCAACCCTATTGATGTCAGCTCTACTTGCCTCTACCTACGCTTACCTACACCTGCCTACACCGAGCTCTATTATTCCTTTGTTTTAAAAGCATTCATTAGATACGGAGATTTTTATTTTCCATTGCCAATTTTTTTACGCTTTTAACTGCGATGCGATTTTTTATATTTTTTTCACTGTATATATTCGCATTTGTTTTGTTTGTGTATGCATTGTCCCGAATGAATTTTATAATATACGTGTGACGTTCTTATTGCTCTATCCAAAAGGTCGTTAAAACTTGAATAAGTAAGTTCAAGACGATTATGAATACGCGAATACTATTATAGATACATGCGTGAAGATTAGATTTGTATGATATGACGATAACTTATTCTGAACGTCTTTCAAATATGGTGTGCGAACTATAGCGCAGTAAATAGACGAGAATCAATTTACATACGGTCCAGTAATTGTGAATTTTTTGAAATGTTGTGTAGGATTATTGTGAGTATTCAAAATAAAAAGGGAACAATTGCCAAGTTTCCGCGCCCGCAGTAATCTTAAAAAACAAAAAAAAAACTTTCTTTAGATTTAGGCTCATATTTTCGTTTAGATGCATTTTTGCGAGGAAAGTGTTCTACAAAAACTTGTAGATAATTAAATTTCCTATTATTTACATTTTATATTTTGTATCTAGGACTGATAGTTACCGAGATGCGAGCTCATAAAAAAAATCTTTTTCGGAAATTTGTCAAACTTTTCACTTCAGAACGCTGTAATCTAGTTATGGCATATTTTAGGAGAATAAGTATTAGAACAAAATTTGTAGGAAATTTAATTACCTACAAAACGCATTTGCATTTTTCTTATCTACGATGTTTGTTCTGACTTTTTCTCCTAGAATAGGTCATGACTGGATTACATCGTTCTAAATTAAAAAAGATTGACGAATGTTTGAAAAATGAGATTTGTTTTAAGGCAAAGGATTTTTTTTTCTCGAAATGTCAGTCCTAGAAACAAAATGTAAAATGTAAATAACGGCAAATTTAATTATCTACAACATTGTGTAGAACACTTTTCTAGCGAAAATGCACTTAAAAGAAAATATAAGCGAAAAACCGAACAAAGTGGTGAGTTTTTTTTATTTTTCCAATTTGGCTGCGAGTGCAAAAGCTATTCAATTGTGCCATATTTATTTTAAATACTTACAACCATACTAAACAATAATATAAAAAAATGAGATACTGGACCGCACGTAATTAACCCCTAGGGAAGGTTCGCTCTATTTACTGCGCTATATACCTATTAGTAGATCTAAGCATTTATGGTCTTAATTTTAAACTCAAATATTTCAATGTATTGCAGGTTACACCGAGGAGCAGCCTTCCACGCAGTTCACGGCTCAGCTGCCCAGCGAGCTGAGTCCGGCCGCCCCCGCCTCCGCGCCCCTCTCCACTCCGCAGCCGTCTCAGCCTCTCTCTTACGCTCTTCTGCAACTCTCCGCCTCCGACTCGACTGAACCGCCCTTCCTCCACGTGCAGCTCCAGTCTTCGCCTGTCTCCCCTCCACCGCCACCGGCGAGCGGCAAGTCCATCTCCATGTGCTACACCAGCACCGGCGCTCTTCTCTCTCTGCCGCCGAAGAAAAAGGACATTTACCGCCCCTACTGCCTCGGCGACCGCGCCGCTCACCTACATCGAGCCGAAGAAGACCTCAACGCTGCGCATGCCATCCTTGACCTCAGCCAGCACGCGGTCTACCTCACGACCCCGCCCCCGCCGCCGCCGCGGGCCGAGCCTTCGCCCCCCGAGCCGCCGCCGCCTCCGGATCCGCCCGCGCAGGAACAGCCTTCCGAACGACCGCGCGAAACCGTCGCCTATACCTATGACGCATTCTTCGTCAGCGACGGCAGATCCAAACGCCGCAGCTACGCCAGCGCGCCTGTCGAAAGCGCGCAGCAACCGGAACCAAAATCTAAATATACGTGCAGCGAGTGCGGCAAAAGATACGCGACATCTTCTAACCTGTCGCGCCACAAACAGACGCACCGCAGCCTGGACTCGGTGTCGGCGAAGCGCTGCGGCGAGTGCGGGAAGGCGTACGTGTCGATGCCTGCGCTTGCCATGCACGTGCTGACGCACCAGCTGCAGCACGTGTGCGGGGTGTGTGGCAAACTGTTCTCGAGGCCCTGGCTGCTGCAGGGTCATCTGCGCTCCCACACAGGCGAGAAACCCTATGGGTGCGCCCACTGCGGGAAAGCGTTCGCGGACCGCTCCAACTTGCGCGCGCACATGCAGACGCACTCCTCCGACAAGAACTTCGAGTGCGGGCGCTGCCACAAGACATTCGCGCTGAAGAGCTACCTCAACAAGCACCAAGAGTCGGCGTGCGTGCGAGACGAGGACTCCCCGCCGCCCGAAGCGCCCGCCTCGGCCTCCGGCTAGCCGCCGCCCGAGCCCCACGAAACTAGGGACCGTACCGACGCCGTAAGATTTATAAATTTAACGTAAAGTATTAATATGAATTTAGCTTGTTAGCATAATATAATAAATTTACAATGAAACTAGGAGCGGTAGCGGCCACCCGGCTGCCCGCTTCGAAATCGAGCAACGTTTCGCAAACAACGAATCACGTACGACCCCGTAGAGCCGCTATCGCGGATAATTATAGGCCGTAGCGCAGACGTCCCGATACGTTAACTTTAATGTATATATTCGTCGATAAAATATACCCTTATATACATAGAAGTATTGAAATATGAATGAAACTAATATCTTTTGTAGGTGATTTTTACAACCGCAAAGTAGGTTAGAGTATTACCATAAGTTTAGCGTCGAAATGAGAAAGCCGAGCGCCGAGCTCGCGTGTGGAGGGGCCGTCTCGGTGAGCAACTTGCCAAAACTTTCCGTCCGAAGCTCCCGCACGCCGCCGCGCCGCGCGCCGCACCGCGCCACCGCGCCGCATCGCGATCGCGACAGTGCCTTAGCGGTAGCGATGGGTGATACGACCATAATTATACACTCGACCAGATAACGCTCGCCAAATGCGTGCCGTTTTTACATAATTAATTTTATGGGCAAAAGTCGATATTATTCAGGACTAAATTATAGATCGTCAAAGTGATAGAACGTCGAAGCAGATAGTATTTTCAGCATAATTTGGCGATTTTGTAGTAGAAACACGACAATTATATCACTCACCACTACAAAGCGGCGAGCGCGCGCCGCCACCGCCCGCCGGCGCGCCTACTAATTTATTTATTAACTATCTTTTGCCCGTGACTTCGTCCGTGCGGACTTTTGTGTCATCGTTGTGTTAATATCTTAGGTTCTTAGGGCTTATCAAGATGAAACCAGAAATGCGCCAGATTTTAGGACAGACATTCAGCAATACATGTACCGCATCTTTCATTTAGTAGTTTTCGCGTGAATTTTGTAACAATTTTTATCTAGGTACTTCCTAATTCCGTCTAAATCAAAAAAGAAATTTGTCAAAGAAACTATCTATTACATAAGAAAGAAGGCGGTCGGCGGGCGTGCAATGCGACGAAGGGGCAAATTCGCACGACATCATACAGCGAGCATGCCTTTAGTTGATCGTTCGTACAAGATAGTCGAACAACTGGCAATAAATATAGCAAGCTAGAGCTAGACAGACACATGGAGTAGTTTATCTACTCCGTCACACACTTGTAACACGTGTTAACATACGCAGCTTATTTTAAAAAATGCAATAAATTTACAAAATAAAAACAGACCATGACAAATTTTTGCTAAAAAAAAGGTACATGTTGACACGTGATAAAAGTGAATATAGTATAATTTACACTAAGATTTATAATAAGTTAGATTAAGAGGAGCACGAGGTGCTTGAAGAGAAATGGGTATTCGAAAAGCAATAATAATGTAGGCACTAAAAGTCGCGCACCGCTGTCGAGATAGACACAGCAGACTTACCCCGTAGAAGTAGCTCGGTAGTGAACCCTGGTCGTCTGCTTGCCAGAGGAGCTGTCTGCACACTCTCCCCGAGGTTCGATATAATATAATCGAGATAATATAGTTCTACGAAATTACACACATTTTGTTCTGCCTCGGAAAGTGTCAAGCATACATTATGATGTTACTCCGGCAAGCAGAGAAACCCTCTATTAGTTAGTGCCTCGCAAGTCAATTCGTCGTGGTGATTTAATTTGAGCCCTGTCAATTAAAGATAATCTTTCAAAAAGACAAAGTTCCTGTATTTATCAAAGTTCTCGCACGAGATAATTATGTGTCAACGTTTATAAAAAGTGCAATATTTTTTATAAATTTAAATCATTGTGTTGATCTGGATCCGTTACGATGTTTTACTGTCATGGTTTGTTTGCAAAGTTTGGTACCAAAGTATAGCAAGTTTTCAATCTTCTTGAACTATCTAACATTAATTTTATATCATGCTGCTGGAAGGAAACAAAAAAAAATGAATGAATCGTTCATTCATTTCATTTTCATTCATTTAAAGACGATTCCTTTCATTTTCATTCATTTAGAGACGAGTGCCCGAAGTGCCCTTCTGATCTCTCGCTGTAGCCTTTGTCGGCTTTCCTAGTCTATGTATTCGTTAAATCATTGCATTGCACATTTAATATATGATATGTATTATAAAATGAATGAACGATTGATATAATTTTATTATTGATACAAATTTTAACTATATACTCCCTTATAATAAAAAAATCTTATTATTTGCCATCCATCACTGTCTTATTCAGTATGAATGTATGGCTTTACTACATGTACATAATGAAAAACTATTCTATAAACTCAGCGTTAATTTATAAAGTTGATTTCACACAATTTGCACTAATGGTCGATAGTTTAAGAAGAATGTGAAATTTGTTAAGAATTTCGTAGTATTCTGGCAAAAGGACTTGCAGAAACCAGCCTAGGTTTGTCAGCACATCAGATCGAAAAGCCTCATGAGGCACTTTACCAGACCTAGTCATTATATTCCCTAATCCAAATATTCCTACTTGTAGATGTAGTGCCACATTTTACCTAAGTAGATATTAAAATAATAATAAATAGCTCCTTTCACTCTATTTGTTTGAACAAAAATAGGCTTTACCGGGCAAAGGTCGCGCGTTCTAAGCAATATAATGTAATACATAAGCAATAAAAAGGTAGAATTTACGTAGTACATATTTATTTATAAGATTTTGGTAGAATTTTAGATGTTTTGGTGCTTTGAAGATAACAATTTACAAACGAAATTCACATCGAATATTTAGATGATATAATTTTGTCTAAACGATTTGCGTTAAAATTAAGTCGTTCTCCTTGAGTCAACTGTCAAATGATACATGAATTCATGAGATATATAAAAAATATATATTTTTCGTGGTTTTATCAGTTCTGTCCGCTTAAACCAGCAAAGACGCTATTAGTGCTCTAATTTTAGATTTGTTATTTATATGAAATCTGAATAACTTTTCAGATCTCTGGAATTTATATCGATATGAGAGGCGATGCTGGAATGGGTCTTCAGTGCTTCTTGTACAGCATATTTTTTAGTAAAATTACGAAATCAGTATCGTTTGACAGCTATTATAGTCTAGAAAAGAAGCTGGGCAGAGAAATTTCTAAATTCTTTTTACTTTTTCTCTTAACTCTCTCTATGTAGAAACTAGTCGCATATCTATTTATCTACTCCTTCACGTATTTCCCTCAATCTCGTAAAAATAGAGTTATCTATCAAACTGTCCATGGTTTGTCTTTCGTAGAAAATGCAAAATTAACAGCTTTTAAATTAAAAATAAAAGGAGATATTTTATTCAAATATTTATACTAACGTTATTGTAGTGGTTATTATACAGATACATAGATGAGTAAGTAAATAATAGCTAACGACTAACGAAACCAACTTATATACAAAAATATATACATTTAAATGTAAATATATCCCAGTGTACCAAATTTCCCTTCTTTACAATTTTTGTAGTTGTAGTATTATGAGTAACTTTATAACTACATTTAAATACATAGTAAGTACGTTTAGTACTGTAGGAAAAATAGGTATAGGAAGTCCACAATAGTTCACATTGCTTACTCACAAAATGTACTTACTAAATTAAACACACGTTTTTAGTTTTTATGACCCAAAAACTGTACCAGTCGGATATCTAAGCATAAAATAATAATCTGCGACATACCTAGTATATGCTATACGTGTTAATTTTATATATTTTCGAACACGTAATTCAGATAAATATCGTTTGATGATACATTTGTAAAAAATAACAGATTACTTACGTACATTTTACGGCTGCACAATTAAAATCAATAACTATGTTTATGGAAAAAATAATAAAAAATACTTATACAAAACAATAAAAAAAATTGATGACGGCCATAAACCAGTATTTTGTGAAAAATATCCCAAAGGAACTCCATATAGCAACGAGTAAGTACGCAAAGCAGTGATAAAAAATAAAATGTCCAAATTAGCAATACTTAAGCAATAAATACATTAGACTACTATACATAGAATAGTTTTAGGATACTAACATAAGAAGCAATACTAAAGCAATATTGTTCTGATAGATTTAGTTGTGTTAATATAATGCATTGAAATAAAGTCGGCTAACTATAAGTAGACTGCGATGAGGTGATATTTTCAAAAAGTTTATTTAATATTGGTTAGTACGTATTTCAACATACTTCGAAGAAAATACTAAGCTAATTACTGAATTGATAGATTTATTATAGATATACCAAAGTATGTAATGTACTGTGACTTTTCCCATTATATTTTATATTATATATTATGTGAAAGTTCTCACAAAACATACAAGGCTATAAACTTATTTGATCCGATGAGAAGTTACTAAACGATATAAATTTCATCGTCTAGTTAATCTAACTACCTATATGTTAGGTATGTGTATTTAATATTTGAATATTTTTTAAATATTATTCTTATTACGATCCCATAAATTAGAGGATCATATAAGTTTATTATCAGTATTTTATTCTCAAGTATGCCTTGGAATATAAAAACATAAGGTTATTCGTCAGTATTTACACAATATGTCTTTATTTAAAATCCATAGGCTTGGGTTAATTTTATCAAAATATAACCTGTGTTCATGAAACTGCATCTAAAATATAGGATTCTTATCTTCAAGCAATAATATAACTAAGATCGTAATTAGATTAGTGGCATGATCATGATCATACCTGTGACGAAAAATGGTTAAAATTAAATATAAAAAAAACCATTTATTTTTCTTATCAGTACAAATAAAAATAAGCTTATTGGATTGTTTATTTTCGGCATTTTATAATGCCTAATTAATATTCTCATATTTAAAAAACTTCTAGAACATGTTTCATGTCTCTAACTCAAAGGAGGTAACAAAGATTTAGGACGGTATATAATCTACCCGTGTAGAATGTAAAAGGCGGTGTAAAATCAACGAAAAATTGTGATTTTTTTGAGACATCGATTTAGAAAAGTTGACGTAGGGAGAATTAAAAACGATAGCAATAATAAGTATTACAACGAATTGTTTCAAATTGTTATAGTTTATTTGCGAGAACAACGAATATTTTTATTGTGAAGGAGGTTTCTGGGACAAGAGGGGTCCGAAGGAATTAGTTTTAGAGAAAGTATTAGATACGACCTGGTTCATGTCGCAGGAACCTCCCTAGTTGTTTTGTTAGTTAAATTGGATATCGGATGTCCTTATTTGGTGGTTATGTATACGTAAGGTTAACATTTAAGTTCAGTGTACACTTGTAATTTAAGATTTGTATTTGGCACCTATTGCTTTTGTTTTACAAGAAACAAAATTGGCTATTGAAGTAGGTAAGTACTCATTTATGTACTACTTACATTTTTGTGATATTTTTATTAATTTTATTGTGATATTTATTTTGTAACGATATTGATTTATTCATTTTTATTTGGAGACTAAATAGCGGCAGATTCTAGTCAGTTAGCGAGTAGGAAAGTCGGGTAGATGTCGATACATATTATACCATTAGGGGTAGAAAAGGAAGTGATTATTAAATATGTGATGCATCGCGTAGTATGTGAGAGTGAGTAGACAGGTAGAGTTACTAGAGTAGGCACAGAAAGTACGATGAGGATAAATATATAGGTACTAAGTTTGCCTTATGAAAGTTTTTATAAGTGGGTAATGAAATTGATAAATAACTCTCAAATAAATGTCCGAAACAGCAGAATTCGATTGTCCGATTAAAATACATTGTGGCAGCAAATATGTATTGCAATAATGAACTCACATATATTATCTCGTCAAGAGGCCAGAGTATACTTAAGTGAATATTTCTGCTGTAAACACTTAAAAAAGAGACCGCTTCATACTCCCTTAAACAACATTTGAACACTAAAGATCAATAAGACTTTAGTGTTCAAATGTTTGCATCCTAGCTTTGGACAAATATTTTCTTAGAGTTATGAAGAAAATTCCATTGTTTCTCTTTAACGTGACGACCAAAAATATCGGAAATGGATGTCTTTTTGTACTACGTCGTAGTTGTCTAACGGCTAACTTCTGAGACCAAGACCAATGTTGCACTCTAGTGCATAACTTACATGATAATTATGTTAGTTCAGCGTTAGTACATAACCGCCTGAAAATTGATAAATTTTTATTACGTTTCATACCTACTTTATACTTATTAATACTTAAAACCCTAATTAGCTATAATAGTCAAAATTAGAATACCAGACTGTCATATTCCATTTTAGCTTCAATTAATATCATTCATAAATTAAATTTGCTTTCAATATTTATATCGGTGGGAGTTCGATTGTAAATCTCTAGTAGTATGTCAATTTTTAATTCACTTAATCCTTCCTAATAAGCAATTATTATACCTATACCAAAAGTACCTACAGAGTTAGAACTAACATTGCATGAAATATTATAATTGTATAGCGTAACATGAATATTTAGTAAGCGTAAATGAACGTTATTACCTAAAGTTGCATTTACTTTATATTTGCCTATTTATATATTAACTCGTTTGGAGAAATGGTTTTTAAAGTTGTACGTAGTATGTAAAAAGTTTCTGACTACCATGATCTACAAATAAATAAATTAAACTACATGAACTTTAAAAAGTATGTCTGCAAGTGATACCTAATAATTTAGTGGTACAGATGGAAAATTAATAAGTATATCTAAATAATAAGAAAGCTAAACACTCAACATTTGAGTGTCCTATATATATTTAAACGTATTTGAACTACAGTAATAATACTGTAATTAATAACATTAGAATTTATGTGAGTGTGTGTAAACAGTATACATATACGTAAACATGTAAGTATTAGTACCATAATATTCTCCATAGTCAAGTGAATTGAATATTTACTAAATATAAAACTGGATCTGAAGTTAGCATCGCTAAAGGCTACTGTAAAATAAGAACCAGATTTTTTTTATTAAACACACACACTCACAAAAATACTATTCTTATTCGCCTTCCAACCTATTAATATTTACAGTTTAAACTCTTAGAATGTAATATCTCAATTGATTTGCGTGTACTAATATAATTTGTGTGTTGTCAACATAATTTCGTGTATTCACTATGTACTTAACTGTAATTTAAATCTAAGTACCTAGGGTCCACTGATAATGTAGGTGTTGCCTAGACAGAGTAGTCATTGTATTTATGACTAAATTCATTTTAATTTCTATGCAGTTCAATTGTTGATTTAAAATGCACATTTATCATTTATCAAATTTTGATGTGTTTAGTATTAGAATTTGTATTTAAACATCCACATCAACCACAAGTGTGAAACTCTTTGTATTATATTTAAATCAAAAACAGATTTATAGACTTAAATATTTTCAGAGATACCATTTTATTTACAACTGATGAAAAACTCACCTTGAAAACAAGAAAGTATGATGCACAAAAACAATTGTAAAATGTTTTAAAACTTTCCCGATCGTACCTTTTCTAGTCTTAAGTTAGATACGTGTACCTTGGTTGAATGTATGATAATTATGTTGGGTTGGCCAGTATGTTTGTTTTCATTATTCATTAAAATAAAACTGTATTGTATAAAATGTGTTTTTAATTTCATCTGTGTTAGGAATCGTTACCACTAATGGATGAAACTGTGCGTTTTTTATGGTAACACTAGCTTTCGCCCGCGTGAATTTCCCACGTGACCAGTGCTTTTTCCCGGGATGAAAGGTACCCTATGTGTATGCGAAATTTCAGGAAGATTGGTTCAGTAGATAAAGCGTGAAGAGGTAACCAACAAACTCACTTTCGCGTTTATAAATATTAGTTAGGATTATGATAGGGCAGTAAACGAGCAAGCGGGTCACCTGATGGTAATCGATCATCGCTGCCCATGGACTACTGCAACACCAGGGGTCTTCTCTCAGCCGAAAGACGTCCACTGTTGGACAAAGGCCTCCCCCAAGGATTTCATCCATGGAGGGTTTTGCCGTAATCGCCACGCTTGGCAGGCGGGTTGGCGATCGCAGTGTGATGGCATAGTACGCGGAAAGATGCTGCTGCCCATCCTCCGGTGTTTTAAATCCCTTAGTCGCCTCTAACACCAAGGGTATAACCTAACAAACAATTAATTATTTTTTTAGTAACCTGCCGAGCCGAGCAGCTGCAGTGTAACTGGTCGTATAGGCATATCTTACGAATTGTTTTTTTTTACTAGCCAATGCCGATACAGTCTATTTTTAGGTCTGCTTACATAACAGTATAATGTTACTTGCTCAAGGAAAATTAGCTAAATGCGAAACTGAGCTTACCCTAAGAGGATTGTAAGTAACTTAGGCCCAGTGAGGTCCATAACAAGTATTTCCCAAGGGTTTTCATGCGAGAAGAGCGTACATGTTGTAGGGATACGAAATTTCTATTATAATTTTCTATTTAGATAATAAATATTACGCCTTATAGAATAAATTGACTGCTTTTTAATAAAGAGCAATAAGGTGCTTGGTCTAAATAAAAGATAGTATATTTAGCATATATTTAATGTTTGAAAAACAAATCATATCGCTAATAATAATGACCTTCATAATGATGACTTTTATCTACAAGGAGTTCAGTTAAATAAATTAAAGACGGCTAAGCAGACAAATAATATTAAATCTCTATAAAATAAAACCGAATAAACATTATTGTAAAAAAAATCATCCAAAACAAGTCAGTGCTAGCCGTCATAATCTCAATGATTTATTTTTAAAAAATTCAGCTTTCCCAAAGTAAAGTTTTAAATAAGTACAAAAACAATAATATACACATTCCTAATTAATAAAGGTGTATGACCTGTACTACAGGAGGGGGGTTAAAACGGCCACTGATTAATGGGAATAAGATCAATTTCGCATTTCCTAAATATTAAAAATGAGACTTATGCTTTGTAAAATAAGGGTCATTTTTAAATATTTAGAAAATGAGAAATGGATCATATTCATCTAAGTGGCCGTTTAATCTTCCCAGTCATGTGTCGGAAGGCTGGAACCACAAAAGCTTTACATTTTACATCAAATACCAAAGCACGCCTTTATCACGTACCATTCAAAATATAATGCGTCATATTTTCATTCAATAAAAATCAATTTAAATAGATATATTTTAAAGGTCGTTTCAGTATTAAAGTCTTCAATATTAAATTATTCGCTTAATAAATAGCTTACACCAAAAATTATATTATTTTTACTTCCTATACTTATTTCAATTTATTTATTCGGAAAAATAGGACTTTACAAACAAAAATAAGATAAATAATAAAAAAATTAGGAACATAAAGCATTTCAATATAACTTTATTGGGGAAAGTAGTTCAGTATCGTTGTCTGAACCTACCCTTAAAATATATCTCCTTAATTTGCCTTATATTTGATAGAAATATAACACTTTAGTTTTATAATAACTAACAATCCTTGATCCAGCATTCAACTTTATTTTAAACAATTACATTTTAAACTCCATAATGCCCAGTCAGCTTGCGCTATGATAATATTTAGTTATATTAAACGTGACACCGGAAGGAGAAAGCTTTAATTTAATCTTAAACAGCTATACTAAAAACCATTTACCGTAGTCTAAAAGTTTATTGACTCATATATACCAGTGTACTAACAATACATTCGAAATGTATAAAAATATTCCTAAATGAATTTTACATGATAATCTTGGGAACTGATAATTTTCAAACATTTCGAAAGTCGTTAGTAAAACTAGGATACTTTGGTATATTATAGGGATCAACGGTTGACCATTGACCCTGTTTGATCAACGATTGACCGTTGACCCTGTTTGACCGTAGGGATTTGAACCCTAGAATGGTTTTACCCGTTAAATGGTTTTTAGAATACCTATATCAAATTTGCACGATTCACAACACGTGTGGCTACTATTCTTGATATTTTCAGACTATGGAATGGATCTAAGTAGTCGTCATTACAAATCTTTGAAACCATAACTATAGCAACGCTGACTTATCCTTTCTTCATTAAATGGTGATCGTATTTATATATCGCAATAAAAATTTCTACCTATATTAGCACTCGATCTCTAAGCTTTGGCCTTCCCATATACAATGTTGTCTGTATAAGACTACAATGTTGTGTAGACACATACACTGATTTTTATTCTATTTTACACTTCATTAGAGATAGGTACAAATGTCATACGCGATTCATTTTTAGATTTTTAATGTAGTCTTAGCGTGAACATTTCCTAGTATGAAGGTATTGTGATATTTCATCCTTCCGATCCCGCCAGCAAAACATAAGCCTAGCTATATCTTTACATCACTATGTCGTTTATTTTGACTAGGTCTTACAGAAGACAACGGTTGAAGATTACTATGTGCATGCCCGTATCATTTATTTATTTATTCGGTACATAGTTCGTATATGTATATATGTATGTACAGCAATGTATGTAGATGTATGTGTAAAACCTACAACCATTGGCTTCTATAAAATATTTAACTAATCTTTGTAACATTATTATACACGCAGTTGTGTTTACAGAGAAAAATTATATATTAGGTACATTTATTTGAAGTATTTCGCTATAAAATAATAATTTAAAACCATCAGTAAATAAAATAATAATTATAATATTAAAATTGCACACAAATTGATTGTAAAAAATATATTATAATAACTGAATGATTCCTCATAATTTCATTAATAAATTATAATAGGTAGGTAGCCAAAGTGTGTTCAAATAAATAAAACCACCACAAGATATTGTTATACATAAATCTAACTTAAACATACTTCAGAGTGAAATGATTCGGAAACTTTTAAAGCCACAAAATACCTATTACTGGTATTATGTATTTGACAAAAATATATCTACTTTAAAAATATTCCATACTTAAATTATATTTGCACCATTGCTTAATTGGTATAGAGATTAAACACAACAACAGATTACAGCGAATCGACCATTGTCTTCAACTCATTCTCGGAACTTTTTGTACTACCCGCAAAAAGTATGCCAAACGGTGAACTAGTCATAGCGACCAAATAGACTTATAAATAAAAGTAAACTGTCAAAGCTGTCACCATCGTGCGCGTTGGTCACCATTAATATACTGTGGCGAACTACAAATTGTGATGATTTGTATAACTACATCCTATAATACGTTACTATTTTCATTCAACTTTTCACCAATTGCGAAAATTTAATCTACTGCTATATGTATAATAGGCTTAACGCGAGCGATGTTGACAGCTTAAAAAACAAGCGTGGTACAATGGATAAAATTGTGATATACATAAAACGATACGTAAATATATATGTTTACTTCGATTACTCAAATTATCACTCTTAAAACAGGCACAAATAAGAAAATTGTGATTTGGATGACAACCACAGCCGAAACGCTTGGCAGAACGCCATATTCCATCCACATACGAAATAATTCATACATTTTAACTTTATCTTATAAAAATCAATCTACCTACGAACACTACTAAAATGAATTATTTGGTGGTTATATGTTGTACATTAATACTAAATGAGATTAAGCTTTGGCCGCCCCTTCTTATGATATCAACAACAAAACGCATGCAGAGGGTCGACCATAGAATATGAGCAATGTTTATATATTAAATATCTATATATTAATTCACAAACCTCAGCGCCAAGTAAATAAAGACCGGCGAACGAAAAGCACACATAGTGACGATAATATGTAGTATATGATTAATATGTAATAATGTTTTTAGAGTCCATGACGTGCCGTGCACAACTGCTCGAATGTTCGGTAACGCAACGTGAAATGATCTCACGGTGTACAAAGTGTTGGCGAATGTTGGGGCACCATACCTTCTTGCATTCAACTTTAGTTTTCAACCTCACTTGAGATAGGTATTCACAAAGAAAAAAATCTATTAAACTGACACGTTTTTTAGAATGTTACAAAATACTTGAATTTATCATCTTTTCGAATGAGAAGGTATGTTATAATCGGTATTGATAAGACATCCAGCAGTTTTCAGGTGTACTTTCACAATTTCAAACACTAAACTAAGCTCCCCGTGCCCCAAAAGCCTCTAAATGTGAAAAAGTAGGAAATGGATTTCGAAGGACCAACTCTTAACCAAATCAATCCCTAATTTGCTGAACCAAAGTTCTACATGTAGTAACAGAATACTGACTTACAACCACATCCTTTTAAATCCACAAGTTGTTTGGGAATTCAACAAAGTGTAATTAATAAATATTGTAAAAATAAAAACAATAAAAAGTCTCTCTCCGAAATAGGCGGGAAAAATAAAGATTGTAAATATAAAAAAAATAAAATAAATAAGAGTCTCTGTTCTAAATAAGCGAGAACAAAAATGATCCCGTTTCGTCGCATCGCTAATGCAAATAGGTATCAGCTATGGTGTCTTTCTACGACGTATTTCTCACGGTATTTTTAAATACCACTATATATTATTCCGGCAACAACAAAACAACAGAACATCTCAGTAAATTCCCAAACAAGTAGTCGTGGCCTACTCAATCAGCTCCGGTTTAGTGGAGGTACACACGTAAACGAAGTCCGAGTCAGAGTCGAGTCGCGCGCGGCCGGCCTCGGGTTAGGCGGCGGCCACCTGCCATACAATCAGGTGGCTTTTCGACGCACGTTCTGCGAGCGAACTGTGCCCACTCGAGGACCCGTCCTCTGCTACTACCACGCTGTCCTCCATTTCTGAATCGGCTGCCGGATTTAAAAAAAAACTTAATGATATAAAAAAAATACATTCGTGCGTATATTCCGAAAGAAATGAGGTAATGTTACGCATAGTTCAAATTTTTGTGTCAAGACAAAATTTTACAAAATTAATTAATATATTTTCAAGTTTTAGTTAAATATTCAATTTAAGGATTATATGAAAACTGTATCTGCTCTATCTACTCATTTGTTAATATTAATTCGCATTTAACAATTTGCCCGCCGATAACCACGCTCTATTTTACAATTTAAAAAAAAAACGGTACAACCAAAAGCAATAACAAAAAAGCGTGTCTATGTATAAGAAAAAATCTGGCGGTCAAAAAGTGAAACATCTGTTTTAGCAATATACACGTTAGCCTAAAATACACAATAGTAAACAAAAATATTTTACATTTTAATAAAAACCTTACCTTTATACAATTGGATCATAATTAGTCATTAGTATGAGCTAAAATCATTGTAAGCTATGTTAAGCCAATGAATGACAGTTAAAAATGTCTATTGCGTGAACCAAAAGTCACCCCATATTACATGTCTGACCAGAATATTAGACTATTATAAAATACTATACAATAAACCTAACTGATAAAATAAATTTCAGAAAAAAAGTTTTTCACATTTGGTGAATAGGAATGGAATGGAACTATTTCCATTCAAAGCATTATTGCGAACAATAATGGAAGAAAATGTTACAAACAAAATGGAAAATATTATAAACTCTCAATGTGAAAAAATTCTGGTCAAACAATTAGTAGCCAAACATTGTGTTACGATGTTAGTATTGTTAATGATGTGTGTTATTGAAGCATCGATACATGCTTTGGAAAATCAAAAACAACGTACCAGTTATTGGCATAATAATATAACTTATATCCTATCAGGTACGTTTATACTGTTAAAGTCTGCCAAGCAATGAGGTGGGAGGCGATATCTCGGACGTCGTCCACATCTTCTTCTAGTGGCAAAAAAATAAAAATTGGGGAAATTATAACAACTCTGCCTTTTTGTGTTGCTTTTCTACTAAAAATATCTTATGTATATTTCATACAAAAATCGTTTTACCAGAAGAGTTTTTAAATAAAAATACCAACGCGTCTCGCGCGTCAACAGAATTGATAGTTCTAACGACAAGCTACACAAGTTAAATAACAAATGCAAATTACATAATAAATCCTTATTCACATTATACACAATGTCTGTTAAAATGAGGTAGTGATACCAATAAATGTTGAGGTTATCGACATTTTAGTAAAATAAACAACATCTAGACGTCAAACCAAACAATAGGCACAACATTAAAACAAATCAAGAAGAGACCATGTCACCTGTTCACATCAAGAAGTATCTTACTTCTAAGCATAATGAGATATGGGAAGCGCAAGCATCAATCACTACTAAAGCCGGGTATATGGAAGTAAAATCATTTCCAACAATGTTTGATCTGAAGCTATTGTTTGTATTTTAACAAGGGAACAGGAAATAGTCGTAACATTTAAGAAATGCAAGCAAAAACAGCGAGTTCACTCGCGGTTTATATTCTTCTGTAGTAAATAAGTTTATAACGGGCTCGCACACACGTTTTTCCGCTGTGAAAATTTAATTGTTTAAATTTAATATATTTAATTGTTTGTTTAAATTTAATTGTCATATGGTGTAGCAACTGCCTTTGGCGCGCCGCACCAGTATTGTATCGCATTCTATGCGGGTGTGTTGACGGCGCCGGACGTATTTACGTTCGTGACAGAATATGTAATATGTATGCTGATTTTCGAATGGCATAAATTAACAAAACAGAAACGCAAAGATCAGTTCAACTATTTCAAACAAGGTATTTACACACTTTACACAAGGTATTAGTATTCTGCTGGCATATCATTTGGATAGTGTGTGTCTAAACCTAAGTACAAAGCCTGAAATACGATGCTAACGTGCATATTGCTTGTTTTGAGAAGGGACGCTTATTCTACTTAAAAAAAGTCAGTAGGAGGCCAAAACGTGTAAATGTCTGAAAATTAAATTACTTTATTTTAATAATGAATATCCATACTAATATTATAAATGCGAAAGTTTGGATGTGAGTTTGTGAGTTTGTGAATTTGTGAGTTTGTGAGTTTGTGAGGATGTTTGTTACTCAATCACGCAAAATCTACTGGACGGATTTCGATGAAATTTGGTACAGAGGTAGATAATGACCTGGAATAGCACATAGGCTACTTTTTATCCCGGGAAAAAGCACTGTTCCCATGGGAAATTTACGCGGGCGAAGCCGCGGGCAAAAGCTAGTAATGAATAAATAATAATGAATTAACCCTAGGATGGCATATCCCCGCTCTAGATTAGATAATCTCTGGTTAAAAGCGGTTAAGAACTAGTAGTAAGTATATGATGGTAATGTATTCGGGTCATATTGTTACAAAGGCATCTAACACTTTTTATGACGAATGTCAAATTAAAATTCAGTCATTGGATGTGTGAAAAGGAGAGGACATCAACATGGACCATTATCAGAAACACAAAATATTTGTTAATTTAAAAAAACAACTATTAGTCCGGTCAAGAAATGACTCTATGGAGGGTATAGAGTGCGTGAGCTACCTAAGCGATTTCTGCAGAAACCTTATCAGGGTGCTTAGGGAGAAAACATACCAAAAGTCCTGGAGTCTAGAGGCGAGGCGTAGGGAGGGGGGGGGGGAACCCCCGAAAAACTTATAATTGAGACCTTTGTCAAAACAAAGGTCTCAATTTTAAGTTTTTCGCCAATATCCCAAAAATAAGCTTTCTTTTCAATCAGAAATCGCTTAGGTTTCTGCTCACGCATTCTACAACTACTTTATTGACCGAACTATATGGATTTTTTTAAAATCCCCAATTTAGGTCTAGCGTGGACGTCGTGTATGTTATAAAAATTGCCAATCAAGTGCCTGGTTCGGTAGTAAACTAAACAATCATCAATTAAGAACGTAATAAAAATGTGCATATCAGTTTTAATTCATCCATAATCCTAAAATGATTTATATTATCTATTTGATAATTTTAATTCTTTGATAAATACTCATATGGAAAAAAAAACAATATGTGAGCAAATAGATTGGTACTAAAGTTGTAAATGATGTTATTGAAATTCCTGATATTTCATTTTTTACCTAGGCAACATCCCTATTGAATTATTTAGCACCAAAGACGGATTGAAAAACCAGCAATTACCGACTTAGTACCATCTTCGATCAATAATACACCTAAAGTTCATTTATTCATAATTGTCCTATTATGTAAACAATCATACCATGTCTTTTTATGATTTTACAACAATATAAATTAAAATAGACTTTTTAGGAAATTACTTTCGTGGTTAATAAATGTTTTACTTTGGAATGTTTAAGTTTAAACTAATATTTGATTTATTTTCAACAAAATTCAACAAAAAGTACTGTGAAGATTGTTTACATAATAGGACAATTACGAATAAATGGACCATAGATTAAAGGTGATAGCTCTGAAAACGGCCGGAAAAATAAGAGCACGCAAAAAGCGTGTGCTCTTATTTCTGACAGTATGGTACGGTCCATTGCATTACAATATTTACTGCTTAGACAAGAAGTATATTTTTGATCGAAGGTCAATAGGCGATTTTCTGACAAGTCAAATTAACAAAAAAAAAATATGTAATAAGATCTCAATAGATGGCGTTTTATGAAGCCGAGACGTAATAATGGCTGTACCTAAATTGTGCGCTCTTGTCAACCAGAGGCAGAAAAAAAAACATAACAGTTTGACAGTTGCACAAATCACAATATATGTAGTCTGGTCAATGATATTGATACTTTGTAGTTGTTTTCTAACCTTTGGCATTTGCCAATTCCGTTCATTTTTTCTTTCTTTATGGACTCGGCTTTTACTAAGCGCCATCTTAGTCATCTAAAACAATTTTTTTTTTTTAATTTGGGCCTCGGAAATCATCCATACAATCAACACGGACTGTTTTTCACGGACAGACCTTTAATCAAAAGTACCACAGTCAAAATCCAACCAAATGCGTACTCACCTATTCTAAAGTCGATATAGCCTTCGCCGCCTGAGATGACCAGCATTGAGTGGGCAGGGCTTCGCTTAGTGGCCTCGGGGCTTCTCGTGGGGGAGCCCGAAGCCCCGGGGACAGCTACGAAGAAGGTAACTACGTCACGGTGACCGTGGAAGCTGAGTTGCGCGTGCGCCATGGAACACCACGGAATGGAGCCTGTGGGGCTGGCGGAACGAGCGCGGTACACCGCTGCGTTTGCTGTGGGATGTTGAATTGATGCTATATCCTTTGTTTTATCATGTGTTTTTTGGTTGACTTCAAAGATACCTTAAGCAAGTGTAACGTCGCAAAATATCCCTTTCGCAAAATGTAAAGTATCCCAGTTAGCAAAACTTTTATTTTATACGTATTTTTTTTACGAAAGGGACATTTTACGACTTAACGATGGGAAGTTCACCATTGTCCTATCTTTTGTTATTTGTTATGTACACACTGTATTTTTATTATTTTAGGGCTTTAAACTGGGGATTCCTCCACTCATAGGCGATAGGCTAGCAACCTGTCACTATATCAGAATTTACATTCCATTAGAAAGCCCACTATTCAGCTAAGCGTGGCCTTCGAGTCTCACGACTCTTGGCTCTGTCTAAGGGATAAAACGTGATTCTATGTCTGTATTTTTATTAAGTTTATGTACATAAAAGTACTATCAAACAAAGTAGTAGTAGTATATTATAAAAGTGAGTTAACCACAGATTTGAAATAGGCTATATACCGCAAGTTTGTTCGATAGTATGAAAACCGAGCGTGCCATTATTTTCTACCTACGATGACGTCACGCCAGTCATTTTGGTGATGGGCGCAACATATACGCGAATGAAGGCTAACAAAGTAGCAAACGCGTGATGTTTGTCCATTGGACATACGGGCACGCTTGGACATACTGCTTGCGGCATCTAGAGTATATCAAAGTCTGTGGAGTTAACACTACACTCACCAGAGGGCGGCCTTTCCCTGACGGAGGGCTGAGAGCCACTCGAGTCCCGACTCGAGCCCTCGGACAGCGGCACAGATATCACCACGCCATTGCTGGTGCCGATCCACAGACGCCCTACAATTCAATTGATTGCTTTTCACATTGTACAGTAGTAAAAAATACGAGTAATTCAACATGTCACTACAAATTTAGGTACCTACAATGAAAACCTATTGTTTGCTTGATCTCTATGACAGATGTCAAATAGTAGTCAAATATTCTTTATCTTTCATCTGTCTTTGTAGCTCTCATTTCGAATGTATTAGTTTATCCTGCTGTCATGGGCTCATCCTATATTTTACAAAGTGTAGTGGGGCATTGCAATGAGTACCACGTTCAAAATATTCCACCTGATGTCAGCACCTATGATGGCTGTCATAATTGAACCACAGTCAGATGACAGATGGTTCAACGCTGTCAATGTGTCAAATTCAAGTGACAATATTATACCGTTGACATGACCATACTCGCCAGTAGCGCCAACTAGTGAGCGTAAATACGATAACCCTAATTCCGTGTCGCGAAACTTGTACTGTATAAGTGCGTCTCGCTTACTCCTTACAGCAATTCTAAGTCTATCTCACTCCAATTTAGCACGCGGCGCGACATTCGCATATGATTGTCACAGAGCTTTAAAAGAAAAGTTTAATAAATAAATAAAATAAAATCAATTTATTTCAGGTAACAACCTCTATGTGGAAAAAGAACCGAAAAGAAGAAAAGAAAGATTAATATACCTGAGCTGATCAGTAAGGCTGTGATTCTGACCAATGAGAAGCCGAGTTTACCCGTGCCAAGCATTTTGCTGACATACGGCTCAATGTCCACGTCTTTCAGGTGTTGGTACGTGTGGGCGTGGTATAGGCGTAAAGTTGAGTCCATTTTTATTGAAACCTGTAATAAAATTTGTTTATAAGTTTACTAGCTGTTGCCTGAGGAAATAGTACATTACTGCCGAAGCCGGGAAGTCAGAATTTGCTGGACGAGTAGGTAATAATTACGAGTCCAGCAAATTCTAATTCCCGCCGAGGCATGTATAGTGCTTTTCTCAATAAATGTGAGGAAATATAGAAATAAACAAATGAATTGACCTCCTATTTCAGCACCAATGCGAATGGTTCGATGTGTGGACAACTTTTCACCCTAAATGGATGGATTTCAATTAAATCTGGTACAACGTTGTAACTAAAATCTTCCAATAGCCTAAAAGATGCACACAGTTATAGCGATATACTCATACGCCTATTTAAACTACGATGTTTATTTCTAGCAGTCAGTCGCAATACAAACTTGCACATAACCACACTTTACTGTAAATATTCCCGATCAGTGCGTTTTGAACCCTAACACCATTATGGTATGGTCCTTCGAGCCGGAGGTAGATTTTCTTGCCAAGAAATACCCAAACGCCGTCGCCCTCGGACGCCATCTGCCGCACTTGGCTCTCCTGCCGCGGGTGTGCCTCGAGCGAGCACAGTAATGTGCGTGCGCGTGCGTCGATCACGTGCACCTTGTGTTTTCGTTTTTGCCTTTAGAGGTACGGAACCCTAAAAAAGTGTAATAGTTCGCCAAGACATACCCAAACGCCGTCGCCCTCGGACGCCATCTGCCGCACTTGGCTCTCCTGCCGCGGGTGCGCCTCGAGCGAGCACAATAATGTGCGTGCGCGTGCGTCGATCACGTGCACCTTATTGTTCCGTTTTTGCCTTTTGAGGTACGGAACCCTAAAAAAGTGTAATAGTTCGCCAAGACATACCCAGACACCGTCGCCTTCGGACGCCATCTGCCGCACTTGGCTCTCCTGCCGCGGGTGCGCCTCGAGCGAGCACAATAATGTGCGTGCGCGTGCGTCGATCACGTGCACCTTATTGTTCCGTTTTTGCCTTTTGAGGTACGGAACCCTAAAAAAGTGTAATAGTTCGCCAAGACATACCCAGACACCGTCGCCCTCGGACGCCATCTGCCGCACTTGGCTCTCCTGCCGCGGGTGCGCCTCGAGCGAGCACAATAATGTGCGTGCGCGTGCGTCGATCACGTGCACCTTATTGTTCCGTTTTTGCCTTTTGAGGTACGGAACCCTAAAAAGTGTAAGAGTTCGCCAAGACATACCCAAACGCCGTCGCCCTCGGACGCCATCTGCCGCACTTGGATCTCCTGTCGCGAGTGCGCCTCGAGCGAGCACAGTAATGTGCGTGTGCGTGCGTCAATCACGTGCACCTTGTTGTTCCGTTTTTGCCTTTAGAGGTGCGGAACCCTAAAAAAGTGTAATAGTTCGCCAAGACATACCCAAACGCCGTCGCCCTCGGACGCCATCTGCCGCACTTGGCTCTCCTGCCGCGGGTGCGCCTCGAGCGAACACAATAATGTGCGTGCGCGTGCGTCGATCACGTGCACCTTGTGTTTCCGTTTTTGCCTTTAGAGGTACGGAACCCTAAAAAAGTGTAATAGTTCGCCAAGACATACCCAAACGCCGTCGCCCTCGGACGCCATCTGCCGCACTTGGCTCTCCTGCCGCGGGTGCGCCTCGAGCGAGCACAGCAGTGTGCGTGCGCGTGCGTCGATCACGTGCACCTTGTTGCGGTAGCCGCACCACACTGTGCACCCCACGGCGCTTAGGCAACGCACTGGTCACAAAAATATCGTTGTTAGACGCAAACAAGCCTACTTACTCCGCTGGCTCAGTGACCTCAAAGTGGATCTTGGCCTCCGAAACGAGAAAGCGCCATATACTTCTGTTCTGTTCTGTTGTGACCAAACAAGCTAATTATTCTAAAATAAAAAACACGACTGACAATGACAACACACATAGCATAGCTTATGTCACTCGGAGAATTGCAAGGAATCAAAAAATACCTTTCACATCAATATCTGTTAAGCCATTCAGGACTTATGGTGGAATAAAGAAACTTACATACATACATGAACCCTGAAAACATAACACTCCTTTTTTGGTCAGTCGTGTAAAAAGGAGTGTTATGTTTTCAGGGTTCATGTATGTTTCTTTATTCTACTATAAATCCTGAAGGGCTTAACAGATTTTTATGTGAGAAGTATTAAGATTCCTTGCGTTCCTCCGAGTGACACAGGCTATGTGACGTCATCATAAAAACAAAATGGCGGATTTTATACGCGATAAATAGCAGACCGAAAAATAAAATTAGATCAATCTTATCGAGTGAGATATTAAAATGAAGGGCTTTTTAAATATGTATTTAACTTATATGTTTGTATGTATTATTGAGTAAAAAATTACCAGTCGTGTTTCTTATTTTTTTAATAATTAGCTTGTATTTAGACGTAAAATTTTGCCTGATAACACAAAAGGCGTGATAATATGTATGTTCGTATGTAAAATTTTGCATTAGCTCTAATCAGCTTTGTAAAATAAGGCTGTCAAATTAACAGCCCGCACAGTTGCTCATTACCATAGCTGATGAGCTATTTAGACAACTATGTTGATTAAAAATTACAAGGAACATAAATTGTAATAATATGTATTCCAGAAGGAATCGTATTTCGTATAAAACATGTTACCTATATGCAATATCAAATACGCTTTTCTACTAATATTCTGACTATACAATGGTTCAGTGTTAGTGCATGGTTAGTGCTTATGCATTTGTAATTGTTCTAACACCATAAAATAAGATTTTTTTTTAAAGAATGATAATTTATGTCTCTCTTTAGTCGTATTTACTCATGACTGAGGGTCGTGGTCATTGTATGGAATTAAACACACACAACGACTCTCTTGGCAATGTTAATGGAGTGGTTTGCCATTGCCTTCTCCATTTCACACACTAGCTGATAATCATCAACTAGAGTGCAGGTTTCCTCACGATGTTTTCCTTCACCGGAAGCAAGTGGTGGTCGATGAAAACTAACATAGGTACATGAGTCAGATTGGTATACAAACTCATGTAGCACAGGCAGGATTCGAACCTGGGAACTTTGCAGCCACAGGCGGGTGCTTTAACTTATGTCTACACCTATGTTTATCACTTACCTGAGCACTTGGGGTCGCCCAGAGTCATCAACCAATACTGAGTGAAGTCCCACTGTCCGTCCGCTTGTCTCGCGAAAATAGCCACAGTTCCATCGGCTAACGCAACGACACAACGCGATGCGCATGCCACGATTGATAGTATGGCGTCGTTTAGCTTCACTCTGGAAAAATAGATCATGTTTTTATTGCCCAAAGAAAAAGGTGAAAAAGGCCAAGTCAATAGCTATTTTCAATTGAATTCAAAAGAAACCGCGCAAACAAAATCACTGTTTTTTAGCAGGTGAATTCCGCATAGTGTTTTATATATTCCATTCATACTACTGTCAAAAAGTGAGAACGTTCGAGCTGCTCCTGGCCGGAAGATCCTAATGCTAAGGCCACACTATAGGTGCCAATCTAAGAGCGAACCTAGGAGCCATGCTTGTGTACAAGATACACAATGGCCACATACAGGGCATACTATCTTGGTGACACTATTCAGTATACCTACTTATAAGCATGTGTGCGCTAAGCTTATTTAAATAAACATTTCCATTCATTCATTGATGTCCGCGTTGGACTGCTCCTGCGCAAACGCGTCTACGAGGGCTCGGGAGATCCTAAATGTTTTGGAACTAGGTTAACTTTCCTGGCTTTTAGTACACTTACCTGGCTAGACACTTGCTGTAGCTGCCCATAGCGGAATGCACATAAAGGTTCCCGCTCCTGGTCCCAAGCCACATAGTGGCCATGACGGTGGACATCTTGCGTTCTTGAGGCACGTCCGCCCTGATGTCCGCGTTGGACTGCTCCTGCGCAAACGCGTCTACGAGGGCTCGGGAGGTCCTAGATGTTCTGGAAGTAGGTTAACTTTCCTGGTTTTTAGTACACTTACCTGGCTAGACACTTGCTGTAGCTGCCCATAGCGGAATGCACATAAAGGTTCCCGCTCCTGGTTCCAAGCCACATGGTGGCCATGACGGTGGACATCTTGCGTTCTTGAGGCACGTCCGCCCTGATGTCCGCGTTGGACTGCTCCTGCGCAAATGCGTCTACACCCGGCTCGGGGGATCCTAAATGTTCTGAAAGAAGGTTAATTTTATTAGCAACAAAATTCATCGTTTTCATTGAATGACACTTATGTATGCGCATCACGCAAATACTACAGAATGAAAAGCGGTTTTAACAGTTGTACCTATGGCTTAAGATTTAAGTTGAAATCTGGCGCACGATAATCGTGGTGACAAGTTTGGAAGGAAATGGGGGACCTTTGTCCAGCAGTGGGACGAGATAGGTTAAAAAATCGTGGTAACTGATAATTTTTGAATGTTTAGTATGAAGCGGTGGTGGCCGAGTGGTAGGGCGCCCGCCTGTGGAAGCAAAGATCCCAAGTTCGTATCCTGCCCGTGCTATATGAGTTTGTATACCAATCTGACTCATGTACTTATGTTAGTTTTCATCGCCCACCACTCGCTTACGGTGAAGGAAAACATCGTGAGGAAACCTGCACCACCTGGCGATTAGCTAGTGTGTGAAATGGAGTAGGCATTCATAAATCATTTATTCATCAAAAGATATTTACATAGATAGGTGCTAAAGCCCTGTGCTAAGTAAGAACATGTGTTACAGGGACTCCATTCATGCACGTGACATAATTTAATAACCAACTTAAAATGAAAACAGAGGCAATGGCAAACCACTCCAAGATTATGTTTATGGATGCTACTGTCAAACTACCTTGCCTAGTCAACATATTATACACTGGAGTATTTATGGCGACCAATACATTTTATAAACATCGTTTTAATGTGCATGTGGTGTTTGTCTGTAAGAGGTTGTGCAATAAGCTTTAAGAATGTTGTAGATTGTGATTGAAATGTATATTGTAACAACTGTTGACAAACCTAATAAATAAAATGAAAATAAAAAATAAGATACTCGTGTGTGTTGCATTCCATAAAATGACCACGGCGATCAGTCATGAGGAAATACGACAAAAGAGAGAGATAAAGAAAAGGAAAAAGAAGAAAAAGAAAGAAAAGGAAAAGAAGAAGAAGAGAAAGATAAAGAAGCATACAGACCATTATCAACGATGGGCGTGGAGCTGAGCGGCGGACTGCCGGGCGCGGCGGGGTCGGCCTCCTCCACGGTCTTCACCGCGGACTCCTTTGGCGGCTCGGGCTCCGGCTCGGGCTCCTTTACTGGCGTACTGGGAGGCGTCAGCAGCGTCGCTTGCACCTTTATAATCATTGTCAGGGGGGTTAAGGCCATGTCGTAGCCCACATTCGAAAAAAATGTAATTTTTCATGAAGAAATTTACCTAATTAGAGTTTAATTACGAAGTGGAAAAAAATACAGAATATAGATTATGATGTTTATTAAGGTTTCAACCGTGTACTTTTTAATAAAAATTCATAAAGGCATCGAAAATTTAGAAAAAATTTCAGCTTTCAATAGTCATGGAACTTACAATTTTCTATATATATATTTTTATATAATTAGTTACTATATATACTATATTAAAGTTTTAACCGAGCACTTATGTTTTTAGACTAATATTTTTAAAGATATTTGAGAAATACCTTATTGCAACGCGCACACGCCGCGGTTAAGCGCATATGAATTTTGTTTTTTGCAGCTCTGGTCGGACCTCGTCTTAAAACTTTGATGAATCAGAATATGATCCATAACTCATTTCTTAAATATTGAAAAATTAGCCTTATGTTTGGTATAATAAGGTTAACTTTTCAATATTTAGAAAATTAGAAATGGATCATATTCTTATTCATCAAAGTGGCCGTTTTAACCCCCCAGATTAGTCGCGTCAGCAAACGGACGTACTACTCTGCCGTCATACAGTTTTTACTAGTACGGAGGGTAGTGGCCAAAGGTCAGCACATTATCTAGCCAGCTAAATAGCTAATATATAGAATGTACACATGAAATGTTGTTTGTAACTAGGCAAAAAGAAATAAAGATTATTTATTTTGCAGTACGAAGGAAGAGCTGGTGCTCTTTGTTTTTATATTTTAGTCCTAGTACTATATATGTAAATCCCACTTTTTCCTACTTGTCGTATTATGTAAACAATGTTACCATGTCTTTTTATGATTTTACCACAATATAAATTAAAATAGACTTTTTAGGAAATTACTTTTGTGGTTAATAAATGTTTTACCTTAGAATGTTTAGGTTTGAACTATTATTTTATTTAATTCAACAAAAAGTACTGTGAAGATTGTTTACATAATAGGACAAGTAAGAAAAAACGGAGTTTATAATTTAAATGACTTGTCGAAAAAGCCCCTATTAAGTTTTGTAGTAAACATAAATGCCGGGTATTGTATATATTTTATACAATACCAGCCACGTAAGTTGACCTAAGACATTGAATGCGCAGTAACAGATTTTAAGGTGTCAATCGAAGTGCGGTATGAAATACTGCGCGGACAACTGTCATTTTGGTTCAATTTACGTGCCGATCTATAAAAAGTTAAATTTTCACTGTTTCCAGTGATCAAAATGTCGTAATTTCAGAATTTTACACAGTCACGTTATGTTCTTACTTCCACCGTTTATAAAAGAATGACTGGTATGTCCAGCTTAGCTCTTCGCCAGGAGGCGATAGTGTAGTGAAGGTCGTTTCACAACTGCACGCACAATGACGAGTACACAAGGCAGTTTTCAGTGCTATTTGATGTCATGTAGAACTTGACACATTTTTTGATGACTTCTAACTACATCAGCGCCATCTACGCTAAGCTTTTCAGTATAACTACATAGGAACCACACAAGACTTTATTTATTTATTTCTACACGAAGATTCTACCTAAAACCTGTTGGTGATTCAACATAAGAAACATTATTTACCAATCTAGACTTCCCCACGACGTACTTTTCTCCGTCATTGGCGCCATCTGGCGGCATACTGCTGGTAGGACTCTCTATTGAATCGTTCTTGCCCATGCAGAATAAGGATTGCTGCAAACGATAAAATCATAAAAGGTGTGCCACAAAATTACACTTTATTTTTAAAATATTTTAACCCCTATTACAAATAAATATATACGGAAAAAACACACAGATTGAGTTAGCCCCAAAGAAACTTGTGTTTATGCGTGCCCTGTACTACCTGTGCGCTGAAAGATCTGTATGACGCAATAGATATGCTAAAAAATAAATATGAAATGCTGTGTCAGTGGCGTCATATTGGACATCATATCACAAATTTGATCCACCTATCCCTACGAAAGCTGCATTATGCCTGCGTGACATAGGCTACAATTTATGTATGTACACCTCGAGAGAAGCCAGGGCGGGGCGCTAGTAAATAAATACCGAGTGTCTCTTAATGTCAGTTTCCGCGTTCATTCTTTCCTCGTACTCGCGATAGTCTTCCTCGACCGCTCCTGGCACGGACGCGATGCATAGTATAGTATGTGCTTGTCGCTAATCGGGAAAGATTCTAACACTTCCGCTGGATTGTTTACGTCGATGATCTATTGGACAACCATTAACACATAACACAAAATAAATCATACCGAGTGTCTCTTGGTGTCAGTTTCCGCGTTCATTCTTTCCTCGTACTCGCGATAGTCTTCCTCGACCGCTCCTGGCACGGACGCGATGCATAGTATAGTATGTGCTTGTCGCTAATCGGGAAAGATTCTAACACTTCCGCTGGATTGTTTACGTCGATGATCTATTGGACAACCATTAACACATAACACAAAATAAATCATACCGAGTGTCTCTTGGTGTCAGTTTCCGCGTTCATTCTTTCCTCGTACTCGCGATAGTCTTCCTCGACCGCTCCTGGCACAGACGCAATGCACAGTATGTGCTTGTCGCTGACTGGGAAAGATTCTAACACTTCCGCTGGATTGTTGGCGTCGATGATCTGTTGGACAAACGATAACACATTTTTTTTTTTTAATAGCCTGTTGGTGTTGTGTGCCACTGCTGGGCAAAGGCCTCCCCCTTTTTCTTCATTGCCTTAGTTGTTTGACGGTGAATCGATCCCGCCCGGTGATTCTTCGCACCCCTTGCTCCCTTCCCCCCCTTATGAAAACGAACACATATTTATCATCAGTTAATATACCTACATGATTATAATAAAACTGTAACTGGTCTGTCTGTACTTAAAGAGATGTTTAAGAAAAAAAAATGGGGGTCTTTATAGGGCATATAGTAGCCAAAACGATATTTTTTGAATTTTTGTCTTTCTGTCTGTCTCTATGCTTGTATTTTTGCGTGATGCGCAAAATTTAATGCCGTTTTCACAATTATATTGTTGAAGGTCTAACTTAAAATCTAGCGTATGTTTCATACGTATGATACGTCACTTACCTTAACCTTACCTTGAACCTTAGAACTATAGTAAACTACGCGCGGACGAAGTAAGCGAACACGAGCTAGTGTTATTATATGTATAATGGACAGTCGCAGTTAAATCTTAGGCAATAACATATAACTTACCATGACAACACTTCTAGTGGGCGTGCTCGAACAAATCCACACATAGGAAGACAGATTTCTCTCAGAATGCTCGACACTGTGCGTCGACTCCAACTGCTTGTTGATCTCTTCAATCTCGGGCGAATATTGCTGTGCCTTGCTCATCTCTTCAGCTGAAATAACAACTAGTATTATTCACAGATAATGTAGTACACACTATTACACTAGTATTATTCACATATTTTATACCCTGTGGCCCCAAAAGCAAGGGCGCGCGGTGAGCAGGTGTCTATTTTTTAATGCGTGATTAAATAGCGGGCGATTCCTCGCACTCAAGTAGCGATTAGAACTAATTCTAATTCAACTGTTTCAGCTTGCAGACTGCAAGGTTATTTAAAAAAAAAAGTCGATTAAATTTCGACGAATAGAAATTTTATCGACGTAATCGAAAAGTTCTTGGAGTTTTTATGCGGGAAGATTGCCTTAATTGACAGTTGCAGATGCGAGAAGTTTATATGCCTTAATTGACAGCTGCAGTCTTGATTACCATGTGATTACCTTATTAAGCTGCTACGCGAAAGCGTTTGCCTTTCGTGTGCAATTTTCCTTTCCCAGAAGTCGCGATTTACTTAACCGGAATAAGATTTCCGCCACCAAGGAGCGCCAGGTTCCAAGAAATGTCAGACAGGTATGAAATTTTCAGTTCAGTTTGACAACTAGTAAGTAGGTAATTGACAAACTGCTGATAGCCTTTAATACCTTGATAGAGGCGTTTTGGAAAATACCATTATTTAAGAACGAAGAATGAATGTTTACTCATGGTTACAAGGCAGAAATTTTTACGAATTCGCCAGTTAAAAAAAAAATTAAAAATATTTTATTAATTCACTTACATACTACAAGTGGCAGGCGACTCCTTTTAAGTAAAAGATACATGTGTTAGTTCATTTCTTAAATCTTAATTTCTTCAATGTTCTCAGATAAGGATATTTTCGTTTCATCTATCTGCGCTTACCGGAGTTGTGCGAAAGCTTTTTCGAGTGTGTCCATAAAAGTCGGACAAAGTGAGACTTTTTACCAACAAAACCGCTGCGGCGTTCACTCAGAGCAGTATTCTCATGTTTGTCTTCCTCCATTGCCTCGATAACGCTCTTGTCAGCAATGGATGCGTCAGAGGTCTTCCTCTCTATATAATGCTTAAATTTAATTCACTTGCATCGAGGAACAATAGTATCCGACCTTTCTTGATATATGTTTGCCTAATAAAATGTAATCTTCACAAGATTACATTATCAAAAATGAGCAATGAATATTAAGCCAGTCGTCCTACTTTTAAAAGGAACAAATGGGAATTCTATAAACATGGCCGGACTAATATTGTCGTTACAATAAATAGTATAGAAAATGAGAAAATTACACAGAAAAAGTTTAAATTCCTGGCTTTTTTGTCCATGTGACCGACCAGTACAAAAAAAAAGATTAATATTGGACCTGTGAAAATTTCCTAAATATTAATTATTATTAAAAAATAAAAGACACGACTGATAACTCACATAGCCTGTGACACTCGGAGGAATGCAAGGAATCTATAAAATACCTCTCACATCAAAATCTGTTAAGCCGCCAGAACTTATGGTGGAATAAAGAAACTTACATACATGGATTAGTGTCTGTGGCAATTAAAATAATCTTATTCTATTCTACTACTAATACTCCGCTAACTCAGTGACCCCAAAGTGGATCTTGGCCTCCGAAACGAGAGAGCGTCATATACTTCTATTCTGCGTTACGTCTATTCTTATGAACCCTGAAAACATAACACTCACCCTACATAATTTTCATGTATATTTCCTTCCACCCAAAGGTTGGCTGAAAGAAATTGCATTTGCGATCCGCCTTTGCGCTCATTTTTGTATTTACTTTTGTATCTACTTTGAATGTTCTTTCTGTAAATGGTGCAATTAAGTGTTGATCCTATCTATCACTCTTTAAATGGTCAATCGTGTAAATAAAGTGACACTCACCCAGACACATGGCGTTTTCAGGCCTTTCCTCCTCCTTGGCATAGAAGATGCTCTCTCCAACCATGCAGCCACCGTCGGGGGTCCGGCCGCCTCTCAGGTTCACACCAGCAGCACACAGTAACGTCATACGGGGCTCTGCTTCGGCTATAGGTCTGAAATCACAACTAATGTTATTATGCGAAAGTGAGTTTGTGACCGCTTCACGCATTTTCTACTGAATCAACCTTCCTGAAATCAAATCATAAGCCAAAGAGAGCCATATTTTAAAATTTTGTGAAATTAGTTTCGTGTTGACACTTTTTCTTCGTGTCGACTCGGCGTGTCAAATTTGTGATGACCAATATGACGCCGCAGATACAGCACCATCTGTTGCGTCATACAAGTCTTTTAGCGTGCAGGTAGTAGGGCACGCTGGGTAAAACAGTAAATGTGCCATAGTTTGGTGAGAGACACCACCACAGACAGGCGGTTTCCGAGCTATATCCCCACCTGGACATATTTTCTTTGCTTCGGCCGACTTGTGTCCGAAGTCTATTTATAGACTTCCATGTCGGGCAAAGGAAACCAGATCTGACTCTTAGATAGTCAAAAACAGCATTATGCTAATGTCAAATTAAATTTTGAAATGCGTTTGTGTAACTAGATAGGAAGACGGTTGGCAAACGGCTCGTAAGAACAACCACAAAATTTTAATTATTACTATTCGTTTTCGATTAAATATGGGCTCAGGATGCGGCCATAACGTGTCGGCAACTTTGGGAAGTAAAGATCCGAAAGTAGTTTCGAAAACAGAAAGAATTTTCATTACGCGGAACTAGGTTTCAAATTAGAAAAAAAAACTATTTATTAATATGATTTTTCAGGCCTTATCAGCTAAATCAGGATCTTGATCTGAAATTAAAGATTAGTTTTAACTGCTAGTTCTCACCTGCAGAACACCGGCACTGGCACGGGAACACCTCCTGAAGAAAGTGAAGTGCTGGGCCCCTTCTGCCCCTGCCCGCTTTTGCCCGGCAAACTCCATCCGTACGCCTGCGTACGCCCGTCTTCTTTGCGTACGTGCGCCCGCACCTATTATACATATGTAATTTATCATTTCAAATACGTTATTTATACATGTTTTACCAACAATTTCAAAAAGAATTTGTTAAAGAAGAAGTTTTTCCGTGGTTGGACTGGACCTCTAAATTTTCAGGACACAATTATACAAATGTCACAATTACAAAACATGTTACAATTATACAAAAAAATAGAACCAAAGCACGAGATCTAACCAAACTACGATACACTGACTAAAATGTCATTTCTGATGGTGCTCCTCACAGCAGTCACAAAATGTTGTATAGCATCTGTTGTATCTGTTACGCTTATATTGCAATTTCTTAAAGAAAAGAGACAGCAAATGCTATATAACATTTTATAACTGCCTGTGTCATGTATTGGGATTTCGTGCTGAGTTTTTTCACATGTTACACAATTTTAAAGTAAAATATACACACCTTTAAGCCCGGAATTATTGGTTAAGTTCCCCTACTACTTCCAGCCAGAGTTTCAATTAATGGGAACAATTCTTGAGGCGAAATACCAATTTTGTATTTGTGTGAGAAGATTAAGTCTACCCGAGATAGTCGTCAGCCTTTGTTTCAGTGTTCTTAACTTTAAATTGATTTCTTGTATAAAGGAATGCCATCATCATCATCATCGTCAGCCTTCCATGACCCACTGCTGGGTATAAGCCTCCTTTTGTCTACGCCAACCTTTCCTATCCTGGGCCATTGCAATCCAGTTCTTGCCAGCAACATTCTTTACATCGTCGACCATGTGTCGAAGGAATGCCATAAGACATGATTTTTTTATTAAGGCCCATTAAGACGGTACAAGTTTTTTGTATATACTAGAGCAATAATTGCATGCAATAATTGAGTAACAAACTGCAAGCAACCGTGCAGACCATGCAAGTATTTACTTACTTCATTTTAAAGGGCCATTTAGATGATACAAGTTTCTTTCCTGTTGAATACGATTAAATTGAAGCAATAATTTACTTGCATAGTCTAAACAACACGTAACATGCTTGAACTAGTATGCAATTTTGGATTTATAACTTTTCTTGGTGTAAACAATAAATAATGTCAGAAAATGTCATTCAATTCTTGCATGAAAAATTTGACAACGCAAATACGTGCAATTCTTGAAGCAAGTCGCTAAAAAATTGCACGTGCCCGTACAAATCTGTGTTTCAAAAATGGAATACATTAATTGCCTAAACAATACGATAAACAATACGTGTAAACAGAACACATTGGCAATGATTGAATGTCAAGATTTGCATTCAATAATTGTATTCAAGTTTTTTTTTTTAAACCCCAAGTTAACAGTTGCTTTCAATTATTGAAAGTCAATTCTTGCACTGCAATTATTGCATTCAATTATTGCTCTTGAATGTTTAAGAAACTTGCACCGTCTAAATGGCCTCGCCAATCACAATGCAACAACGATTTTTTTTTTATATACAAGATGGGTTTCAAAATCTATAATATGTTTTTGGTAGTTTATAAATTATGCTCCGTTTGTTATTAGTACATTTTTATTTTAATGGTGTTCCAGTAATGTTTAATCTGAGCCTCTGTTCAGAGACCTATCTACTATATTTACTGAAAACTAAACTAAACAAGTACACAAAGCAATGAATCAATAAATAAGAGGTTAATGTACCCAATTCTATTAAGTCCTAATTAATTACTTAAATATCAAATAATTAATGCTTATTACATTAATAAATTCTAAGAATAATTTAAGCCCTAGCTCAGAATAAATCACGAATATGCCAATATAAATAGATCATCTTTTACATAAAATCACATTTCAAGGTTTGTAATACACAACAAATATAAGTGCTATAACGAAAAACATTTAGAAATAGATTCATTTTTATAATATTCGTACACATAAATTACATTTAATTCTAAACAAAAAAAAAGTACTTCCAAACAATCACTATGATACTGCGTACGCCTATAAAATTAACAGTTACTGTCTCTTATTAAATATCACTTCTGACTTGAAATTATTCAATAAATTCTACATGTTGCCGTCATTTGATTGATTCAACTGAAAACAAAAGAAAGGAGAAGGAATTAGGTTTCGGGATAGGGAATAATATATATATATTTAGAAAAACATATAAAGGTGATGGGGTTAATACAGATAACAATATTAATATAGAAATGTTTACAAAATGTACTTGATCAAAGAATAGTTAAAATGAACACAAGAAACGTTAGACTAAAATGATTTAAAAATATTAAACTATTGTGATGTATAAAAAATAGTACGTACTTCATCTGAAATATTACACGATTATTAAATAAAACATGCCGTTATTCACACAAATAATATTTTATATAAGAACACGTGTAATAATGATAGTTAAATTACTAAGCAGCTGAATGAGACCACAGAAGACAAAGTAGAGATTTTCAGAATTTACTTTACACCATAATTTTCAAAGCCAAAATCGCTGAACTTAGAACAGAAATTGAAGTTTTGCAGCCAGTACTTACTACTTTATACATAATTAATAAGAAAATAATCTTGAATATTCTATTCCTAAAGAGGTAAAAGGGTAAAAACGACGTGCCGCGGGCAAAATAGCAGTCTGGGATGTAGGGTGGGGGGGGGGGCGACGAGCCCCCGTGCTCCCACCCTTTGAATCCGCTACTGATTTCAATAATGTTGCAATATAAAACGCATAATTCAGGGTTAATTCAGGGTTTTTATATTCCTGGTCAGGCTATAATTAATTAAAATTTAAATTTTGGAGTAGTGCAAAAGAAAATATTATTACCTACTAAAATACTCGTAATTCCATCAACTTTATGAGTAGGTTTCAATCTGACATTAAGTATACTCTGTATTTTGTGGTTGTTTATGAAATACTAAAACAATGTACATTCTAATTAAAGTCAATTTGGAAATATGACTGCAGACTGCTGTGATAAGATGTCAACAAGTTTGCCAAAAAAATTATATTCACATGTTAATCAAGTTACAATAAAAGATAAATTGAAAACATTTTTGAATTCTACATAACTATATTCCATCGCAAAAAAAAGCACTTAAGTTTTCAATTTATTTTTTTAAATAGCTACATATGACACACAAATATACACAATGATATTAGTACAATGACAAGATTTATAAGAGTTATTAAAAAGTTTCACTATTCTAAATCATTATGATTAAATGTAATAAATTATACCATACAGATACGTCTAGGTGTAAAGTTATTATCCATTATATATAATAAATAATAAATTCTTTATAAAAATTGGACTACTCTTCCTAAGTTATAAAACTAAAATAGTTAAATTATATTTTACCAAACCAATTTACCAAACTAATTTTTGACGAAAGCCGGTATCAATCAGTCCATGTTTAAATCCTTGAGAGAGGCCTTTCCCAGCAGATGATGAAACCTACATTATAAATGCAAAAGTCGGTCTGTCTGTCTATTACGCTTTCACGGGTAAACCACTGGACCGATTTAGATGAAACTTGATATGGATAGAGTCGAAGACCCGGATTCAAACATAAAGTACTTTTTTCCATAAAATCAACCCCTAAGGGGCTGAAAAGAGAGGTCAAAATTTGTATGAAAAACACATAGTTTTTGCCGCGGGCCGAGTAACAGCTAGTATTGTGCTATAAAAATAAAATGCTGAAAACATGTCACACCCACCTGTCTAAATTGCTCGCTTCGCTCGTGCCGCCTATGATGGTGGTCAGTTAGCTGAGTCTCGAGAAAATCCTGAGTTCGAGAGTGCCTCATCACCGGTTGTGGGGCAGCCACGGCCCTCAAGTGGGGCGTCGACAGAGGACGCTGGGGCCTCTCTCCCGTGCTGGAATCATTTATTTATTTGTTTATTTGATTTTCGGGGGTCTTACAGCTAAATAACATTTATGTAATTAGTACTATTACATTGAAACTATGCTAATGACATGACTCATCATCAATACATAGTATAGTCGCTTCCCGCATCTGTAAACTTACATTTAATTGTAGTCCCAGCTCAATACACGTAATGTCTATTTCTCAAGTCAGATACAGAATAACAACTTAATCCCCTAGATATAGATAGATAATTTGTTTATTGTTATCAAAAAGACACACGTTACAATTACACTAATAAGAGAAATACAAACAACAGTATGACAAAAAAAAATGAAAAGAAGAAAATTAAACATGTGTGCCGCAGCGATAGCAATAGGTTTAGGCTCAGCAATATGTTTGCTCTCAGAACAAACCACTGATTTTCAGCCTCCACCTCGGGTACACAGGGACGCATGTAACAATATAATCTGTGTTGTAGATGCATGTTGTATCAAAATGTCTCATTTTGTATTATTTTGATTTAATAAGATCTTATATAATTAAATGAGTAAACCTTAACATTATTAAAAAAACAACCGGGAAAGGACAAACAATAAATGACCGCCAGAAAAAATATATATATTGAAAAAGAAATTAAAAAATTACAACAGGTCAGACAGAGCCTAAGGGTCGTGAGACTCGAAGGCCACGCTTAGCTGAATAGTGGGCTCATTGATGGTTGGTCTCTCACGTTAGTTTATACAAATTACATACAGGTGTCCAGAAAGAGTATCGGGTTTGTGTTTTGGCTCTAAAAATTATTCAGAGCGGCGGAGGGTTGCGGGGTCCACCCCGATCTCCAGACCATGAAATCCGTTATTTTGAGGAGATTTTGTCGCAATAGAGCTGTACCCAGGAAATCATTGCGATTTTTTAATACGAGCGTATTATCGTAACGGTGATTAATAGTGACTGCTCTAAGTTTGTATCGTATGGAGTATCGTATACGCAATGCATCAACTGACGATAGCATTATAAAATGGATCCGGATATAAGAAAATACAGGTGCGACGACGAAAACTTTAGCCCTCGTTCAGTCTGCGACCAGTAAACAATGAAGAAGTATAGGCGTCAATTCGTCAAAATTCGTCTTTATTCATCCGTAAGCGAACTCAAGCATTGAACATAAAAAAAAAACATTTCTGCAACTGATTATAATGCGGTTTTGATATTTTTCCAGGTGGTTAATAGGTATAATACATGCCTGTACGGGGCGGGTCGGTTTTATATATTTCTATTAGAACAAGACCGATAAAAACTAGCACAGAACAGAAAGGAACTCAAATATCAGAAACCAAGAGCAATTCTGGTTCTCTGACATCAAGAGTGACAAGACAGAAGAGGCGCATAGTATCGGGCAAAGATCCTATTTGGGTCGCTGAGCCATCACAGTAATTACAATAAAGAATATAAATTAATAGGAGGAATGTGTACAAGTTGTGAGCAGTAGCAAGTGATCATATACTGACAATAACTATTTTTTTAACAGCCGTTCTTGAATATATATCCTCCTTTAGTAGTATCCTCATGACTGACGGTCGTGGTCATTATATGGAATGAAACAAACACAAGGACTATCTTGGCAATTTTGGTGAAGTGGTTTGCCATTGCCTTCTCTTTTTCACACACTAGTTGATAAACATCAACCAGAGTGCAGGCTTCCTCACGATGTTTTCCTTTACCGGAATTATATATATATATATATGTATCTTATTATTAGAGACCGGATTATATGCATTTGCATATTCGCATATGCATTTGCATATTTTAGCTATTTTCAGCGGTAATAGCATATTTTACCTAAGATCTAGTTATGATACATATTATCGGAACATTTACAATATTTTGACAGTTTTGACAGTGACAATAATAAAATTAAAGAGACAGAAGAACGTCGCGCACGCCAACTATTAAGTCGTTCCACCTATTACGCATATAAATTGTTACTTGTTCATACTTGACGTGCGTGCTCATTGATCTATAGTTTAGTTTTTTTATTTATTTGTGTGAAATTTGGTGCGTACCACGCCTCCGGAAAAAAAGTATGTCTTCGTGGATAACTGACTTTCCTGGAACATTTACATACGACGGAAATTCCTAAAATTTATCATTTAATTTCGCATATTCTGCCAATTTTCGTGCATATTTCAAGCATTTTTCATGAATATTTGCATGCAGTTTTTATGTTGCATATAATCCGGTCTCTACTATTATAAATCCTAAATAGGTGAAATGACTCACACACATACGCACAAACATGAAGCCTAAAATCGAATAGTGTAAATAATAATGTAAATAAATTGAAATTAATATGCCACAAGTTAAATATTTCATGTCATAAGACGATGAAGATGTTATGTTCGATATATAAAGGATTGTAGATATCAGACGATATACATTACGAAATATATTTCGATTCGCAAAGGCAAGACAAGAATGACGACCTATACCATCATTCTCCTAAAAATTAAGGAAACATATTTACGGTGATATTATCTTCACCGTGTTTGGACATTCAAGTTAATCAACTTAGTTAATTTGATGAAGTTGCCTTGAGGCAACTAGAAAATTTGGCACCGGATCAAAATGGCTAAACTAGTAATTGGTGTTCAAATAACACTGTAAATGCAAACAAATACTTTCTCAAACTTAAATCTACTCGTAGAATATCAGTTCGCGAGAGCTAGATCAACTAACAATTTAATAATATGCAAAATACTATAATAAAACTAAGATTAATTAAACTATTCTATGATGTTTCAATTTTGATGCAAAATTTTCGCAACCAATTAATATATTTGCTAAGTGGTCTTATTTGCAACAGTTATACAATATACACAACATAACAGTTAGCTGTAAAAAAAAAAACAAAAAAACATTTAGCTCAGCTGACTAAGAAACGATCGATTGGAAATACAGACAGACAGACACACGACTGATCCTATAAGAGTTTCACGTTTACATTAAGAAATGACAGTAATGTTAGGCAGTGCAAATATGTGTCTGTTAAATAGTAAGGAAATGGATTTTTTACATTATAGTGCTAAAATACGTAAATAACAAAAATATTTAACCATTGCATAATGACACTTCGATTTCATTCGCAGGCCAAGTCATTTTCTCATCTGGAATGATATTCATTAGTTTACCTATTATTTCGCAAAAGCAGTATCATAATACTTAGTTAAAACTCTATAAAGCATCGGCGTAAGTGAATGACTGCACTGCCTCATTATACCACACGTTCCTTTAAAATCAACTAAGGTTTATGTTTTGTTACAAAATTCGATTTTCCTAGATGCAAAGACCAGACATTAATTTAAAATTTGTGATATAAAAATTTAAACTTCCAAAGGTAAGATCGGGTTTCTCACAAGATCAAAGCTGAGAAGTTTATGATCGCAGATATTTTGAATTCCATTATAAAAACGTTAACATACATTTCGTAGCTGCAGCAATTAAATTCGCTTTGTAGGCATATAATTCGCCTTTGAGAGCAATCTCATACTGTTAAACCAGGGTTCACTCGTTAAAGAGTGATTGAGTAACAAACATACATTCACGAACATACACACTTTCCCATTTATAAAAGACGCTGGCCTCGATTCCGTGGGAATTTCGTGATTTAAAGTATGCAGGCTACCCGTGTACCAAATTTCATTAAAATCCGTCCAGTAGATTTAACGTGATTGAGTAACTAAAAAACATCTAAACAAACTCACATATAAACTTTCGCATTTACAATATAAGTAGGACAAGTTGTGAAGTTGACGACGCGGTGGAGGCCGAGCGGTAGAGCGCCTGCCTGTGGATGCAAAATCCCAGGTTCTGGCTACATGAGTTTGTATACCAATCTGACTCATGTTAGTTTTCATCGACCACCACTTGCTTCCGCTGAAGCAAAACATCGTGAGGAAACCTGCATTCTGGTTGATGATTATCAGCTAGTGTGTGAAATGGAGAAGGCAATGGCAAACCACTCTATTAAAACCAACCAACCAAGAGAGTCGTTGTGTGTGTTTCATTCCATATAATGACCACGGCCCTCAGTCATGAGGAAATACGACTAAGAGAGAGGACAAGTTGTGCCCGGGGCTTCGCTCCTGTGGGAATTTCGAGATAAAAAGTACCCTATGTGCTATTCCCGATATTTTTCTACCCGTGTACCAAATTTCATTGTAATCTGTCCAGTAGATTTTGTGTCATTAAGGAAAAAACCTGTGTATATTTGTTGCGAAAGTTTAAATGTGTCAATGCAAACTTTCGCATTTTCGGACTAGCTGCTCCCTAGGGCTTCGCTCCCGTGGACATTTTGGAATTAAAAGTAGCCTATGTCTTATTCCAGGTTTTACTCTACCGGGATACCAAATTTCCAAATTTCGCTAAGCAGTTGAGGCGTGATTGAGTAACAAACAAAGGTACTCAGAGTCGAGTTCCCGAAATTTGCATGTTTCAAACTAAATAGGGTGAAAGAAATTTGAGTAAATATTTTTATGGCCATTCAAACATGAGATCGCACGATCTTAATGCGCTAAACATGAAATTATAATAAACATTGCATTTGCAGGCGCTTATGAAAATAATTTTTAGAGATTTTCGCTAAGCATTTATCACTAGAATTTATTGTTATAATTTTAGATTACATGTAAGCGGTGCGCATAAAGGAACACTGTCATAGAAGAAAATTAATACAAGTATACCATGTGAGCACGAAGATTTTTTTTAATAGCTCAACTTAAATTATACGCATAATTATTCGGTATTTTGCGTATCTGGTATTACGCGTATCTGGTATTACACGTATTTCGAATAATACGATCAGACGCGTATCTGGTCATGTACAAATTGAGAAAGGTCTCATGCGTTCCTGGTCAAAAGCAAATCTGGTATTGCGCGTCGAAATGAAAACAAAGATTCAACGAGATCACACACAACACATCGCAAATACAAAATATTTCCAAAAAATAAGAAGAGTTACCTAAAGAGGTTGCTGAAGAACTTCCAAATGCTCTGCTTATTCTTCTTATCCATGGAGGAGTCGACGCGGCTGGCGCGCATTATCTCTGTCCAGCGAACCGCGTCTTGAAGCTCCATGAATCGCTCCTGGAACAAAAACATTTTTTTATTGGAATAATTAAAAAAAAAAATTTTTTTTTTTCATTTTTATAATTTTTTTTTTAATTAAAAAAAATATTTATTTATACGAGATGGGTTTGACGTTAACCACAATCCTCGGACAAGGACAGAGATGAGGTCTACAGAGATGGAGAAGATTCGCTTACTTTGTACTGGTTTCGTTCCATTAGGACTCGGGCCATCTCGACCCTGGTGAACCTTCTTCTCTGTGCCATCGGGACGTCAGCTTCTTCCTCATTTTCACCGCCAGCGTTATTGCTCATCGTCTCCTGAAACCATGATGCAACAAACTAAAAAAATAGTCTTTTAATTGAAGCTCGGAACTTGTTCAGTGTTTGTGTTTCTTGCATTTTGAGATTTAGCCGATTAAAAATCCAGTCATATCACACATTTAATCAATATCATATGCATAAATGCGCTTTTACTAGTTATAACAATAAAGTTTTGAAATATTTGAGAACGTATGAAGCTAAAATTTACGAATGCATACAATCCGCATTGGACCCACATGGTGGGTCATGGTTTATCTTCCATATCTGTCCAGTGCCCCAGAAGTGGGCATGCCCCAGCTGATGATGATCTAGTATCGTTGAGTTAGTATTCCATAACACAAGTCTCAACTTACTTTGGGGCTAACTCAATCTGTGTGATTTGTCCGAATATATTTATTTATTATTTATTTATCTGACCTTCAAATGCCGGAGTTCCTCTTCAAGCTGGGTGACCCTCTCTCGCAACTGCTCCCGGGCTGCGCTGAGGTTAGAAACCTCCTCCCTAAGGATCTCTTGCTCCCCAGTCAACTGGTCCACTTGCACTATCAGATCGTCCTTCACTACGTTCAATGCGTTCCTGTGTAAAAAATCGTAGTTTTAGTGATAAGAAGTCCATGGCTAAATATTACACACAGGCTATTTCCACCTTGACCGGTTGCACCCCGCTACATCCATTGTCCTTTTTGGAACTTAACAATATTCATTGAACTATAACAAACTTTTTAACAAAAAAGGACAACCCGAAGATATCGTCCATTGCAGTTATCGATCAATGGCGTTCGCCGAAATGAAAATTGAACAAATGTATTTCGAATCCGCGTAGGTAGCCCAGTATCCAGTATAATGGCCCGAATACAATGGGGTCGAATGTCTCATATGTATGATTTTATCAATCACTTTATGAGTACTTTAATCACCTTGATTGTGGTATTTCTTAATTTATAATCGTATATTACTACAAATTCAGAAACAAAGTGTAGGGACACACTAGGTCAGCAGTTTTGGCTTCGCGTTCCTACCGCGTGTCGACACAATTCAGTCGTCACCTCACAGCGATCCATATCGCTAGTACCTGTATTAATAAATCCTAAGCCGTGCGCGTCGTATTGTTTTATCTGTGTTAGTGATATTTTGCATTCTAATTTGTGAATATTCTGTAAGACATTGTTGTACCTAATTGACAATAAATTAACAGTTATCAGTGAAGTGTGTCGTGTATCCATTACGCTCCTTTAGTTAGTTTAGGCCCTCACACGTAACAGACATTCACACAAGAACTTATACTCATTATTAACACTATAGAGTGGCCTACAAAGTGTAAAAAGCGGCAAAATGGTTACTTACTTCGTGGCCAAGAGCTCATTATTTTCCAAAATCAGGTTCTCGACTTCTTTGCCCATACCTGTCAATTGACAAAACTGTTGTATTGATTTTTAAGGATCTATGTGTATGACGTAATGTTCTGGGTGATAACATTCAAGCCTTAAGCAACGCTTAAAGCGCAAACGAAATGGTAGCATATTCATTCAACAGCAGATACAATTACGACAAACGCAAATAAAAATCTATTTACATAAAAAATATAAGAATTACTAGATTTTTTTAAAGAAATCTTAATTCCAAGAGAATTATGATTCTAAAAACCCAGTCACGCAACAGGTTGTTAGGCCATCATGTGTTTCGATTTTTTTTTAATCCATTGATCCTTTTATCTACTCTATAAGAGTCAAGAAGAATAGAAATCAAAAGAAAAAGAAGAAAACTAACAGGTAAGAAGGGTCTACGTAAGGGGTTACTCACCAAAGTAGTTATCGTTAACTGCAATGCGTTGATGCAACATGTTAGAACGCATGGAAAAAAAACAGACACACATTAGTAACGGGCCCATTTCAGAAAAGATTACCTTAAACATTTAGTGATAATAAAAATTATGACATAATAAGAGATAATAAGGTTCCTTTTAACTCCGGAACTCTAAAAACGGAACCGTGGCAGTTCCGTTTTGATTACTTCTTGGAAGATCAATCTACAGGCAACAGGCAGACATATAGAGTATTTCAAGCAACATCTCGTTAACAGTTCTTCATCGATTTTTTTTGTCAAAAACTTAAAATTGCAAATCTTTTATGTAATAGGCAACATTTTGTTAATGATTTATGTAATTCGCTTAAACATTTGCTCGCTTTTATCACAGCCTACCTATATGTCTTATTAAACTGTGCTTTTATTATGATTTTAGCCAAGAAAACATCGTATTACTATAATCGACCGAGCGAGCGCAGCGAGCGAAGCGTCTCAGTTTCCACTAGCCGAAAATTCTTTTGTCTGTCCGGATGTTATCGCCTACAGGTCGCATTTCTGAACCGATTCTCATGAAATTTTGTAAGCAGGTTCGGTAATTTTATAGAATTTTTTAGTCGAGCCAGTTTTTCTAAATTTTAAAAAATGGCTGAAATATATAAAAAAAACCTCATATCTCAGCTATTTAAAAAATAATTCAAAAATGTCATTAGACATTTTTGTTATTCTTATTAAGACGCATTTTTTTTGTTTGAACAACATAGTAAAATTCAATAAAACCGCTATATGTTATAAATTCTCATACGATAGTTCACAAAAAAATCAATAGATGGCGCAGCAAAGCTTTTAATACTCGCAAAATCGCTAATACGTTTACAAGAGTGACTTGATTTATTTATTAAATAAAATTAAATGGTTTTTAAAAATCATATGGCTTTTTTTTTGTCTTGCTTGGCTTTGAATTGTGTCATCACGTATTTATTCTGGTTAATGGTATTATATTTGTGGATTACTTTGCATGGTAAAATTATCTTGAACACTTAAAATAGTTCTGATATCAAAAAACTTCATTGTATGATTAAAATCCTATTATAAGACAAAAGTAACCTCATATATAATACCTACTAATTAGAGAGATTCGATTTCTAATTGAACTTTATTTTTTGAACTTTAATTTTGTTGCGCAAATAACATATTATACATACATATAACCAATAGGTACCATGCATTTCTGACGACTGACGACCTCCGTGGCCTAACGGTCATCACGCCCCGGACGGCTACACCAGAGGTCCCGGGTTCGATCCCCGGTCGGGTCAAGATGGAAAATAATCTTTTTCAGATTGACGTGGGTTTTGGATATTTATCTATATATATTTGTTATAAAATATAGTATTGTTAAATTAGCATCCCGTAAAGTCTTGAACTTACGTTGGGGCTAACTTAATCTGTGTGATTTGTCCGTCTATATTTATTATTATATTATTATTTATATTATTTGAGGCAAAAAAGGCAGGTTTCAGTAATTTTTTTAGTGGTATTGACCAACCACAAGAACATATTTGGGCTTATGGGTAAAATATGAGAACTTTTTACTTTCTTTCCAGCATTGGTAGGTTGGTTTCAAAACTCTTTTTAGCCAGGGACACGGTAAAATATCGGTTATTTCGTGGAAGGGCTCGCGAGGTCTACTGTTCTGACAGAACCACTAGTATTTATCCGGGCTATATTTTAAGCATATATAGTGGTAGTTAGTAGTAAAATATAGTAGTCGTCGACTTTATGCGACTGAAGGCCCGTAGTTCATCTGACAAGTTCACCTGGTTGGACTTCAACTGTTCTATCAGTTCCATGGTAGAACCATGGACTCTAAAAAAAAAAGTTAGAACTAATGGTGTACTACGGATACTAACAATTCTTCTAGGAAAGAGATACAACATTTAGGAAATAAGATGCTATATTATATTAGATCGAAGGATGATGCTATATATATAAATGCTCTTCAGACCCCTCGTACTACCGGCCATACCACTGGTAGTACGCTGGTTCTTTTTAAACGGTACCACCAAGGGTGTCACCGTCTAATCCTATGGTCTAATCGAATAAGCTTAAGACGTTTTCTGGCTAAAAAATAATTGAAATGTGTAAGCGCATTTGGCATTAATTAACACAAGTGCCTACATATTTACAACTTAAATGATGTTCCATTGACAAACATGCAGTTTTTAACTTGGGAAGTCTTGGCACTTTGGGAAATCAGTTCTGCCACAAGGAAATAGCGCATATTTATACACCGTTGGCTTAATTTGATACACCTACAAAACTTTACAAATCTGGCCGCACAGCCCATCAAGGATCGGTTGTGGCATTTTTCTGCCTGTACAACCTAACTATCCTATTTCATAAATGAAAGTAAAAAATAATAAATAATGATTTAATACTTCACAAAACGTTCACAATATTATATTTGATACGATACAAAACAATTCACGCTTCACAGTAATTGGCCTCTGTAGTTTCTACCGGAATACTTGGACAGTGCTCCCAACTCCTCCTCTATCCTGAGCACTTGATTGTATTTGCCGACTCGCTCGCCCCGCGCCGGCGCGCCACACCTCAGCTGGCCCGCAGACAGCCCTATTACGAAGTCAGCCAAAAACAGATCGTCAGTATCCCCCCAACGATCTTCCACCATAACTCCAAGGTTATTAGACTTCATCAATTTAAACGCCTCTATAACCTCGGTCAACGTCCCAGCCTGATTTAGCCTCAACGTCAACGTATTCCCAGCTTTCTTGTCTACCGCCAAACCGACCCTTGTCAAGTTGGTTTGCGTCAAATCGTTGCCTAACAGCTGCTTATCCATAATTCTGGCCGTCAATGTCGTCCACGCCGACCAATCGTCAAACTCGAAAGCGTCTTCGATGGAACAAACAGGGAACTCTTTCATGTTGTCCAAATATATTTCGGCTAGTTTGTCCGACGATAAATACTCCTGTGGATTTGAGTTTGGGTTTTTAAATTCTAGGTCGTAAGCCCCATCTTTGTACATGTCGCTGGCTGCTGCGTTAATAGCTATTTCGACTTTGCCAAAGTATTGACACTGTTTAATGGCATCTGTGAGAAAGAGCAAAGCTTCTCGGTGGTTGTTCAGAGGTATCGGGAATCCGCCATTGTCGCTGACGAATGTATATTCTTTACTATATTTTGAGCTTATGGCTTTTTTGACGAATTGGTATATTTCAGTGCCCATCCGCAAAGCTTCAGCAAACGTGGAGGCTCCTGTAGGCATTATAATATATTCTTGGAACGGTAAACCGTTGGAAGCGAGCTTACCTCCAGTGAGTATTGTAAAGTGTGGAACAGGTAGTATGATGGTGGTAACGCCCCCCATATCGGAGATGTGTCTGTAGAGCGGCACGCCTTTCTTGGCAGCTCCTGCTTTCGCCACAACCAATGAAACGCACATGATAGCATTGGCGCCTAGTCTCGACTTGTTTTCCGTGCCGTCCAAAGCGATCATGAACTGGTCGATTTCCTTTTGCATCGTCACTTCCAGATTCTGCTTGATCAGTTCTGGGGCGATGATCGTGTTTACATTCTTGACAGCATTGCTGACGCCCAGGCCGTGGTATTCCATGGGATTGTTATCGAGCAAATGTACAGCCTCTCCTGGCTTTTTGTCGTCGAGAGTAGGCACTCCAATCCGGAACAAACCAAGTTCCGTCACCATGTCCACTTCTATCGTTGGTCTTCCGGTCGCATTGATAATTTGGCGAGCGAGTAAAAGTTTGATAGGCATTTTGAAGTACACAATATCAATTTTGACGATAAAAAATAAGTTACATTTAATTTAGATTAAAATAAATCCATAAAAACGTGTGTGTTCCAAAATTTTACATTATGTTATGAAAAACAGCTTTGGTATAATATGACAACAGAAAGTTCCTTATTTGAAGATTTGAAAACGAAGGAAGATTTATTTCATAATGCCCAGTGATTATTGAAAAAATAGGTTGTAGTATTTTTAGAGGTAAGTTAACCATAACCAAACCAATACAGTAGCCATAGAGTTCAGGCCGTTGGGATCATGATTGAAATAAGTAAATTCAAAGGATGTGGCCTTGTCGGTTACGGTCGTTCGAGGAATATTGCCATTCAGGGATATGGCCCATATGGTCATTTCAAGTAATGTGGCCTTTCAAGTACAATATGTGGTCGTTCGAACGAAAGGCCGTTTAGGGATGTGGCCGTTCAAGAGATGTGGTCTTTCGAGGGCAATGGACGTTCAAACCCTAATACTTTTATATTTTTATGTTTAGGTCCACGTCGGATTTATCGGACAAACATTTTCCCATGTGAAATATGTGATGAAGGCGAAATGGACACAAATATTTTTGTCAGATAAATCCGAAGTTCGCGGCTAAAAGGTAAAAATATATTCCGATTGCGTTTGTGCGGCCAGACGAAAATAAGCAAAGAAACACACAAATGATGTTAAACTAATACATTTTTGCCATGTACTGAATGATTCAACACTTCTTTATATTAGATTCAAACCAAATCATTGCAATGATTCAACAAAATCAAATAAATATCGTAACTAGGCAATGGCATCGATGCAAAATATATTACAAGGTTTGACTGTCAGACAACGCTTTTAGCATTATGTCCACCTTTTGTACTGTACTTTTGTATGTGTGTACATTAAAGTTTAAATAAATACAAATACATGTTACAAAATAATAATTATAAAAGGTAACAAAAACATACCTGATGACGCATATTCGCCCGGATGAACCCAGCTCCCTATAAAAATAAAGGAAAATCATTTAAATCAATCATTTCATTCAAAAATAATAATAATAATCTTAACACACTACACATTAGAAATTACTACATTACACTACATATTGTGCGACCTGAATAGCGAGAGTCGCTATTCCCGTAATTGATTTTTGGAGTGAATTTTCTGTACTTGTACTATTATATACTAGCTGCGCCCCGGAGCTTTGCTCCCATGGGAATTTTGGGATAATAAATACCCTATGTGCTATTCCCGGTATTTTTCTAGCCGTGTACCAAATTTTATCGTAATCCGTCCAGTAGTTTTTGCGTGATTGAGTAACAAACATCCTCACAAACTTACAAATTCACATCCAAACTTTAGCATTAATAATATTAGTATAGTAGGATATTGGAGGTATAATTTTATAGAAGATTTGTCTATGATTATTTGATTTTGAAAATGAAAATATTATGAAGAATTGAGGGTAGAAGTCTAAATTGGGGCTAGTTTTTTTAATATGGGATTTATTATATTGTAATATTTTATATGTTATATACTATTTTATTTTATAGCATGAAATGAGAAAAATATAATATGATGCAGAAGTAAAGTTGCCTGTGAATTTTATTTTTTATATCCCCAAGATTCTATGGATATGGATTTGAGTTTGGGTTTTTAAATTCTAGGTTGTAAGACGTATCTTTGTACATGTCGCTGGCTGCTGCATTAATAGCTATTTCGACTTTGCCAAGGTATTGACACTGTTTAATGGCATCTGTGAGGAAGAGCAAAACTTCTCGGTGGCTGTTCAGAGGTACCGCCATTGTCGCTGACGAATGTATATTCTTTGTCTATGCCTCGGAGGAAGTAAGCAAGCTAACCCGTGATATCAGCGCCGTCGTCGCCCTCATTGATGTTGGACTCCGTGTCGTGGAAGGCCAGCTCCTGGTACAGGGTGTTCCCGCTCCGCTTCTCGCTCTTGGTCTGAGATTTACCCGTGGAACTGTTTGGAGGAACGACCGGCGATGTTGCCTGGATAAAAAAATACAATTTAGAATTGATTATATAGATTTGGGACACTATATATTTAACGGTATGCCGTATGCTTTACTGAAAATTGAATATTTACATAGAACATGGATAAAGCCGGGCTAATAATGCTTTTAGAACAATATAACTTAAGAAGCTTTAAGATTGTATTTTTATTAAAATAATTATTTATTATTTTCATCTTTATTTATTAACATTGCGTAAAAATATAAAAAATAAAATAAAAACCTTTCGGCACATGATGCAAATAAACCACAGAAGTAATTTTTTTTTAAATATTATTATATGTCTGTGAAATAAACGCATATCTCAACTTTTTTTTAATCACACCTATTTAGCAAAAACGTCTTTAAGCTTCGAAAATAAAATTCAAACATCAAAATTGACAATGTCAGTCACAAAAATATCATCATTAAAACAGTGAATACGATAAAATGAAATGTTACTTTATTGATATAGCCACAATATTAATATTAGTTATGTTCAGTCCAATTTTGTGCTTAAAATGTTACCAGTGTTCAACGATGGAAAACCAAGGATGCTTTTACGAATTGGATCACAAGCACTTGAAGGAATGTTCGAATTATACCAAAGGGAAGCCAGTTTGTCGTCTTCTCAGCCAGTTACAGTTCTTCACGCCCACAAGAGACGTATCTATAGTGAGGGAGTGCGCTTATATTTACAGCAAGCCTCTTGAATGTGCATATTCAAAATATGGCAGTATGCACTTTTCGCTCTCTTGCGAGTGTGACCTGGACGCGTGTAACAAGACGAGCCGTGTACAATGTCCTTATATACTGATAGTGCTATTATTATCAGCTTTGGTGATCAAATGACAATTTCATGATATTAAAGTGTATTTAGTATTTATTACAGATATTTTTAAGTTAGCTCCACTTATTCATCATTTATTTTTATTAAAAATCCTCTTTTAGATTCTCCGGATCCCAACTTAAATGAGGTTGTACATTCCTATTGTTTATATTATGAAGTAGTGGTCTTTTGGCTAGGTAATTTTAACGCAACATTCGGTCAAGTCAATGGTGAATGAGGAAACCTACAGCTGACTATTTCTAGAGCTGCTTTCGCTAGTTAATACCGGATACAAAGGCTACATTCATCTAAAAAGAGGACTTTCAAGTCCTCTTTTCAGATGAATGTCTACTGGTGTCAGACTTAAAATATCTGATACCAGTGTTAACTATAACACACGAACTCTACATTATTCTAGACTTCTGGTAGTGGTAGTTTGATTTCGTAGCAGGTTACCTACCATCGAATTAAGCATTAATCTGTTTTATAGATCTTCTAGCTTTTACCCGCGACTTTCTTCTCGTGGGAATCATCTCTTAGTGCTAAATTTGTCATGTAGGGGACTCCCCAAGGAACCTACATGACAAATTTTAGGTTCCACGCCCAGTAGTTTAGGCTAGGAACCTACATGCCAAATTTCAGGTTTCCGCGCCCAGTAATTTAGGCTAGGAACCTACATGCCAAATTTCAGGTTTCTACGCCCAGTAGTTTAGGCACAGGGCGGGCGCTTCATAGAAACGGCGCGTCATATATACCTACTACTACTAAAATGAAACTGTATATCCGTGAACATGTCAGTAACACGTCAATGTGTGCGTTTTCATAGCATAACGTCCCACAACCACACAAGAACGGGGGAGAAGTGCGGGAGGTGCGGAGGGGGGGGGGTGCTATATTGCGGGAGGGGCAGGGAGTTTCATTTCTGTACGTAGTACTTATATTAATTCTGTGGTTTAGGCTAGGAACCTATATGCCAAATTTCAGGATTCTACGCCCAGTAGTTTAGGGTAGGAACTTACATGCCAAATTTCAGGTTTCTACGCCCAGTAGTTTAGGCTAAGAACCTACATGCCAAATTTCAGGTTTCTACGCAAAGTAGTTTAGGCTAGGAACCTATATGCCAAAATTCAGCATCCTACACGTCACTGTAACGCAAAGTAACGGAGTATAATGATAACATACTGTTGTTCCCAGCTTGTTAGTCTTCCACACAAGAGGGAAAATCAAGACCAATGTAGTCCATTAGTTGTATTTTGGTACATAACACTTCTATAAAAGTTTCTACTAGTAAGTCACTCTGTACCGCTTATAACGACATATATACAGTAAAACACAAGTATTGTCAGACATTTTTTATCGCGACCAAAAGAAAGCAAGGATGATATAATCACAATATTTTTAATTCATCCAATGCCAAAGTCCCACTAGTAATTATCGGAGGTCAAGAGTCACTTTGGTCGCAGTTAAATTTATTTCAAACTAATAAGCTCACTTGGTTTTCACTCGCGTGGTCATTTCTATTTTAATAGGGCGATAAATAAAACTCTATAGCTACCGATCCACCAAATTATATAAATCTAACAAACCAGCCGTTCTTGAGTAATAAAGACTTTTGTTTTCTATTTCTAGATAAGGCCTTCATTATCTATTATTATGTTCGTATGTGCCTTTTTATTTTTGAAATCGCAGGCACATAGTTCCTCATAACAATGAAAATCATAATCTATCTACTTCTTGTCGAATCGGAATGGCTATTAAAATAAATTATTATAATCTATACTTATACATATACTAACTACTTGAGCAACAAATGATTCTAGAGAGCATATATAATAAAATAGCATTTATTAAAAAATATAAAAAAAAAACAAAACTTTGTATAAAAAAAAAACAAAAAGGAAATCATGGCCATATAAAAAAAAGTCCAAATTCAGCTGAACGCAAGATAGTGCCTTATGTGTACACAACCAATAGAACTTCATTATTTCGTTAATAGAATGCTGCCCTGTATTATCGTTAAATTATTAATTTCAAACAAGAAAAATAAGAAAGAACAAGCATTTTTGGGGTTCCGAAGTCAACAAGAAACCTTTATACGCCAGGTCTGATCATGTACTAGAAAATCTGTAATTTAGAATGAAAAGTATTTAAATTACGTGGACAGAAGTAAAATAAAAACATGAAAAATATGTTTTATAAATACCTTCCTTGCAAGTGGGAATGGTGTGGGGTATCATTGGACCTATGCAACTATACCCCACATCGTATAAAGTATTACGGATACGAAACCATTTCACATTAGAATTATTTAACTTTACGATGCTGAATTCCCCCTTCCCTCAAATAGGAAAATGGATACGTGTAATGGATACAAAATTCATGACATTAGCGAACTTATAGTCAACCAATTTAAAAAAAATTACGTTTTTTAAAATTTTATGCAGGAACAAATACATTGGATAAGGTATTGTGTAGGACAAAAAAGTCCGCACATTGTGAGGATAGGTATCTTCGGAACCCTAAAACGCGGCAGTTACCTATTAAAGTACAAAATAGAACACAAGCATTTTTCAACGACATTTAGGTATCAAATCTGTTAACCCGGCCTCACCTGACTCTGTTGCGTGATGGGGTCGGTCTGGTGGGCCCTCTCTACTGTTCTCACTGCGGCCAGTTCCGACCCTATCGGCGAGGGGGGCGACGAAGACAAACTCACAGGACTACCAGGTATACTTCCCGTCTGCTCCAGGACATTCACTGAACCCTCAAGCGACGAAAACCCGAAGGATATTGGACCTTGGACAAAAGTTAACATTATTTTATTGCTTACTGCTTGCAGATCTTGAATTAAATGAAAAGTATGGATTTGTAAACACAGAACGTAATTTTATTATAGGACACAACGTAACTATTGTACAGATATATAACGTAACGAACGTAACGTTATATATCTGTACAGACAGTATTTATAGGAGTTGGGAGTGGATATTAGTATGACGAGAAATAGAGACATGAGGAAGGAAAAGACACAGTGCGCCGACCCCAGATGATGGGATAAGGTGAGAAGTATGATGATGATCCAGTTCTAGAATTATATTTATCAGTAGTATTTAGCCATTTTAGGAAGGTCATTCTTCAGTGGTCTGATTGAGTAGTCACCCTTTACTTTTTCTAATCTTCAACTCTGAAAATTTAAATATAAAGGGAACTACAAACTTATAATAGTGGTTGTGCTGTTTTCCATGTATAGTTAAGATACGGAGCATGGAATACCTTTTTATCCCAAAAATCCAAAGAGAGTTCTCTATGAGCATACGCTATGAATAAAGGATACAGAATGAATATTACCACTAGAACGGCCAATGGGGTTGAGTCCGAGGCGGCCTCGCACCTCATTGCGCTCGCTGGCCGTGTTGAGGAGAAGCTTGGTCCGCTCCATATAGTCCATGTGCGTTTTGAAAAGCTCCGTATATCGCTCGTGTAGTTTGGCGTATTCCTGAGGCATTTTTTTAAACTCTATGATTTATCTTTGGAGAGTTAGAAACCTTTGTAATTGAAGTTGAAAGTTTAAGTTTAAGTGCATGTATGTTGCTTTTGGAGGATTTGAAGTATGTTCTTGGGTTAAAGTCTAAAATACTATAATTCAGTGAAATGTGTGTAAAATTATCATTTATTTCAATGTGTAAATTTACTTTTCTATTCAGGCTGCTTATTTTTACATGTATTACCATAAAAACTTAAAAAGTTAATGTCTCTTTACATTGAATTTGTACAGTGTTAGTACGTAATATCTCGATCATGTACAGTTACAGTACGATTGTTTGTTTGAAAATAAAAACTTTAACAGTATATCTAAATATATAAGCTATAAGTAGTATTCAAGAAGGAAGATTAACATGTCCAATTGGATAAATTATTGGATCAGCTGAGGGGAATGGCCCCACATGTAGTATAGAGCTAATCCAATCAATAATTAGGTCATATAAGAATACAAGAATACCCTTTTGAAGGTGGATATATTCTTTTTATTAATATTTTTTACCTGGAAAATATATTTTATTTTGATCTTGTCAGAGTGTACTGGTACCTAATTAATAACCAGTTTTCTATACTCTCAGTTTAATTGACCTAGAAACATCACTAATGTAAATACACTTTACAATCCCAGCACACCTATCTAGGTGTGCAAAAATAAATCTTTTCTTTTTTTCATATAAATATGTTTTGTTATATTACTAAATCAAGTTACATATTCAATTGTTTAGTCACCACATAGTAGTCTCTTTTAGAAAAACAGGTGAGTAGGTTTTTGACTGTAATGAGGATAATATGTACATCCATGCAATGGAAAATTTCAATATGCATAATATAGCCGCAAAAATAAAACATATTCTTTTTCAACAAATATATGATGATTATATTAAATCAAGATAAACCAGGGCTACCAGGCTCTGAGTTAAACACTAAAATCAAATAGGTTGAAGAGGAAGTTGTAAACCCAAAATATAGAATTTCCCAGAATGTTGATTTTCAGTTTTGCAAAATGTTGCATTCTGTTGGCCCTTATATACTGACCTTTTTGAGTTCATTTTCCCTTTCCTCTAATCTGCTAGCGTGGTCCAAAGAGTTCTTGTGTTTCAGCTCCAACATCCTTACAATGCTGTCCAGAGCTTCCAGACGACCTGTCAGATCTTTTCTCTCTCCTTCGTAGTGATCTTCCGCTTCCAGCAACTATATAAAATAAATAATAATGGGAATAAATAAAATAGCTTATGCAGATTGTTAATAATTATATTTCTTCTGAACTCTTATTGGTATTATTCATGTAAAATCATTCAAATGGAAAGATGTAATTGCAATAAGTCACATTTGGCTTCTGGTGCATAAACTAAATGTTTTAATGCATTTAAATTTTAAAATGGAATAGTAAAAGTATTTACCAAATGTAAATTCATTATTAAGCGGTTAACGAAGACAATTACAGAACAATGGCGACACTGCCAGATCCAGGCCCTTGAGGCTTGAAGGATTTAGAGACTTCACTCATTGGTACCTACCGTTTGCTTGATTGAGAATTATCTGACCTAATTACACTACCATATCAACTCATTTAATATGTTACAATTAACTACTATATGCAGTACAATGACTCATATTGTGAATAATAAACAAAACCATCAATCACTGCAATAGGTCACACATACATGCACAGAATGGAGCGCATCCAGCTCTATGCATGTCGATATGACCTTGTGCAAGTTGCTTGGCCCTAATATTAACATTCTAAGATTGCAAAACAAACATTTGTGTATTGTGATTTTTATTTTTTGTTTATTGTGATATTTTTGTTCATATTCAGGAAGAGATATCTACAATAATAAATAAATATGTACAAATACTAGCTAAAAGGAATAAAAAGATACTCGGCTAACTCTACAAAGTCAATATTTTCCATCAACATTGTACCTAATTTGTTCTTCTTCTTGACGAGTAGAGATGGCTATCTTTATTCTTTCCCTAATGTGACCTTATTCGTTGAAATGCAAGGATATCACGTTATTCAGTTTAATTTTATGTAATAAATGCTAACTAATACTAACAAAAATTTGAAATTTATGTTAAAACAAATTGTTTACCTTACTGGTAATGAAACTAAATGGATTACACATTAGTCACAAAAACATGCACAAACAAAAACATCCGAACTTGAATGTAACTTACAACAAAACCAGAGAGCTACTGAGCATTTACAAGAATATCTGCATGAATGTGTAACAAAAACTAAATCAAGGTCTTCTCAATTCAAATTATTTAGTATTTGCTTACCTTCTGTTCAGCATGTTTCCTGGCCGCCTTTTCGCGCTCGTACTGCGTGACCAGCTGTTCATTATCTTCTCTGAGGAGTTCCAATTCCACTTCATGCTCTTGATTAGTTTGGTATGCGGAATCCAAACACTCCAGGACATTTACCAACAATGGCATCAACGTCTTCACTACATCCTCGTCATATCTGGCTATCATACGTTCAAACTCTTGATATATACTACCAGCTAGCGACTGCACTTTTTCCGACATAACAACATGGGAGTCTTCGTGAGTCCCGTATATAGTCTCGTTGGTGACGTACCCACTACTGGATGTATCGTCGAAATTCATGATTGGAAACCAATTTGAAGGAAAGTCTAAGTAAAATACGAACAAGGAAATTACGTCTACTCAAGGACGTCTAATGAATTTTACGCGAAAACATAATTATTAGTAGGTAGATGGTTTGTGTAGACGGCCGATGGACAATGACGTGATCGATTTTTTGAGTTTATTTTATTGCATTGGACATTTCGAATTTCATAGAAGGGGTATGTTTATGAATGTTTAGAGAGTTTGAGAATTAAAGAAAAGTTAAAATGCTTGAGGATTACACCATTTGTTTGATGATTGATTGACGTATTTTTCTTTCGTTCCCGGGCGAAGGCATATTTTACGTTCCTTCCAGTGTGACCGTTTTAAAATTTGACAAAATACCAAAAAATTGTGCTGCCAGTACTAAAAAATACTAAAAGGGAAAATTCAAAAATACAAAAATTGTACTAAGATTTTTTGTGAAATAGCTGCATGAAACACACATTTGAATCACAAATATCAATAATTGTCTCATAATATTGACGACATGACGATCAAAAATAAAAAAGGACGCATACTGGATAAACGGAAGAGCAAAAAATAAGCGCAGTATTGTGCCGTTCAAATTTTCAAAAAATTCACAGATCTCGTGCTGTACCTAGAGATGGGCGCTTGGATAAATTTCGGGTAGGTAAAAATGGGAAAGAATGGGTAGAATGGGTAAAAATTTATTTATACCCATTTATACCCGATATTTTTTATTTATACCTGGTCACAGAATTAATATAAGTACTGACCTGGGGGCCGACTCCACTAATTACAAACGTAAATGTCGTGTTTCAATTGTGTCTCAAGATCCAAGGAAATTGAAATGAAATGACAAGATCTCGGTATAAATTAAAAATTCCTGGAAAAAAATGGGTATAAATGGATAAATTTCCGAGTCTCGGAAATTTATCGGTTAAATGCCCATCTCTTGCTGTACCAGAAGGTCGTGTAACCTTCTGGTACATTGAAAATGCACTTAGGCAGGCTTTTCATTTTGTACGATGCCTTATCTAATATAATATATCTAATAATAAAAAAAGTCTCGTCTTGTCTCTGAAGTAATAAAACTCAAATGCATGATTGCACGATGTAAAAAATCCATAAAATAAAAACAATATTTTTTTACAAACGCAAGAAATACCCAAGGGTCAGTAGCAGGTACCGGCTTTTTGTTAAATAAAAAAAAGAAAAGGAAAAAGAGATAAAAGATTTTAAAGATTTGCTCTTGACTATTCCGCTATTTTTTAAATCGGACTGCACCATTAACAATGCGAGACGCTTAGCTACTCGTATCTCTCGATTCCTGCGCATACCCAGATGTGGACATCGTCAGCATTACCACAGATTACTAAATTATCATTATCCAAGCCACGCTATCCGTTACGTTCGAGAAGACGAAGCAATAAAAAATAGTTGTAGTGGCTATATGCATTGCAGATTAAACGAAAGTTGAAAGCTATTTTTGAAAATCCCAAAAATGTGAAATATTTGATCATATTTTTAGGGTCTTTTGTCATAAAATCTACTGTATCTCCAAAACTAAATGTGATATCGAAAAAATGAAAAAAAGCCCACGGGGTAGTGAGTTGGGCTACATTTTAATAAAAACCGGATCTTTGTATCACTAATAATCTAGGCAGGAAGGTGCCCTTTGTGTAGCGTATTTCGGGGAGCACGCTCCTTAGATGCGCTTCCCGTCGCAGATTTATGGGTGTGGGAGTGTATAATAGTTTGATCGTGAAATGTATTTGTATGTATTAATTTGTTTGTACATTAATTTAATTATATAATGATGTTAATTTAAAATAACTCTTTATAATTAATTTTGTGGGAGAAGGAACTAAAGGCAATAGACCGAGAGTGCTAGAAAAAGGGCAGGCCTTTGCTCTGCAGTAGGACAATACAGGCTAGAAATTGAGAAATATCGATACGATACATAAATAAATAATAATAATTCAGGTTAGCGATACTTTGAAAATACTTACTAATTAGAACTTTATATTTAATTAAAGTTTAATTAGGTATATTAAATTTAACCGAGACTAAAATCATTATTCTTATGTTCATTGACCGAGCGAGCGAAGCGAGCGAGGTCCTCTATATCCTTGCTATACCAAGTTTCAGCTTGGCCAAAAATTCTCTTCTCGAGGTCGTTATCGTAAAAAAGTCGAAGTTGGCACACGGGACTCCTCCTAAGGGGCTCCTTTTGATATTATAGCTCTTACGTTTGATCTGCAATGCACAGAGCCAATAGTAACTATTTTTTATTACGTCGTCTTCTCGAAAGGTAACGGTTAGCGTGGCTTGGGTAATGCTTACGAAGTAACTATTTAGTAATCTGTGGTAATACTGACGATGTCCACATCTGGGTATGCGCAGGAATCGAGAGATACGAGTAGCTGAGCGTCTCGCATTGTTAATGGCGCAGTCCGTTTAAAAAAAAATAGCGGTACTCTATGTGTCAAGAGCAAATCTTTAATTTAAAAAAAAGTCGGTACCTGCTACTGACCCTTGGGTATCTTTTGCGTTTGTTTGCAAAAAATGATTGTTTTTACTTTATGGATTTTTTACATCGTGCATTTGAGTTTTATTACTTTAGAGACGAGACGAGACTTTTTTTATTATTAGGTATAATCTATTAGATTAGGCATCGTGTAAAATGGAAAGCCTACCTAAGTGCATTTTAAATGTACCAGAAGGTCGTGTAAAGCACGAGATCTGTGAATTTTTTTTCATACGTTAATCGTAAACTTCACGAGAATGAAATACGACCTCGAGAAGAGAATTTTTGGCCAAGCTGAAACGGAAACCTCGCTCGCTGTGCTCGCTCGGTCAATGAAATAGAGGACCTCGCTCGCTTGGCTCGCTCGGTCATAAGAATAATGATTTAAGTCTCGGTTTAATTAAATCTAATTAAACTTTAATTGAATAAAAAGTTCTGATTAGTAAGTATTTTTAACGTATCGCTAACCTGAATTATTATTATTTATTTATGTACGAGTATCGTATCGATATTTCTCCATTTCTGGAGGTAATTCACGTTTATTTATTACTAGCTTTCGCCCGCGGCTTTGCCCATGGTTCCCTTGGCAAATTAATGCGGGCAAATCCGCGGGCGAAAGGGCTTTTCCCGGGATGAAAGGTACCCTATGTCCTTCTCCGTACTTCTAACTATGTGTATGTGAAATTTCAGAAAGATTGGTCCGTGAAGAGGTAAATAAACAAATAAACAAACAATCAAACAAACTCACTTTCACATTTATATTATTAAGTAGTTAGGATTAGGAGCCTGTATTGTCCCACTGCAGAGCAAAGGCCTCCCTGCCCTTTTTCTAGCACTCTCGGTCTATTACCTTTAGTTCCTTCTCCCACAAAATTAATTATAAAGAGTTATTAAACAAACAAATTAATACATACAAATACATTTCACGATCAAACTATTATACACTCCCAGACCCATAAATCTGCGACGGGAAGTGCATCTAAGGAGTGTGCTCTCCGAAATACGCTACACAAAGGGCACCTTCCTGCCTAGATTATTAGTGATTTTATTAAAATGTAGCCCCCGAGGACTCTTTTTCATTTTTTCGATATCACATTTAGTTTTTGAGATACAGTCGATTTTATGACAAAAGACCCTAAAAATTTGATCAAATTTTTCACATTTTTGTAATTAAAAAAAAAAAGCTTTCAACTTTTTGATTTTGTTTTCACCTTAATATAGCCCTTGTCAATACGCGTCTTTGGAGATCTTAAACATTCATGATTCCTCACGATACCAAAGCGACGTCACACTTTCAGCGAAAATAGGGGCTATAAAGAAGCGATTGAAAAAACATTTTCAATGTTAAAAAGCGGGAACTTTTTTTGGAAATATACTCTCTAACGGAAAAATTTCGTAAAGTTCCGAGATTTTTCGAAAATTTTTAAAGGAAGAAATTTTCGGGAGGGATCTTTATCATTTCCGCGCAGCAAAAATCGCAGTGTGCAAGAGCACTTAGAGTTTTCACGTGAAAACACGTGAAAATAGCAAAAAAAAACAAAATAGGCAAAAAAGTTAAAATTCTACCAATATTATATTAAATTTAACATCATTCTCTATTGCCCCAACTATACTAAATTAGAACTGAAAATACCAAAAACGGTCACACTGGTTCCTTCCTCAAAAAAAAAAATACGGGAAGAAAGAGATGCTTGCAAAAGACATCAATGTCACCCACCGAAATAATTTTTTTTTTAAATATAATTTTCTTTCTATTATTATATGTCTGTGATGTCCACAGAAGTAAATTTTTTATTATATGTCTGTGGTGATGTCACCCCATTTTGGTACTCTAGTTCGCACTGTTTCACACATGGAAGTACCTTTGTTGTACAAAGTACTTACTACTTCCATGGTTTCACATAGTTCGATCGACGTTCGACCATTATAAAGTGAACTATGCACGTAATTATAAAATTAATTACAAACTTATCTGTAAAAAGTTATACCATCCTTTTGGAGATTTGATGTCCTTGATGATTTCCGCACCATTTTATACAACATGTACTCATTTTTATACACTTAACGAACCTAATAGATTTTTCGGAAATTTTCACGAAACAACCTCACAGCTTTGGTCACTCTTATCTAAGCAATTTCATTTGTATGTGCAAAAGCATATAAGTGCGGTGACCACGGACGCCCATACAAGCGGAATCTATTGCGGATTTTCTGTGCCTGTCAGTACAAACTTTCATCCCCATTTTGAGCCCTTTAGGGGTGAAGTTTTTTGAATAAGATAATGGCATTATTACTTTTTATCACATTATGCCTGCGGCTTCGCTTCCGTTAGAATTTCGGGATTCTAGATAGTCTATTGCCTTCCTGAACGTGGCTATCACTTGCAACGTATCTTACGTTGAGGGAAAACGAGTCTTGAATACAGGGTGTAGATATATACAAGACGACCAAGAACGTAAATCTAAACTTTCAATGACTTTCATGTTTCATACAAACCTCTCAACCTTCTTTTTAGGCCTATAGGGGTCGAATTTCCAAATATCCTTTCTTATTGCTCACTTACGGTACTTGAGTACCTATATTTGTGCAAAATGTCATGCTTCTTTGTAGCGGTTTTGGCTGTGCGCTGACTGTCAGCACAACCTTTCATCCCCATTTTTTGGCTTTTAGGAGTGAACATTTTTGAATTCGATAATAAGTAATATATGTAATCTTATAAGTACTTACTTACGTACTTATTACTTCCATGGTCTTGTCTTCATTAATGTCTGCTTTTGTTTGTCATTGTCATAGAGAAAATAATCCAGGTCATCAGTCATTGTATTTATGTCATGTCAGTAATGTCAGTCAGACAGACAGACAGATGTAAACGAACGGCATTTTTACAAGGTAGCGTTTACTACGTTTGAGCATTTTCTTAAATTAGATATATAAATTCTTGTAATTTAATTTTTAGGGCGAGTGCACTGTCATTAATTGAGTAGCAGAAGTAATATTGTACCAATTTTTAAATTTGCTGGTTTTTATTCATATATTTTTATATCAAAATTGCCACGTAGTTATTTATTCTGTCGACGACAATTTCTGTACAAAATGGGTGTAAAAGATACCATTATGCCCAGTAAGAAGTCTATTTTTTGGGCCTATGTTCTTTGGCTTTTCGGCGGTATATTCGGGCTGCACCACTTTTATCTACGAAGGGACAGGCATGCTTTTGTATGGTGGACAACTCTTGGTGGTTTTGGCGTTGGCTGGCTTGGAGAGGTGCTCCGAATCCCCCGATATGTTAGAGACGCGAACGAAGATCCTAAGTACATGCAAGAACTGATAGACAGGATGAAGACGAACAAGAAGGTCAGTACTTACTGTGTCATTATTCCTACATTACAGTATAAAATAATAATGATTGCTTTACAATCAAGTCCTAAAAAAAAATATATTTTGCCTTAGTTAAGTTCAGGATGCTTACTCGCTTCTGTGTTGATCACAAAAACTAATATGAACACTCGAAAAAAGCTATCTATTGGTTTTTAGAACTTATCCAGACTTGGGGACTCAATTGTAAAGCCAACCCAAATTATATTCTGTTTATTTGTGAATAACTGGTATATAATTCTTTATGTTGTAACTTCATCTTATCAGACTTTTAGTTCGAAGTCTAATTGGGACAGTCAATTAAAAGCCTTGGTTGGCATATTTCTGCATTTTACCATACCATTTTGAATGCTTTAATAGGTGGCATGAGTTTGTGATGTGGGAGAGTCATAACAAAGCACAGCTTGACCAATACTGAAGTGAAAGGGCTATATTCCTTTAATATTGTATAGTGTAAACTAGAGTCGCTTCCCATGTCTGTTTACTTAGCTCTCAAAACTATGTAACTGATTTTTAATAAATATAAGTATACGGACAAATCACACAAATTGAGTTAGCTCCATAGTAAGTTCATAACTTAAGTACTCTCATATAGAAATTAGATTTGGTGATAAAATTCCAGGCGAGCAGGACTTGAACCCGCGACCAGGTCTTCATATGACCTTGCTCTTCTAACTGAGCTATCGCATTTAAATCCTGCACATCGAAAATCTTCACCATTTTCAAATTCTATTGAAACATCATCATCATTCATTCTTCATGCGAAGTTCATAACTTGTGTCTTGTGGTACTAATTCAACGATACTGTATTTTATAACAAATACATAGGTATATAGATAAACATCTAAGACCCAGGGCAATCTGAAAAAGATGAATTTCCATCTTGACCCAACCGGTGTTTGAACCCGGGACCTCCTGTATGGCAGTCTGACATGATGACCATTGGGTCATGAAGGTCGCTGATTTGATGCTGTTTTCAGTCTCATTTGGATAGTTTCTTCCACATGGTTTATAGTTAAAATGCAAAGCAGGGGCAGGTTGCAAGTACAACAATAAAGTATCACTTTGTACTAACAAAACACCTACTCAAATTGAGCAGGAATAACATTAGAATCATAATAGGAATCCTCACAGGACACTTGTCATCTGAGTAGAGCTGACAGTGATTAAGCAAAGGGATGATCCTGTCTGTCCCAGCTGCCTGGGAGAAGAGGAAACTACCTTTCATTTAGTAGCAGAGTGTCCCGCATATGCTGCTGCGAGGAGAGAAGTAATGGGCTCAGACGTCCTATCTGACAATGATCTGAGCGACATTACAATAGCGAAATCAAAATTGTGCAATGTAACTAGTAGATTCAGTTGGTTGCCACCAACGTGAATTACCAGGTAACTCAATCCTATATGGGTCTCGGGGAATTGGGTGAAATGCATAAGTGGACTGATCACCCGACTGGTGCTCGCCCTGGAGTCCCCATTTAGTAAATAATAAAATAATCACTTTGTACTAGTGATTGCATTACTATGCATGTAGCTTTATGTCAGCTTACATCATCAAGCAACTTGAGGCTACCATAACTTCAATTTTATTTTGATTGAATATCATAATGATTTAATTAGCTTAGTGTAGTTACATTACTCATTATTTGGAGAACTGAGTGAAATGGTCCCAGAAGGAGAGGACTGATCACCTATCTGGTGCTAGCACCGGCATTACCAATTAGAGTATTACCAATCACTGTTCAGCGCAGAGTTTATGACTATATAGTTTCAAAATAATATAAATTTTAGGCATTTTAAAATTGTTTTTAAACATCAGAAATACATTCCAAAAGCTGCACAAACAAAACTTGGTCAAGAAAATTAATCCATACCTACTTGTTATGATATTATGCACACATCTTACACATATACACATCTTACATATTATTTAAAACATATTTAATGTAATTGTGATAGTAAAATTCAATACAAGAGAAGGCAAATAGAAAAAAAAGGAATATACTGGTTTCATCAACTTAAATTTTTTTTTAGTGAGCTAGGTATTCAGCTACATTTTCATTCTAATTATCTTTCTAATTTTTTTTATTTTCATTTAAAGAATAATTTCCTCTCGGCGTTTGGTTAAACTTATGTGAGTATGAATTGCTTCATAAAATAGTTATTTGTAAGTGTATGTTTTTGTCTTGTCTTGTTTTGTTTTTAATGTGTTTCAAAGTCATAGATTAGCTTCATGCTTTGCTGTTCCAGCAATTAGAGTTTCATTTTAAATAAGCATTGATTTATCTTTTATGTCTGATCACATTGTGAAGCAGATATAAAACTAAGATGGTGATGTGTCTGTGTAAATGGATATTAGTTACTTCATATTCTGTAGTCTGTTCAAAAATTTTTAATTTGCAAAATTTTCACTAATTCATTATAAAAGAAACAAATCATAATTTTATTCTATGTTTCTTCATATGCTTAAATTTTAATTGAAATATACTATGGAGGATTGTCGCTGTATTGCATGCAAGTTTCTTGCATATTATTATGTCAATTGTTTTGTCAAGTGTTGTTTGTGTATATTTGCATCACTACACCTTGAGTGTCTGGAACAGCTGCTGAATTTTATTGTCTTTTTCACCTGGTTTTAATAATTACTTCATGTATCTTGGTCACATACTGCATAATATTCTTGATACTCTAAATCTGTGGTTCTCAAAGGCTCCCTCCGCAGTCCACAAATGTCTCACCGACCGAAAAACTCCCACCGGGTGGAGATCTCCCCTGGGCAGTCTGGAAGACTCTAAATAGACTTCGGGCTGCTGTTTGGAGATGCCGTGAAAACCGCGTTAGGTGGGGTTTGTCGGCAAATATAACGTGCGATTGCGGAGCTGTGCAATCTATGGCTTACCTCCTGTCGTGTCCAAATTGCCCCGAATCATGTACTATAGACGACCTTTACCAGGCCAACGATAGGGCGATTGTAGTTGCCACCTACTGGTCTGGGAAAATATAGATGCCATTTCGACTCGCCAGGAAGAAGAAAGGCTCAATACTCTCATTCCTAGCCTAGCTATTATTTTGTCATGAAATTCATCATGACAAAATAATAAATCAAAAATAATTGTCATGAAATTATAATATTTTGACAGCCTCCGTTCTCGATGAACCGCTTCACCGGGATGCTGATGGTTGGCTACTCCTGGGGCCAGATGATGATGTTTGCTGTCCCGCCTGATGAGGTCTGGGGCATCAACTTTAGGTACCTCAACTACCTGATACCATTGGTGGCTGCTCTTGGTAAGTAGAGATGTATTTCTTCCCAAGATCTATATTTCTTAATATAGGAAACAATATGTATATGTCGTCAAGATTTATGCATACTTGTTTTTTTTTGCTTTGTACTTCAATATATTTCGTATTAGATTCCAAAGCTGGAGTCTGACAGTTTATCTTCTTGCCCGAAGAAAGTGTGAGTGTTTAAACTGCCATACAAAATGTGGAAATCTATGGTAATATAAAGCTCCCTGTATCCCCAGTTCTCTAAAAGGTTGCCTGTTAGAAAATGCAATAAGGCCGTCTTTCGCGCATCTAATTTTAAGTTTTTCTAATGTATATTATTATGTTCTGATATATAAAGTTTTATATGCAATAAAGGGTTTTGTAAGGATGATGGTGCTATTTTCAGGTGTGTGGGTAGTCGGCAACATTGGGCGTGAGCAGGGCAGCCTGAAGTGGCCTCTGCTGGCAGCTTACGTCACTTACCCAGTACGCTACTACATCTACGATGAGACCGTGTGGTTCACCCTCATGGTCCTGGCTGCTGCTCTGGTCTTCGACTCGTTCTCCAAGGAGTGGCGGAGGAAGCCGAGGCGGCATCATGTTGCCAAGTAAACCATACTTTTGTTTCGAACTAGCTTGCAGCTGTTGGGAGTCACTGAACTGAATGAATGAAAATATTTATTTGAAAAGCATAGAACATGCATGCTTATAAGTAGGTACATATGTAGGTACTTAAATTTAAACTGTGTAACTGCCTCTGACGTGGTTTTTATAATGACCACTCTATAATCTAATTTCTAATATTTATGAAGAACTTGCCTTACTGACAAAGAACTTTATTTTTAGTATTTTAGCTTCTATTAGCCCTATGTTTTTTTTCTTTATTCCATCCCAATTTTTCTTATCTCTTGTCTTCAGACATTCCATTTACAGCTTGAGATATGAGATTCATTTTATTTTTTCATTCATAAATCTCTGTAAGAACTTTTAGCCTCCATTGTATAACAATTTTGTCAGAATTTCAAGTTGAAACCAAGTTAAAATGGAAGAGGATGGAGGAGGCCTATGTCCGAAGACGGACGAAACAGGATGATGATTATAAAACACCTATATTATGGTGATCTGTTGGCAGGCGTGTGGTGGTGCTAGGTTTGTGCGCTTGCCTGTACTTGTCGCTGTGGTGCAGCTACCTGTACTTCCACGGAACCATCACGGACAGCGAGGGGGACGAGGTGCCGGTCTACGAGGCGTTGCACCACTTCTTCACCAGCCCTTGGTAAGTCCATTTTTCCTAACTTGTCCTATTATGTAAACAATCTTCACAGTACTTTTTGTTGAACATAATTCAAATATTAGTTCAAACCTAAACATTCTAAAGTAAAACATTTATTAACCACTCAAGTAATTTCCTAAAAAGTTTATTTTAATTTATATTTTGTAAAATCATAAAAAGACATGGTAAGATGGTTTACATAATGGGACAAGTAGGAAAAAATCGGATATTAAGTACTTTATCTTACAGCAGTGTCACTAACTTCGTAATAATACGAGCACACAAGTTAAAAGCGAAAACTTACTTCGAAAACAATAAAATGTATGGAATTAACGCAAGGCCGCGCTAAATCACGTTGTCGATCGTCCTCGTTATCGTTATCGTAGAGAATGTTGGAATTCGTAACGAAAACGAAGCGAAACCGTAGAGTCAACAGTATTTAATCGCTTACTTCCATAAAAATCAGTAGACAAAAAGCACTTTTGGCTAGCGATTTCCACTTGCTACGATCCTTACAGATCTCTCTTGCTTCCTCTACACTCATCACTTTCTTCATACATGCTCTACGGTTATAGGTGCTCCTAATATCTCCATTTATAAGGTCAGCAATCTGGTCGAAGTCTGTTCTCCGTTTAACATCCATTATATACCTACTTATACCTTAGGCTACTAACTACATTACAATGTATTGCAGGTGGTTAGATGTGAAGCAGTGTCTGTATGACACGTACCAATACGCGCAGCACCACGGCTGGTACGAGGTGTGGAAGCAGATCATTGAACTCTCCGATCCTCATGGGGAACAGAACGCTTATAAGGTCAGTTATTTTAGTGTTCTTTTTTGCATAAATCCTACTATAAAACGTCAAAAATGAAATATAATTAGTGAGATTAAAAAAAATCCCTAAAAAAGCAAATTTAGGAGGGCTAAGCCGCGTGCAATAGCCATTTAGTGATGTTTGTGCTTCTGTACTAATATTATAAATGCGAAAGTTTGTCTGTTACGCTTTCACAGCGAAATCGCTGGACCGATTTTGATGAAATTTGGTACGGATGTAGCTGAAGACCCGGAGTCAAATATATGCTACTATATTTTTCAATAAGCAACCCCCAAGGGCCTGAAATGGGAGGTCTAAGTTTGTATGAAAAACCATCATACGAAAGTTTTATTGTGAGATGCAATCACGCAAAATCTACTTGACTATATTTGATGAAATATGGCAAAAGAAAAATAGCGGGAATAGCACATAGGGTACTTTTTATCCCGAAATTCCCACGGAAGCGAAGCCCCGGGGCGCGGCTAGTAATATCTAAATGAATATGCAGAAGTGGAGTTTGTTGCGCCGCCTCTTCTCCACTTGCACTTTGAAGACGGTAGTAACCTTAGGTTTAAGCAATTTTCTGACGTCATAACTAATGTAGTTAGTATATGACGATTTAAAAGTGCTTCTTGCCTATTTAAATAAAACAATTTTCATTTCAATTGTGTCCAGGTTCTCGGGCTAGGGCCAGAGGCGAGCCAGCAAGAGATCACGTCCACCTGGCGCCGCCTGTCCCGGGAACACCACCCTGACAAGGTCAAGGACCTTAGCCGGCGCCGCGAGGCCCAGGAACGCTTCATGGAGATCCAACAGGCCTACGAGATCCTCTCCAATAGCAAGCACAGGAGGAACAGAAGAAACAAGAAGGATAACACTGAACGCGACGAAAAGATTGAGCTGTAAGTACGACAACGATATCACTCTAAAATAGCAAGCACAAGAGGAAAAGAAGAAACAAGAAGGATAAAGATTGAGTTGTAAACAACGATATCAGTAAGTTAGGGGCCATTTAGACGGTGCTAGTTTCTTGTACATACAAGAACAAGCAATGCAACAATTGACTATGAATAATTGCAAGCAACTGTTGTTTAGACTATGCCAGTATTGCAGTATTTAATTGTATGCAACAGGCAAGAAAATTGCACCTGGGCCTTCAATAAGCTTATTGCCTAGCCGTATGGCCCATTTAGACTGCGCAAGTTTCTGGAACATACAAGAGCAATAATTGCAGTGCAACAATTGACTATGGAAAATTGCAAGCAACTGTTGTTTAGACCATGCCAGTATTTACTTGCTTCAATTTAATTGTATGAAACAGGCAAGAAAATTGCACCGTCTAAATGGGCCTTTGATAAGTGCAGTAATACCTCGAAGAGCTTATTGCCTAGCCTTATGGCCCATTTAGACGGCGCAAGTTTCTTGAACATACAACAGCAATAATTGCAGTGCAACAATTGACTATGGAAAAATGCAAGCAACTGTTGTTTAGACCATGCAAGTATTTACTTGCTTCAATTTAATTGTATGCAACAGGCAAGGAACTTGCACCGTCTAAATGGGCATTTAAAGAATATATTTCCTGATTTTGACTGCACTTTTGATGTTGATGACTTTTTATTTTTATACCTTTAAAAATAAACAAGATATAAATGTTTTTTGCTCATTAGGCACAGAAGACGAGTTTTGCTGTTCAAAATTCTTTTTTGTGAGAAAGAGACAAATAAAAATCTTAGATGATTAATAACTCCTTTTTACAGATTCCTATTTTATTTTGAATTTTTGTAACAGTATAAAATATATTTTTAAGTTGTGTTATGTGGCGTACCCAGTATCAGTTTGCTACCCCATAGGCGATTTTCCGAGACCCAAATTAAAAAACAAAACATTACAGGTGGCGCTTAGTAAAAGGCATGTCCATACAGAAAGCAACAATGCTTGGGATTGGCATATTTGGCATTCCTGTGAAATAAAATAAACACCTAAAAATATAAATATTGTAATTAGTGCAACTGTCAAACTTAGGTGATTTTTTTATTTCTCTGGTTGACAAGGAAAAGCGCACAATATACGTACAGCCTTTATTACGGCTGAGCTTTTATAAAATTCAATCTATTTTTTACATCGATTTTTTTTATTTGTGCTGTCAGAAAATCGCTCATTGACACTCGCCATATAGCTCTTTCTCTCGGTGCGAATGAGAACTATGATGGGTCATTTTACTTGCGTCAATGGAAGTGCCTCGTGCGTGGTTAAGTTTTTTAATATTTCCAGCCTCTTTAAATTATTGTTATCTAAGTGAGGCCAATACGACGCCACTTAAATCATTATCTGTGGCGTCATTTAGGTATAGTTCGGCAAGGTATTTTTTTGCACGTGGTAGAAAACGGAACTAATGTCTAAACTATTAAAATTTCTTATTTAAAACGTAGGTGGCGCCCTCACTCACGTGCAAAAAGATCCTTGTCGCACTGTATTTCAGCGTGCATGTTTCTTTTCTTCATAAAAAAATATTATTGGCAAGTCTGTTTACGAAAATGTCTATGTTTTTCTGGGTACTGTTTACTGATGGCAAATTCTTTATTGTCATCATGAGTTTATATTACTATTTGCTGTTATTGACCTGACAAATCCATCCATGGCTATGTTTGTTTGTTTTTTATAATTTTAATAATGTTGGCATCATTTTTTAATAGTTATTTACAATTTTCATCAGTATGCTTGTTTATTTTCGCTCGTTGTCTGTATCAATCTAACATTTCCAGATTTCTCGATGCGATCAATTTTTTATTTTTTTATTATTTCGAATATATGTTACTGATTTTCTCTGACAACCTAAAATTATTTAATTTTTTAATTTACTTAATTTTTTTTAAACTATTTGCTCAATAAGCATTTGTTATTTTGTAATAATTATGTACCTAGTTTCTTTTGTAAAAGAGTCTTTTATAATAGATTAATAATGCCAATCCAAAAGGCTAGATTACTCTATCTAGTTCAGATCTACAAATACTCTCTACCTCAAGACAAGTTGCTATAATTAACTTATCTTCTGGTCTTATCAAATCTTCTTTTTGGAATCTCGCCAAGCTTTGGAATATAGGTAAGGCAACTAGTTTTGGAATAATTAATAACAATATTTCGTCATATTAAAGAAAATAAACTATCACTAACAATTTAGTAGCTATTTTTTTATTATAAAAGTTACATTCCAAAAACTGAGGTGTCAATTTATTTTAAGATTTGTATATTTATTATTAATATGGTAAAGTTGTTATAAAATGTTTTAATTAACAATTTTGTATTTAATTATAAGTCAAAATTGATGTTTACCTATTTTTTGGAGAGTATTGTGCTACGTGTAATGCTATTTAAAGCATTTTCGTTTTAATTTACATTAATTAATCTGATAACATATACATTTTTTTTTTAAATCTGAGTACCTATAAAAATGATCTGATGTTGTATCCAGATCTGATGTCATGTCTGAAGTTGAAAATATGCATTTATTATGCCAAATTATTTTCTATAGTTAGATGTAGGTAGAGTAAATATTTTTCTATTAATTTATTTTAATAGATTAGTTTTTATTAGAAAGTAGATATTATTTTTTAAATAACTTACTTCCATTTGTCAAAATCGCAGGGTTGCACATTTTATGCATCGTATCTGATGTTCTAAATAATTCTTTCGCCAGAATAAATCAGGAATATGTAATTTTAAACAAATACGTCCGGAAATATATTCTGTCTCTTCTAGAATTATGTAACAAGATAGAGACAGCACGAAAATTAAGAGACGTCATTACTTCAGAATGTTCGGAAATTAAATGCATATAATGCTATGGCGTAGTCCCGTAATCACTGGAAATTATGATCGTATTTTCACTTCCTTTTTTAGTCAATTATTGTTTTTGTCTAGTTATTAAATTATTTTATTTTTTAATTATCCCTGACATTATAAAACGTAGTATAATTGCTCAGGGCGAGGAAACAATAATCAAAAATGTGAACAATTCTTAGAATTCCGTCCAGTTTTATGTACTTAATTGAATATTTTTGTGTTTATGAGTAAATTTGTATTTTTGTACGTATTAATTAATATGGCAAAATGCTATAATAAATATTATTTTACCTATAAATTTATCATTTTATTTATAAATCATTGGTGATAGTAACTCTAACCTGCTCAGATTCCTGCTGATACTTCAAAATTATCTTGAGCTCTGTATAGCACAGGGGATTAATAACAATTAGGCATCTCTTTTCAGCATCACTATCAGCTTTCCATGACCCACCGCTGGGTATAAGCCTCCTTATAATATAGAATCACTGTGTCCTATAGTGATTCTGAATACGGTATCTTTCAAAATATTGGCACTTTAATTTTGAGAATACTAATGAACTACAGAATTCGGAATAATAAAACAAATAGAAAAGCCACCTGCTGTCTTTTTTACTTTTTTTGGACCAAATTTGATGCGGTTTTCACTGTTGTATTATAGAAGGTCTAACTTAAAATCTGGCATAAGTTTTATCTTGATACGCCGCTGAGAATCTGAGATATGCGCGGACGAAGTCGCGGGCACAGGCTTGTACGAAATAAAAACATTCAAATTCGAACGGAAATTGGATTCGTTTTAACGTGTGTGAGTGCGGCTTATGTCAGGCGGCGAAAAGAAATAAGGCTTTCAGTAAGTATTAGGGTGTTAGGATAAAAATAAAAAATCCGATTTATTATTTATTTTTCTTTTATCAAGGTACCGTAAGTACCTCATTTAATCGTTCACCATTTTATCTACAGAACAAAGGTTAGCCATGCGAACTTACTATATTACATATATTCATCAAATGCATTCTATAGGTACACATCATTTGAATATGTTTACGTAAGCAATAATAAACTGCTAAAACGTTAAAGAATTTAATAGTATAGGTTTCTGGCACATTATATATATTTAATATGTATATTTCATAAAGCAAAGGTGCATAGATTTTATTCATAAAATTTTATTTTTCTATGTAAAATCAATTCATAACTTCCATAAAAAAACATGCTGAAGAGAAAAACTAATAAAAATATGACATGATATTTAAAAAATCAAACAAATGTAGCAGTCTATTTATTTATAGGTAGTACCTACCTATTTGTGCAGTTTTATTTCCTTAACGTAAACATATTCGTATGCAACATGTTACAGTTTATATTTGTTTGTATTTTATCCTATTTTATTTGTAATGGCACAATAAAATTTAGCATTAGCACGGATTTCATAATATTTATTATCATTATAATTAATAAATGGAAAACAAAAATTACATTGGTACCTATTTAATATGTGAGTAGCAACTACTACATAAAAACACTTTTAATAAAAATTATATTGTTGTCTGTATGCTCCGAAGGATCATGCTTGGAATTTTAAAATTACATAATTTAAAATTTTATTATGAAATATATAAGTAAAATATTTCGTCAAATTATCTTTAAAAATGTTTCACATAACCCTGTTCTTAGAAATTCGAAGATAAGGCATGTTAAGCTATCAATTTTACCTTAATTTTATTGTCATTATTCACAATAGTTGGCATTAAGATTATTCTTTTTTTTTTAAATCGATATATCGACAATCAACAGGCTACATTTTTTGCTTAGTTAGTTATAGTAATTTAATGCTTAGTTTATCATAATATAGGTTCTAGGAATTCAGAACTTGATCCTCCGGACGCACAGACACTTATATATATGTACAATTGGATAGATATATATTTACAAGTTAATGGCATTGGTCTAACAAAAACACTTATCTAAATAGTATTAAATTATATTATAATTGCATTTCGGCTGGAAATATTTGAGCTCATTTTGTGCTTAAGACAGCTCGAAATCTTAAAATTAATGTCTTTTGTAGCTTGCTATAAATATGTATAAAACTTCATATAGACAGATATTTACATGTTATAATACAGAATCTAGTGGTAGATTTCATTGAGGCAAGTTGACAGAGCTAGTAAGAGGCCAGTCGTGTTGGTCCCATGGTTGGCAAGATCTAAAATAATAATTGTTATTTAGCAATGTATGTGTGTGAATCCGTGCAGAAATTAACAGCACAGGAAGAATCTTTGAAGAAAATATAGAGTAATTAAGCTTAAAATATGTATATTTACTGTATACTTGTTCCCAAAGAGGAATGTGAAGATATAATTTCACCAAATGTGAAAATAAAGGCAAATAGCCATTCACTTTTTGCACGAAAGTTCGTCTATTTGGCCTGCATTTAATTATTTCACTGGACCCATAATATTGTAATTAATCTAATTATCACAGTTTAACATTAAATTAAAACTCGAAACTACTGCATCGCGATTCCTAACGCCATAGTATCCGAGAAACGTAAACATAGCCATCCTTATCCTACATTAATAAATAACTTATAATTTGTTAATTGCATCAGACCAACTGATGCATTAAAATATTTTTACAAATTACTATATCGTAACAGTTCCTTTACAAAATTTAAGTAGAAAAAGATAACAAGTCGTTTATTATAACTGAAATAAAATTCTTAGTCGAAATTTATCAACAAGCTAACACTAGCCACCGGTTCAATGGCACGAGGGGCGCGGCGCGCACTATTAAGTAAAAAAGTCATTGAGAAGCGAGGTCACACCGTGGTCTCGTTCCTGCGGAGAGGCTGGAGCTCGCGCTGCAGGTCGTTGTAGTACTCGTGGTCCGACATGGACTCCTCCTCCACCGAGCGCTGCGGCAGGTACTTGCTGGTCCCGGGCCGCGGCGTGCCCTCTCCGCCGCTGCCCTCGCTCACACACAGCGACTCCAGCGGCAGTGGCTCCGTCGGAATGCCTAGAGTCTGCGCCGGCACGCTCTCGTCCGACATCAAGTACTCAGGATTGTCCACGCACCTCTTCGGGCCCACGAAGCCGTTATACCGTATCTCCTTCACGTCCTGGCCCTCGCCGCCCTCGCCTATCAAATCCATATACGCGGAAGCGTTCTGGTTATGTTGCGGGGATGGCATCAAGTAGTCGTCCTCGTCCAGCGGCAAATTCAACTTCAAGTTTCCGACTTGAGCTTCTTTTGTTTTCGACATGCTGTCAAAATTGCCGTCTATAGAGCCATCTGGTCGCACCTTCATTGGATCACTGCAGTATCTCGAACTAGAGCTATCAGAGGCGCAGACTCCGTTGTTGTAATAATGCCTTAGTTCAGGGCCATCAGGGTTGATTTGATGGTTATATCTGAGGAGTTCTTGATCCCACGTCTCAGGTCTATTGGAGCCGTCTGAGGTAAGGCACTCGGGGCCCGTGACGTTGTTAGCCCAGGATGAGGACGTGCACGGCTTGAGGGAACTGGTTTGCGTTTCTACGCCGGCGCTCATGGCGGAGTTGGAGGTGACAGTGCCTGGCACTGTTTTGAATTTAGGCTGCAAGTATTCGTCGGCTTCTACCAGCGATTCTGGGCCTTCCATCGCCGACGAAAGGTTTCTTATCAGTTCTTTTTCATCCTGAAATGAGTAATTTAGTATTGTTAAAATCATTATTGCATTATTCGAGTACGTTAGGTTAGGTAATGTCGCAAGCTTAATTTACACTTGATAGAAAAGGAACAGATTGAAACAGATTTTAAATACATATTTAATTTTTTTTTCTGTTACAAGTAACAGAGATGGTAATCATATTTTTGCTAATACAATAAAATATATATACCTGTGTAGAATAAGATGGCAAACGCATAAACTTGTCTCCAGGTATGACGAGGTACCGTCCAGGATCTCTCGCCATTTCAGCAAACGTGTCCGCCAACTCTTTGAAAGTCGGCCGACTGTCTGCATCAAGCATCCAACATGCGACCATTGTGCAGTAAATGTCCAGAGTGCAGATACTAGGCTGAGGCAGTTTCAAACCGTTTTCGATCAATTCCGGTACATTTCTTGCAGAAATATTCTCGTAGGGTCGCGCACCGTAACTTAATATTTCCCAAATAGTCACACCAAACGCCCAAACATCACTCTTGTGCGTGAATATCCTGTGCTGTATGCACTCCAGAGCAAGCCATTTTATTGGCATCTTTCCTCCTGCTGCTTTGTATTCGTCCTCATTGATATCTAACAGTTTTGCTAAGCCGAAATCTGTTATCTTAACACAGTTTGGAGTTTGTACTAAAACATTTCTAGCTGCTAAATCTCTGTGCACTAGTCTCTTTTCTTCTAAGTACGCCATGCCGCGAGCTATTTGAGTGCACCAGTTCAAGAACGCTTTAGAACCTATTTTTTCTTTATGTGTTCTAACATAATCTAGCAAGCATCCGAGTGGCATCAACTGAGTTATCAGCATCATCTGATTCGTCATACACACAGCCAGTAACTGAAGTAAATTAGGGTGCTCTACACTCGCCATTATGTACGCCTCTTCTAGGAACTCTTTACTGGTACTGGCGCCTGTACCTTCTTTCAGCACTTTGATCGCAACCGGAATCTTAACATTTTCACCTTCTGGAACCCAAACCCCTTTGTACACTTTTCCAAAAGCACCAAATCCGAGCATGCCACCTCTTCGAAGTTCACCCTCTTTTACGATTCGCAGTTTAGCAAGATTTGGCTTTACGTTTGTTGGTCGAAGAGGTTCATTATCCTCGCAACCTGTAAGAACCATTGTCATTTTTACAGCTTCTTTTTTAGCTTTGGCTTTTTGTCTACACGTGTAACCGATTATTCCCAGAGTTACTAATAAAACAAATGCAATCACTAGTATAATAACCAAAACTATAGGCGTCTTCGCAGTTGTCATCGAAGGTAAATCGTTTGCTGATTCAGAGCAATATGGTTCATCAATTGGGTCTTGTAATAATTCATCGAAATATATTTTATGGGGCATATTCTCTGGGCACACATCCGTGCAATTGAAAGAAGTATTGGAATCAACAGAGTTGTCTTCATTGAGAAATATTTTTAGGTTTTTACACTTGACACAATCTGTTGAAGAGGGTCCGATGCAACCGCGGCATTCTTGGTGACATGGCGTACAAGTTCTGGCCACTTCATCGGTAAAGTGATCTCCTGGACATTCTTCCTCGCACTGATCACCTCTCCTATATCCTTTGCATACAGTGCACATGTGCGTGTGAATTCCAAACCCTGTGCATTGACGACAGAGTGGATGGCATTTTCGGCAACCAATGTTCACTTGTTCGTCAAGTGGCTTGACGTTGCCTACCCATTCGTTGTAGTAACCGTCTGGACATGTTTCGTTTTCTTTGAGGCAACGTTCTACTGTTGCTTCGACAGTAATTATCGCTTTCCTGCAGTAATTGCATCCGCCTTCGCCGACAGTGTTCAAAGGCCCTGTGCAGCCTCTATCTCTATTGCAGTTTTCGTGGCATGGCATACAGGTGCCGTTCGTCGAGGGGTATCTGGATATTGGACATTTTTCAACGCAAAAAGGCCCATCTCGTACGTTTTTGCATTCTGTGCAGTTGGCATGACTGGGACCTGTGCATCCACCAAGACACTCTGAATGACATTTCTCGCAAGTCTTCGGTCCGGCTTTGTATAAGCTGAAATAATTAAAAAAGATAATTTAGCACACGATAAAACAAATTGGCGAAATTTAATAATCATACCGTTTTTACTGTAGGTATTGATACATTATGCACTACAAAGGTTCGGACGTGTCGAACCGGTAAGAGCGAGCCAACCCACACGTAATACAGCTTTGTTATGGTAATCCCGAGTAGACTTGATATATTATTTGATAGAGCCTTATTGACAGACGTCATATTGTAAGTTGATTAGTTTTAAAGGCTTTCCTTGTTGAAGTATACAATTTAGATATATTATTTACTTTTATGTCATTACTTACCCTGGTATTATGCTGCAGTTTTGAATGCACATTTCTCCAAACTTGAAGTTTTGACATGAAAGGCACTGATCGGAGTCGGGGCCCCAGCAGCCGTCGGCGGAGCATTGCGGATCGCACACCAAATGTTCTGTTGAATAGTCATCATTAGGGACACATGTCTAGAAATAAGTATCTACCTCTTGACTGGTAAGGCTTTTAGCATTGCATATAAATTACTGGCAAAATCTTGATATACTATAAGTATTCAGTTAAATATACGTAACTTTGAATATAAAAATACAGCAATTGAAAATAATTTATATATTAGGGTACCTACGTCTTAAAATAGTGCCTTCCAGTTCAAGAGATTCAAAATCGCATTGCAAATGAGTAGTTAAATAACTTGGTGTGATTAGTTTGGTTAGTGTGTAGAATTTAAGTAGTTAAATTCAGAATAACAGATACAGAAATTTATTCGCTTGTAGCAAACGTGGTAAAAGAAAAAGGAATACTTTCAAAGTCGCATGAGCGAAAAAAAAACTTATGTCTAACTATAACTATGAGGATCCCCATATCTAAAAATACAAATCGCTTAGCTAACTCACCACAAGTCTTTTCGTCTCCGTTGTTTTGAATGATTTGCTTATGGTCTTTCGATTTCACTAATTTATTCCAGGCTATTTTATCAGCAAAGCACAGATCTTTGTTTTCCATTATTGCTATAGCACCAGAGTTTACTTTTTTCAGCGACTTAAGTCCCAGGGACTTGAGAGATGTTTTGACAATGTACAAAGACGCGAAAAGGTTCTCAACAACTTGTCGTCCACCAATCACCTCCAGATTCCGGAAATAAGAAAGACTAGTAAAATTTGGATGCAGAGCTTGGACATTCAAATATCCAGTTACCTCACGCACCGTGCTAAATACTTCTAACATTTCTGGATCCATCTTTGGATATCTCTCACCAAACGAATAATCTGGATTCACATGTTGAAACCCAGTGAATGTCATCTCGAGTATTTCTATTGAGCCATCTATTATAGTGCAGTCTCTAAAACTCTCGATGTTTCCGGAATGTATAGGTTTCTCAGCTCGACATGTTTTTGGACATGTTACATTACATGGTTTGCATTCTCCATTTACAGCAGTCTTGTTTGGTGGGCAGCTTCTGACACAAGCTCCGTTATCTTTCAGAAGATGCTCGGGACAGTTTCGAACACACGTCGCTCCGTAAGCGTATTTCCCATTCGGGTTGGGCTCCCAGGAATAAGTAGTTGGGTTGTATATTTGCATCGGCGGGCATTCCTGAGAGCAAGTACCTTCATCGTAGAAATTTCGACAAGCAAGACATTGTGTTGGCAGTGGACCGGTGCATCCACCGGCGCAAAATGTGTTACAACAGTCCCGAGGGTTCTTGCCAAAGCATCGACCTTGGTCACACTGAGGACTGCAAATTGTTTTTGAGAACTTTTGGCAGTTTTCAGGGCCCTCTCCCCAGCAGCCGCCTTCACAAGACGGGTGACATCGGGAGCAGACTCGTTCTGGTGTTTGAAAATCATAAACATATACGTAAGTCGCATTGGGACCAGTTATTATCTCCTCCCAGTTTATCGTTTTGACGTGGCAGAGGTTGTAGTTCTTGTAGATGCCCACACTCCCTCGGAGGACGTCGCGCAGCGCCGGCAGCTCTAAGGTGAAAGCCGACGACATGGTCACAATGAGGGCGAACTCTTCCTCTCTCACATTCAATTTGAATAGCGTTCGGCCTCGAATGATCTGTAATTGTGGCAGGATTATCTGTCGCACGTTCACATACGATATAAGGACGTATCCGGTGACTTCTCTTATGTATTTCAGAAAAGACAAGTCCATTGTGTCGTTCTGCAGCCATGTCAGCTCGAGGTTGCCGTCGACGTAGGTGCAGTTCGTGAAGCGATCGCGAAGATTCCTGTAGTGGGTGTCGCGATTCGATGGCACCGACATCCGTCCATTTGTTCCGATGCAAACTGAAAATAAAAAAAGACAACTTTTATATAAGTTACAAAAACATATGGCTAAACAATATTATATATTGTACTAAATACATCGACATTTGCCTTTAGGTTAATTACGCTTATGTCAATATCATCTGTAAGTATGTCGGATCGACAAGTTAGGACAGATCGCGTTTAACGAAGAGGCGGTGCCGTGTGGGCGGGCTCAAAAGCCTGTTCCTTCTACTACGATACACTTAACGTCACTATTTGTGGCCAAAGCGATGAAATAGCTTCCAATGCCGGTTTTCTAGCCACAACTCGAATGGCGCGTAGTATGAAAACATCTATGAAATTAAAATAAGGGACTTGGTATCAAAGCTGTCGTGCCCGTTTACCGTTGATCAGCTTGTTTTACAAGTCTCAATAACACACCGTCCACTATTTTAGGACCTATTTTAATGTTGTTGTTTTGTGCGTTTTAAAATATCACACGGATATAATTCAGATGATATCTATTGGCAAAAATACTTTGAAGTAAAGTTTCAAGTGACGGCTACGGCTTCAGTTTTAAAGTTAAAATAAATAGCTGAAATGTTCTAAAATAATGATATCTTTTATGTCTCTGAAATGTGGCATTTGAAGTAGATGCTGTGTAATTCTAGGGACTTGTAAATCACAATAACAATAGATAAGTTAAATGAATCTTGATTTACTTTAAAGGAATTTGAACTCTCCCGCTAAAGCATAAGCTTGGCTAGTTTTTTTTTATAGCAAAATCTTTGGTTTGTCCAACAATGCCGTTTTTGTGTGCTGCATAGAAATTGTTGGGTATTCAAGGTGCAAGGTAAAATTTACCTGGGTATCTAAATAATAGACAGGTTTTTTTATCACTTATGCATACAGAGGTATAGAGTTACTGTCATCTGATACGGTTTCTCTCTGATTTCAGAAGAGATATTTAAACATACCTTTGAGTTAAGAGGTTTGCTTAGTAAGTTCCTCGGTTAAGTATTTTAATATTTTTACTCTTTTACTGTTTTATTTAGTAAAGATGTTATGTTTTAGTTTAATGAGAAAAACATTTGGATGAAATTCGAAAATTCGTCAAAAAAGTTCATAGAACTTTGGAAAACAATATCCATATGACTATATATGATAATATATGTGATATTACTCTGCCGATAGCAAAAGCGTAACCTTAGGTGCCATTTGCATGGCGAGGTAGGCAAATAGAACTCTGCCACGCAGCCTCCCACGCGCACGCGGCTGATTTTAGAAGTCGTCAAATATTTCTTAGCTTAGTTGTGAATTACGGGTTTTGAATTTGGTCGTTTGCCATGTGGGTAGTAGAAATCTGGTGTCCGGTCGACCCAGTTGCACAGCGATGACATACGCGATAGTATTGAAGTGTGCATGTCGCGTCGCGGTCGCTGCGTCGCGTTTTGATGACTGATTCCGAACTGATATAAATTTATTCACGTAACAATGCGTATACGGAGAAAAGCCTGCATTCGTTTCCATATGATCATGATCGTTTGTAAGAAAACGAAATCTGCATAAGAGATATTAATCCTTACGTCGTTAAGTGTTCTCTTCTCAGGCAGATGATCAATATGGCCTGTTGCAATATTTGTATTGAATTTATGTGTATTAAACTAATTATTTATATGTATTTTCCATTATTTTACACCCACTTTATATTTACTGAATGCTTCAAAGGTTGATTGGTAGATGGTCCTCATATAGTGCTTTAAAGATTTGCTTACAAATAAATAAGCTTGAGCTTAATCAAAAGATTTTTTAAATTTACCACAAGGATTTTCCTTAGTTCAAGCCTGACTTTTTCGTAGGTAAGTATTACGTTACACACTTTCATGTTAAAAATACGTTATTCAATTTATATTTTCGTAAAACAGGCCTAAAATAAAAGTTTATAAAAGTGTGGTGGTGTGTGCGCCGGGCAAATCTGAGACTGGTTTGTCTTACGTTGTTTTTATCCAGTTACTTGCATTCTGAAGCAGTCGGAACCAGTTTCGTGCGTCCACCATTTCATTCTGTGGCCTGGCCTTTCACTACGGCCCGCGATTGTGTTTCGTAACATGCCTCTCTTGGCAACGCACTGATCTATAAGGAAAGAGGAAAGGCAGCCTTGGACACGCAACTTTTTGTTTCTCACTCGAAGCTTTTCTTGAAAAGTGGTATAACGAATATAGATATTAAATATGTAGTATGTATATTTAATAAAATAAACAGAGCTTGTTTTGCATGACGGATATTGATTATTTTCTTGTAATATGTCCACAATAAACAGCTTGTACTATGTCCACCATAAACTTATAGGTACAACCTATGCTAACTCGGTTTAGGAGAACTATGGTCTTCAATCATCGTTTTCTCAGAACTAACGTAGCATAAAGAGCTCTTGTACTATGTCTGTCGGTTTTATTAAAAAATCGACTATTCGCGCGGTCGGTATAATCATATTCCACAGGTCAAGGCCCCGGTACGTTTTGAATACGTTCCAAGAAAAATACCGAATATACAGAATTTTGAGTTTTCCGTGAACTCGGCATTGATTCTGTATAATTTTTGAATTCACAATCAAGTCAATCTTTAAAAGAATTACATGAAAACTTTAGTGTTATATGAATTAGTGGAAATTTCACGTGTGTTATTGTGAAACTTCAAGAGAACGAACAAGTCTGAATCTCATAACTAAGGTACATTAAACTAAGCAATGTACCTTTGCATACATAGACTGGCCTCAACTTGGGTCCAACAAGCGGGGAGCATCTAAGAAACTGAATTAAATTCCAACATCTACTATTATTATTCAATGTACCAATAAATATAATGGCAAAAGAATACAACTGTTATTTTCGAATAATTAATTAAGAACAAAAACAAATGTTTTTAAGAGAATGTTGGCTGATAATTTTCTTGAACGCGTTGAAGTCTCTTATATGAAACTCATTGAAATCACTTACTATTGCTCTGTAAATATGGCTAGACAATTTTTAGAATTTAATAATTTATTTTCGAGGAAACAAAATGTTTTTTACTTTCTTATTCGCAAATATTAGGTACTGATACGCATTTATTATATACATATTATAAAAACCGCTGAACTGGATGGCCCAGTTCCAACCTTAATCATGGTATTACTTCAATTCTACTATTAAAAAAGGTAATTTAGATATTGCTTTAATGTTAAAAATATAAGACTGAAATATGTGTGTTGAGTAAAGACATTCATTAATCTGAAAAGTAACACTTCAAACTTTTATCTAAAAGTCTTTTTCCAGTTAAAAAACTGAGTTAACAACTGTTCGATCTTTATGTTTTCATATTTTTTCACAAAACATATTACAAAGAAATACAAATCAATAAAACAAGTGACCCGTAAACAAGTTAGAAATCAAATAAAAGAAAACTTCTCGATTTTCCAACCTTATCGCTTTCGCTCCATAAACACGAATAGATAAAGAATGTGTACGATGCAATTAATCGATTCATTTGCGATATCGATACTTGAAATTTACAAGTAAATAATCGTTAATACTTATTTATTTGTTTTCGTAATCGCGTGAAATTTGACCGATAAAAGAATGTCAGTTTATCTCCTTAGCTTTTGCTCGGTGCCTAATTTTCCTTTATGATTTAGTTAGTAAACTAACATGGGTTCCTGTGGGAATTTCGAGAAATCCTATCCTAGTACTCCCTTACACTGCCTAAGGAACCTACATGTCAAATTTCAGCTTTCTGCGCCCAGTAGTTTTGGTTCTGCGTTGTTTGTTAGTCAGTCAGTAACGGAAGAATTTTATATATGTATATCGATAAATTGATATATGATAAATTGATAAACACATTCCTATACGTTTTCAGGACTTCCAGAACAGGTTGTCGAGTGTGTGACAATTTTATATTTTCCCAATTTCTGTGGTAAGTCAGTACCATAGATGACAGCACATGCAAATGGTTTTATCCTGTTTGTGGAGACAGACACCCGCCTCTCGACGTGAGCCAACAATTAAATTTCTATTGTGTCTTGTAGACTACAGTAGTAAAGACGCGTTAAATAAAGTCCAGAAACGACAATATGTTGTTTTTGTCTAGACTGCTTTGTTTTACATGAACTGGACAATACCTTGTTAATATTTATGTTTTTACCTGAAGTTGAGGTATTGGGTTTAAGTCTACCATCGCATTTTGCGTGTGTATTTATTTACATAGTTGATTCGATATTGATTAATGCGAAGTTACATCAGTCAGATCAGAAGTAAACGAATGGAGAATTAATAGTGTATTATGTATTTATGTGTTACTATGTGGTCTAACAACTAAAGATGCCGAATACCGTACGAAGTGGAGAAGAAAAAGTAGGAAAGTGTCCACTTTCCGGACTTTCCACTTTTCTGGGGGGCTAAAACGGCCATTTTGATGAATCGGAATATCCATTTCTCAGTTCGTAAATATTTAAAAATGAAACTTATGTAACTACTTATAAGGTTCATTTTTAAATATTTCGGAAAAGAGAAATGAATCATATTCTGATTCGTCAAAGTGACCCTTTGTGTGACCCCCTGGACTCCGACGCGTGCTGAGGATGCAACCAGGAAAGCGCTCAGATGAGAGAGAACAAGCGACTATATGTTCCAACTTCTAACAGCAACATGTTTTATTCCGAATTGCTTATTATAACATAGGTAAAGGAAATACTGCTGGTCTAGCATGTCCAGGGCACAGAAGAAAATAGAGGAATAACATCGTGTCGTATCAGGGAATAAAAGAGCAATGAAGAACGAAAAGTGGAAGAAACTCTTACGAGAGGAATTTGCATAATTATTTATTACAGCCCTATGCCTTCTGATTGGAAAACGTATTAGCTTTTTACTACATGTCCATTAAATGTGAGCCCATTTGAAACGTGACGACATCACGAATCACGAAGTCACTCACATGAGTAGATATATATAGAAGGGTTATCATTGTCATAATAAATAAGTATGTAAATAATAATATAGGATATAGTAATGGAGTTGAAAGTGGACGAAACTAGCAAGGAACATTTGAAATAATAATGTACAATATCTTTTTAGAAATGTGACTTGATAACTGAAAAATAAATTAAAGAACAAAACACATTTCACGATTTTAGTGTTTGTTGGTTGGAAAATAGGTAAATAGTTGACTACTATTGGAGAAAGTGGCTACATCCTAAATAATATTATAAATGCGAAAGTGAGTTTGTTTGTTTGTTACCTCTTCACGCTTTATCTACTGAACCAATCTTCCTGGAATTTAGCATACACATAGCTGGAAGTACGGAGAAGGACATAGCGTACCTTTCATCCCGGGAAAAAGCACAGTTCCCGTGGGAAATTAACGCGGGCGAAGCCGCGGGCAAAAGCTAGTTAAAAATAAATAATTATGCTAGTGATTTTATTTTAATAAAGTTGTATTTCCCAAATACATGAAATTGTTTAATTTTGACGGAGGACTCTTTGCCAGAAGGGAACTATGCCGTGGCGCCATGCAATAACAATAACAATTTTATCATATTGCCTTGTTATTATGACGAAATTTTGACGAACAACATCGCCAAAAACGTATTTGGGGCCGCCTTATTGGCATGGAAATATTTCGAAAGTTAATTTTTATGAACACCCTTTCATTTCGGGTTGGCATTGCCAGTTACTTAACACGGGTCTTTTACCCCCAAAAAAGATACTGTTATGTCTTCCATGTATTTTTCTTTATTAATGATTTATGTGGCTTGTATTTTATTATCCGACTCTCATCTTATCGTCATTTGAAAACTTAATAACTAAAATCCTTAGATAGATAGATCAACACTTTATTGCACCATTTACAAAAAAGAAATACAAAGTAACAAAAGTAAATACATATATAAATGAGCGCAAAGGCGAATGCAAACGCAAATGCAATTTCTTCCAGCCAACCTTTGGGTGGAAGGAAATATACGTGAAAAAAATGTAGGGTGCCTTATTAATTTAAGATACATAATTTACGACAAAAACACATATAAAAATATAAATTATACACAGATGTAGATATTGTACGTTTTTCCTATTGTTTACTTAGTTATAATGTTGTCTTGACTTAAGCTAAGTTTGACGAAAGTTTAAACATTGAGGACACGTATGGAAAGACTTGTTTATCTTTAATTGCCTACTTGTAGTTAGTATAGGATACTTTAACAGGTAAGCCTTTTATGACAGCTTGATCGACGAGAATACAAGGTTCTCGGTTTAAGAAAAAAACTACGAACTAGTTTCTCTACTGGAAAAGTTAGCTTGGACGCCGTATCTCAATGCCGAATTAAAGAAATCGTATTGACGTAATGATTTATGAAAATGTACAGTTTCATTATTTTTTAAGTTTTTGTTAGTATTCTTGTACAACTTCATTGACAAACAAGCAAAATACAGTCTTTACAGTATTTTGCAACTAAAAGCATAATAATCATCAAACATGCAACTCCATACCATAGCACTGCCGAAAATGCAATCTAGGCCTTATTTATTTGCAACTCTGCTCTATGAATAGTCATAACATAATATTGTTGTGATTGCGAGAACAAGGACTTCCTGATGATCTGTGCCATTCTATCTACTCCAGTCGGAATTTAGAATAAAAAGTTGATTTGTAATTTCAGATTGTTATCTTTTGTGTGAAAGAGTAACAAACATCACATAATAAGAACTCATACTTCAAAATTTTTTTGAAGATCACCATGAAAATGGTTATAAATACTTGTGAAAAACAAATGCTAATGTAAATTTAAATACCACCGTTCAAAATGAGCTCGTTATAAGATCTAGAATATTCAGAAGTTTTAAAATTCTTAATTTACATTGTAATCAATGAGGTGTTTCACTTGACTTATGATCCTGAGTAGACATTTAAATACAACATTTAAATACGTTAACTAACTACGCCTGAAACATGTACATGCAAATATAACATAAACTTTACAGAAACTGATGAAGAGCAAGACAACATGTTTAAACCATAGAATTACGGTAAATACAATGCGTCGCATTGAATCGCAGATACAAAGGAAGCTGAGACCACAAGCGACTTGAAACTTGAATTGTTTCACAAAAGAGTATTGCCTCTGCGAGACAGGCTTTCATCTTAAGGACATTGCATCCATCCCTTTCACATTAAGAAAATATTGTCATGAAATTAGATTTAATTGTTTGTCCGCGCCGCGACGCGGCGACGCCGGCCTACGGGGCGCGCGAGCCTCCATGCTATATAAGGCTACATTTGTTGGTTCGAGATAAGCTTTGTTTATTTTATTCCAGCGATTAGCTCGTACCCGGTCTTTATTCCTTACAGTTTTATGGAGGTATTTTATGGTCACAGCACGTAGATTTATATCGTTTTATTGGGGTCACATTTTCAGCGTTGCAATCCGATCACAGTAATCACAAGGTATTCCAGAAGAAGCACAGAGGAGCCACAGAGGAGTGGGTGGCACTTACTCTTTCCTTTAACGAACTCGGAATGTTTGTGTCGTGATCCGGCGTGGCTGACGTGGTTGTTGCGATGGCGACGCTCGGCGCCGAGGCCGAGGTCCGCTCCGGCGCACAAGAGGAGGCACCACAAGAAGGCACGCGCAGCACTCATGCTGCGACATCACTCACGACGTGGTCCGACACACGACCGACCGGTACGAACTTCCATCGTGCACTGGACTGGCCCGCCCGGTTTGAATACCTGGCTGCGCGGGCGCAAACACAGCCTTCGCCGTGCGTAGACCTGACAGCTTTTTCGTTTAGGCGGGAAACGTGGGCTTGATGCGCCTCGTTATATGATTTTGACTGAAATAGGTTTTCCGAATTTAGTTAAAACTGTCTTTAGTACTTTTGCTAATTTATTAATCGATTGCAAATAAAGTCTAATAAACAAAGAATAGATACAGAAAAGAGATAAACTTTTTTTTAATTTTGAAATATAATTGACGCACTTATACGTTGAGTCTATTAAAATTATATTTATTTAGATAATAAAGGTTGTAAGTATGGTATTTAGCTTATTATTTATTACAAAATATTATTTAATTGCAATTTTTATTTGACATAATATTGTATATTTTATTGTGAGTATAGAGATATCACATAAAAACATGTCTAAATAGTTCGAGATCTATGTCTGCCCTCCTGAGCACAGGTAAGCTCGGAAGGACGCGCGCGCAGGTACGGCTGGGCAACGTAAAAAAATTAACTTACAAAACTAATAGCCGCGCATTGTACCACGCTAGTACTCCTACAAATTGAACTTTTTTTACCTCTCCCTTGTGATGTGATACGCGGCCCAATTAATTGTGTATGTGTATTTTAATGTACGTTTATTACAGCCTATGGACGCCCTAAGGCCAATTGCTGTTTAATGTTTAGTTATGATTCGTAACTGAGTCGAATCTTTTCTGTTAGTTAAATATTTCTCTTAATAGTTTTTCATCATCAAATACATGTAGGGATAGATATATAGGTACATACGAATAGATAACAATACCAACAATATCAACTAATAATAATGCACACAGAGGAGGAATGGAACTCCCTGCTTGCGTCTGTGTTCCCGAGCACATTTAACCTGACTCTCTTCAAATCCAGAGCTAATAGGCTGCTTCTGGGCTAGCTCCCTACACCGTAGACCTTATTTCTGCTCTCGGGGAAGATTGTGGTCAAGAGCAAACCCATCTTTAATATAAAAAACCTTGGAAAAATAATAACACTAGGCACCTCATTTATGCCTAACCTTTCATGATGATGAATGATGTATGGAAGCTTGTAGGTGCATGACCCTCATGCATGCATGTAGGAACAAAACAAAGGCATTATATTATGTGACGCCACGTTTACGACCTTTTGGCACAAACTGAATTGAATATGGAAATCCGTCAAACTCATTCGCTATATTTAATGTCTCGGGTTACGATTCCTACATGTCGTACAAAGTGCATGCTTTTCAATTTATTTATTCACAATACAAAAGCACTCTGATGTAAATGAAAAAGCTCGATGTCGCAAGCTTGATAACTTACGGACAAGTTAATTTAGTATTTTTAAATTCGAACTAAATCATATTAAAAATTGGAAAATTTGCTAGTTATATAAGTCGACGTGCACATGGGGTAACATTACCAATGAGAGAAACCGAAGGCAAATATTAGTCAAAATTGGTCGAAGCCTACCTACATATTGCTAAATTCATACCAGCTCTGTAAATATCAGAGTAGTGCGCGTTGAAATCTTTACGAAAGTCAGTTAGGTTGGCTCGTACCACGATAAGACGCGCTGTTAACCCGCCCGAGTTAACACACGCTGTTATAAATACATTTCTCCTTTATACATTACGTAGATATGGATATAACAAGCTAGGAGAGAAATGTATTGGGTACATTTAATCGAGGTAACGGAGTGCCGAAGTGAACGGTCGGTTCAACTTGCATTCCTAGACGTATCTCTAGATTAGAGCGGTGACCACTATGAGACTACATATAAGTATTTATTTACCAACTTATAAATATACCAAACACGAAGGCCGAAACGTTTTCTTAAAAAAAAAATGAAATTTTATTTTAGTTATTAAACAATGACGTAGGTATGTAAATAATTAAATAAAACCATTTAACGTAGGTACATAATAGAATTTCCCAAACTACTTAGTTATATGAGATTACCATATCGTAAGAGTATAATTAAATTTATGTTGCCTTACTGCTTCATGAATCGCCACCCAATACACCAAATATCTATTATTAATCATTTAAACATTATTAATCAATTATTATAATATATAGTATAAGTGCTGATAGATAGTTATGTTCGCAAAAATAAAGGATATTCAAATTCCATAAATCAGATATTTGGGCCAATATAAAATGAAAATCAGTGTGATAATCATCAGAGATCTGTTATTTTTTTAATAGGTACTCGTATTTTTTATAATAATCCCGTATTTGTATTACAATAGAAAGCACTTGTAAGCTCCACTTTGTAAAAAGTAGCAAGCACTCCAAACAATAATAGAGCGGACAAAAGAATCCTTATTTGCACTTAAAATACCATGCCCTGCCCTTGCATGGTATTATACTCCGATTAGCCTTTAGTGTTTTATATGCGTAACATACATTTACTTGAAATGCTTTATGATTTGTACTAATATAATATTTTTTCTAAGTTTCCCATCTATCTAATGGGAAACTTAGAAAAAATATTATATTAGTAATTTACCATGGTTGCGTAAAAATATATAACGATGCGATGCGTTCATAATATCTCGATGTAATGACGTAACCAATTGGTATTGTATGAAAGCTTTTTGGCTCTTGCTTGGCCCAGGAGTATTGGATATATTTTTTTATGGGTCTACCCAAAAAGTGTTTTTCATATTCAAAATTGCCATATTCCCAGGGACGAGGCGTTAGGCTAGATCATTTTTTTCTGGTCGATAATAATTTGAAAAGCGAGAAGAAGTATACTTAGTACAATAGAAATCAGATTTTCAAATTAGGACCTTAGAGCGAGTAATTAGATAAGAGGTACCTAGTTTCTTAGACCTTCGAAATCTATGCTTACATGCCTAGTTTAAAGTTCTGCGGCAATTTTTTTAATTTAAATATTTGAGTGCTTTTGACCTCTATCTTGCTAGATGGGAAGCAAAGTAATTATTTATTTAATAATCCTCCGACCCTACCTAGCTGATAGCTAATTGTTAGAAATACGAGTTAGTACTTATACTTCTTGGTTCCCTCATCCCACAATCACCGCGTTGAGTCTTTAGTGCATATATTGGTGCAACGATAAAAGCCGTTATTCCTATCGGTATAAAGTTTATATTCCTTCGATTTCATTTTGACGTTGTTGTTGCGCCCACGCTTTAGTTCTTGTTGACTTCTCTGTCAATAAAATACTTAAGAAATATGTAGTACTCAGGGACATTTCTTTGTTTGGTTCTTTATTTATTTAGAAGTTGTAATAGCCGAATCGCCATGTCTATAAGTATAAATATTTCAAAGAACACTTTTCAAAAATGAATTCTAAGAGAGTCTGTCTAGTATTGATTTTTTATCGATATTTGAAATAAATTAATGTATCGCGTGTCCATAACAACACAATTAATCATGAATACCTTAAATACTTCGATTGTAACGAAGAAGTGATTTGTAAGAATCAAATATTTGAAGCTTCGAAGCCCCGCTGCGAAGGACAGAGTACCCGGTATCTTCTTTGGTAAATTACTTAGATACCATCTTTTGTTTTGATTCTACTCTGCTCTGAGCATCAGGATAATGTTCCAACTTTAAAGTAGGAATTTTGTCTGATGTGTAAAATTTAGTTTATTTTATTTTTTCTCACTTTATCGCATCGGTATCTGTGACTTTTAACCGTACGTGTTAGTTTAGGAATATATATATAACAGACAAACAATATTTTGAAAATTATGTCTATATACAAAAAAGTTTTTCTTAAAATATAATGTTTCTTTTTTTTATTCTGATACTTAGGTACCTACACAAGTGTTCAAGAAGATTTTAAAAAAATCTATAAACTTAATCACGATGAAACAGTTACGATTGTAAACAAAATAATTATTCCAATCGTTTCTATAGACCACCAAGAAAAAGGGCGCGACACGAATTGACACGATGCAATTAGGCAATCCCAAAGGGCTGGTATGTATAAGGCTTTTATTTCGTCCCGTATCGTGTGATACGAATAAAAATTAGGGTATGGACACACTGCTGCGTGCGGCGATGCACCACGAAAATGAACGATGTTGCACAAATCGTTGATATCATTAGTACACTGTAATCCGTATCATTTATTTTCTCATTGAATTGTCATGAAATGTAATAAGAGAATGAAATCAATTTAATTTTCATACATTGGTCTAATGGCTAGCTGCAATAGTAAAACGTGTCACTCTTTCTTGTTGATATACGATTAGTTTATATTTGGGGATATCCCCTGGTAGTAAACAATCTGGCCAAACAGAAGCCCGTTGTTTTAAAATTGTTTTCATGTTAAATCTCCTAATTGTTTTGAAACAAGTGCGATTGTTTACTGGAATTGTTTCTGTGTATCGGCTTCGCCTGGATACATATACACCTATATATACATCTAACTTGGTCCCATAGTCAGGACGAGACCTTGGAGAAATCGAGGAAACTTTTAGAATTTTATAGGCACTTCTATCGGATTTGACTATATTTTATGGTTTATTGACTCGTGCATTCGGAAAGCTCAATTTATATACTGAACATTTCCGATTCTGAACACTAAAATGGGTAAAATAAAATTAAAATAGTAAAAATTCTATTAAGTGTTTGAGTAGAAGTCGGTGCAAAGTATAAGCGCAAATCGAAAAGAGGATTTGATTTACATTCTTTATACTGATATTGAGGTTTGGTGTACCTACGTAGTATCATTATTATTCATCGATTTTAACGAAGCAGGTCCTTAATTTTCCTGAAACCACTAGCCACATGGTAAAATAACATGGAGAAGGACATCCAAAAGGCAAAGCTTGACCCCCAGACAACCCGGAGTAGACACCTCTGGCGCAGATGTACCAGGAGACCCGACTCCAAATAAAATGGAAGAAGGGGTGGACGAAGAAGAAGTTTTAAATGAAGACGGTTTAATTTTTTTTGGAAAATGATTTTATTTCGTAAAAATGATTCGCCTTATTACGTAACAAATTGATACTTTTCAAACGCTTAGAAAAAGAAATTCTATTATTTTGTTGCTCTGTTTATAATATTTCCATTGGTCTCTAATTATTTTATGTAGATATTCTAGCTACTAGAAGCTAGATAGATTGAACCGAGATTTATACATTTTTCCTTATCTTACAGAGGCGCAGTTACATAACAAGAGTCAAATATACAACATTTACAAGTAATGTGTCTGTAGACAGAATATACAAAACACGTCTTGACACCATCCTTTAAATCGATGCTTGACACTAACAAAAACTGTCGTGTCTGTATATTTACATTTAAAAGACAAGAAACATCGAAGATTCCGATGTTAAAATTCGAAAAAATGTAAAATTTGACGTCTGTCGTGGCGTCGCACGGGCGGGTGCTCGGAAATCAACAAAAGCTTCTTAGTCACTTGACTGTATTGTGCTCTCACAATGCCTCTTTGATTTCTGGCATTGTGTGGCAGGTAGCGGCGGCTGGAGAGGTGCGCGCGCGCATGGTGCGCACTGACCGAGGCTTAGCGGAATCTCCGAACAGTTTTCTGTTTACTTCATCGATGTTATGTGGCACCATGAGGATTAATGCAACAGATAATCTTGTATGTATAACAATATTGAAATAGTGCAATAATGGGATGATAGTGGGAAGATTCTTTCCAGATAACCTGTCGCCTCATTGATGTGGCTATGATACCATGTTTTTAAAGAATTTTTCATCTTTATTATATTTTAGTAATTCAAATCAAATCACCATGAATATTTTTTAGCAATATTGACAAATGTGTAGAGCGGGCTTACAACGGTATTAAAATGTGAACGGTGAGGTGATAATGTGTCGCTTCATTAATACGCAAATATACGAGCATTTAGCAAATGACAGTTGCGCATGGAATTCCCCAAAATAAACAGGATTGATGGCAATTAATAAATTAAATTATTTGACAACCGGTAGAATTTTAATCAACCTAAATACCGGCGTCGGTTATTATTACGACATTTTTTGAAAATGTCTAAATCAAAGACCATCTTGAAAAATAGAGACTGATGATGATTGAAAACTATATAAAAAGATTTTTCAAAAGTAAACTCAAATATTAAGCTCACATGGAAAAGAAAGTAAAGCAGGTTCCGCAGCTATCAGGATAATTCAAATTCCTATGTATATTAATACAAAATTCACACTTAATAAAACATCGGGTTGTCAAGTTGGTCTGTGATTTAATTAGTCACATTCTTGCTAGATTTTTACATAGCTAATGGCGCAATCAAACTGTAAAATTAATGCTTTTAAGTATATCGCTGCCAGTAAAGCATCTCTAAATATAATAAAACTGTAACTGGTATGTTTTTTATAACATAGTGCGGCAAACGAGCAAGCGGGTTATTTGATGGTAAGCGATCACTGCTGCCCATGGACAACTGCACCACGAAGAGTATCACAGGACAGGAGTATTGCCAGCCTTTCAAGTGGAAGATTGTTTAGATATTTAAGAAAAAATGTAAAAGGGCTCTTTAAAGGGCAAATAGAAGCCAAAATGGTTTTTCAAATCTGTGGCTGGTGTGGTAATGATTTCCCGCAAAATCGCGAAACTTAAGTGGCAGTGGGCGGGGCACAAGCTCGTAGAACAGATAGCCGCTGGGGCAGAAAAGTTCTCGAGTGGCGACCACGAACCGGAAAACGTAGTGTTGGCAGGCCTCCCACTCGGTGGGCCGACGACCTGGTGAAGGTCGCGGCATGCGCATGGATGCGGGCAGCGCAGGACCGGTCGTTGTGGAAATCCTTGGGGGAGGCCTTTGTCCAGCAGTGGACGTCTTTCGGCTGAGAGAAGAAGAAGAACCAAAAGTAATCCGCGATGGATCCCGCTTGTGGCGGTCCCGCGGGATGGTTGGCGAAGTGTTTGTCAATTGTTGCATGCAATTAACTTATATTTTGCTAGATGATGTCACGCGTCTTCGCTCCCATGGAAATTTCGGGATTCCAAATAGCCTGTAGCCTTCCTCATAAATATTTATGGTAATACTCAGAAAGATTTAATTTAATTTCATTCAAAAGGGGTCGGTAGTTTCAGAGATTAGTGCATTCAAAAAACAAGTATTCAACTTTTTTATTATGTACTAGCTGTTGTCCTCGGCTTTGCCCGCGTTAATTTCGTTTTTAACCCATTTTATCCCCTGAAGGGCGGAATTTCTGAAATTCCTTTCTTGTTGCTCACTTACACTATATAGAGAAACTCTATGCAAAACTTCAACTTTCTACGTTCAATGGTTTCGTCTCTCTTCAATAGGTAATATATATGTATTTATGACATCAAGGTTTGCCCACAATAATCCACAATGCATAAAAATTAATATTTCTGATAACTAAACGTGGAAACTTAATAATTGCGGCGGTCTATAAAAGTGGTAATAAAAAACGCATTCTTGAGTTTCAGCCTGACCCGTATCCAACTGTGACGGGGTTGTGATTCGACCGAAGTGATATACAGCCTTCTTCTTCAAGCACCAAACACAAAAACTACATTTTGGACCTTATTACATCAGTATAATAACGTTCAATATCGAGCTCTAAAAGGATGTGCATGATAGTTATAATAAAGGATATTCTGTAATAAACCGCGCGGTTGGCCCATCTGCCACCAATGTATTTTCGTGGTAATCGTATCGATATATCATTTGATATCATTCTATCGATATCAATCTATAATAACGTTTAGAGCTATTAATATATTCGATTAGTTTCTTTTGTTTCACCGAAATTTTACTTAACAATATAGTTTTGGTCTCCGATGTTCTTAGATGAAAGTGTTGAAAAATTGTTTTAAAAATAAATTCATGAAGCAGAACAACTATTGATATCTTTCTTGTACCTAGCTTTAACGTCGGTTGTTCAATTGTCGGCATTTGTAGTAAAACATAGTTTACAAAACTGTTGTAAAAAAACTAAGTTTTTCGAAGCTAGAAGAAGATGAAGGTTCTTCTTTCTCTGACATTGAAATGCCTTCCAGGGTAATATGCCTTACAGCAACCATTCCTTGACATTATTAAATGTTTCATATTTTAATCTCATATCGACTGCCTTTTCTTTCAAGCTGTTCTATGTAACTGAAAGGAACTGAAAAACAAGTTCTCTGAAACACATGTTCACAATACCTACGCTAAACTGCCACAGGGAATACCCTGGCATGTTTAGTATATAACCAGCGCAGATAGAGCTTCGGATTATATGTAATAACATATAGTCCGAGGCTCTGTTTGCCCTGATTATTTTTTGGACAATCAAATCATATATTTGCATAAGTAAACATACGACGTAACTTACTGCGGCGGTGTCTCTGAACCGATTCGACATTAGAAGTCATAATACAAGTCCGTCAATAATCCTGATGATATCCCTGATCATGATACCTCTGGTGTTGCTGTTATTAATGGGCAGCGGTGATCGCTTACCATTAGGTGACCTGCTTGCTTGTATGTTATAAAAAAACTTGAGAAATTATTGTAGATTCTGAATTTCAAATTTATGCACATATTTACTTTTGAGTCGATCTTTCGTTAGTTTTTCATAGCAATCGAAAATTAGATATTTCTCGCTATTATTTCACAACAGCCAACACGTGGTAGCATGGAAACAAATATGTAAAACCTCAGACTCTCATACATCGAGAAAGAGAGTTCATCGGGCCGGGCGCAGTCGAAGATAACGTTCACAATGCCTCCAAAGGATTCACAAAACTGTTTAAAATTAGTCGTGTTATCTCTTAAAATATTCGAAGCGAACAAAACGTATGCCGAGATTGTACAGAATGCGTTGCAGCCCCAAGATATGCATCCAGTTGCATGTGATTCCGAGGAACAATTCACATGGTAATGTGAAATATTCCGAGCATCTCACCGTGTTTGCCTTAGGGCTCACGGCCGCCGACCACAGATTATTTCGGAAAAACGCTCCCTATGAATTTTAAAACAAAAGATTTATAATAACTGCCTTTAAAGAAACAAAAACTCGTCGCGTCTCTGATATCAGTAATATTTGATGTCAGCCTTCAGAATACGTTTTAAATCACGCCTGCCGTCTTCCATCATATTAAAGATCGCGTGTAGGAGATAGATGTGTATTCAGCTCTAAAATTATAATAATTCAGACAGATGCACTTTTGACATACGAATCGATATCGAACAAAGGAGCTGGTTGTGTTCACACGCCCGGGACAAAAGGATTTTTTTGCGTTTTGAAACCCCGAGTGGAATCTAAACGCGAATCCCTCTGCTGGAGCGATGGAAGGTTCTTTAAATTTTTTTATGTAATCTTGTTTCAGTTTGCTGTTTTATTAATTAAATTTTAAATTTTTAAACGTTAAAAATCAAATAAATTTATTTTTATAAAATTTGCAAGTCTTAGTTGTTTCTAAAGCGATAGGACTAAAGCAATGCGTTAGATATACATATTATATGAGCTCTATATTTTTATATAAAATTTTACACTGACTGAGAAGTTCTTAATAGAGAAGAGAAAGAGAATTTAATTTTATAAAATTCCACTTCAAAAGCGAGGGCAAAAGCTAGTTTATAAATAAATTTTACTACAGAGCAGTAACTCATTGAATCCTAACAAATAAAATAATATTATAAATGTGAAAGTGAGTTTGTTTGTTACCTCGAAATTTTGCATACACATAGTTAGAAGTACTGAGAAGGACATAATGGTATCCTTCATCCTGGGAAAAAGCACTGTTCCCGTGGGAATTTATTATTTATATTTGTATAAGCTAGTAATATATAAAATAGCATCTAAACAATGGGTACACCATAAATCTAAGTTGTGGAAATCTCCTAACCTTGTATTTTACTAAACGATACAAGAAAGTGTTAACCAGTAACCACAAAGCGCATGTATGTGGCCGTCTGACGAAAACCAATAAATCTTTCAAATAAAAACTGCTATGCTACAGGGCTGGCCAGCCAAAATGGACGATTAAAATCAAAAATAAACTACTACACGGCCTCCTTTTGTCTTACTCGTGTCTACGACAGGCTTTTATCTGTTGGACGCCGTGGCTGGGTCCTTTTATAAAAAAAAAACTTAAAGTGGCGCGCGCAGGTAATGTCGGCCATTTTGTTTCACCTTTTTGTTGTTATTCTTTTTCAATAATCCGCATGTTTTATAGCTTGTTAGACAGTTTGTTACTTGCTTCAAGATACTAATTAATTCAGGTAACACCAGTAGCAGGAAATGTTTATTACGAAAGAACGAGTTTTTTAAATATTTATTTAGTACTTAACTGTTTTCGTAACCTGTCGTTGAATTAAAATGGTAACAGCAAAAAGTTACTGATTCCACCTACTTTTGGTATGTTTTTATTTATTTCTGAAGACTTACATAGTTTTAAGAACAAGTTAAGTATACAAATAAACTTACCTACCTAATGAATAATGCTGTGGTCGTTTTCCACGACATTTCTAAATTGTCTACTTTCTTGAAGGACCAGATTCAATATAAATTCTGTGAAAACTTGAGTTTGCCTATAGATTGACAGGTAGTTAGAGGTGGTTTTACTGCATTTTTGCAATAAAATATTCTCTATTTCCAAACGGTAAAGAAAGGAGAAGAAAGAATAAAGTAAAGACATGATACGTTCAACCGACATTCAAGAAAACGAACTTTTTTATTATTGAATTGAGTACGTTTGACCCTATCTTGCTTGCCTCATGGGAAGCAAAGATGAGGTCTAGGGACCGACCTAGGCTTCAACTTTTCTATCCCGCATATGAAGTTGCGTGTACCAACACACAAGTTCACTTAATATGCGGAAAAGCAATGTTTAATCTCTATGAAGTGACTCTTGAAAACTGATAAAAATGCAAACTGCGCACTTTCTAATTTCCATTTATATTTGCCATTTATTTTACGACATTAGATAGGATATTCTGATTGCAAATGCACAAATAAAATATTAAATAATTTGCGATCGAAGTAATATAATCTAAATTATTTCAAGCCATTAAGTAATGTTCTTTACGATTGCAAAAGCAAAGATAAAATAATTACTTGAGTTATTTTTTCCATTTGTAATGGGATTTATCTATACTGGTGAAGGTAGATTATTTATTTTGCTAAAAGTTACCTATTGGTGGCTAATTATTAATATTTTCGATATAAATGTAGGTTTATAGTTATGCATAGAGCTGAGTTATTATATGAAATATCTGCACATTTAATTGCACTAGTCGTTTTCCTGTGTATGTCGTATGGCTGCTTGCATTCATTCATGCGCAATCAAATAACTCCTTAATTGCATATTTCTTAGACCCCGTACTGTATAAATTAAGCCAATCGCTTATCAATGGAAATACGAATGATTTCTTTGTCTTGACAATATTTTATTGTAATCACACTACAACATTGGTAAAGTGCTTTATGATATATTCTTCTAATCTTCTAGTCTTTCCATATTTAGAATAGGGCACCAGATTATATAATATTAGGGCGCAGAAGCTTTATTGTACATATATATGTAATTGCAGTGGCGCTAGTGTAGCAAGTAACATTGAACTCGTAATATATTGGTAAATCTTTAAAATTGCAAATCTGTGTAATTCATTAAGTATATTTGTGTCAATCTACGGGAAAAGATACCTTATGGTCTAATGGCGCTTAAGTCGTTCCGAAAAACAAATCATAAGATTTTACTTAGCTTACAATGTCGTAAGTGGTAAAGGGTAACTACGACCAAAGGGTAACTTTTCCCGTCGCTTGACACATTTTTGGCTCCAGGAATCTCCGCTTAAATTGGCTATCGTACTCGTACACAGAAATATTTTTACAAATGGATGGATGAAATTGAGTTAAGCATGTTCGAACAAACAACCAAACTGGCTTCATTATCCCACCTACGAAGACTATAAATGCGAAAGTTTGGATGTGAGTTTGTGGTGGGAGTATTTTTCTCTCTCACTCAAAATCTACTGATTTAAATTCCTACGGAAGCGAAACTAGTATGAGTATAAATTACGAAATACAATAAAAGTGTTCAAACAAAGAAAAGTCAAGGCGTGATGTTTGGGAGCAATCTCCGAGATAGTCGAGTGTTCTCCCCAGCTCGGCCATTACGGCTCGCATCGTAAGTGGTAGTTAACATGGAATTATTGTACTAGCTCCTTTTACTGCTCGTAATAGCTCGAGTGCGGCGCTTCGTTGCAAACTATCGATATAAAGTGTGTAAGTACACTTATGTAGGTACATACGAGGTAGGTACCTCAGATTTGCTATGATGGCTAGGCTTAAGTTTATATGTGTCATTCCAAGGGAAAAGGTACCTTATGGTCTTTGGCGCTTAATTTGTTTAGGAAAAGAAATCATACGAGTTTATTTAGCTCGTCTTTTCCCGTGGATTAGATTATTTTCTGAAAGAAAGTGAAAATAAGAAAAATTAACAAGTTGCAACAAAATGAGCAAAAGTTATACGCAATTTTAGAACTCAAGTAACAAATAAAAAAAACTTATAATTAAAAATATATTGGAAAATTACGTAATTTCAACTTAATGGATCTACATATACATTATCTTGTATTTAATCCGAAGCATTGTAGTTTAATGTTATTGCTTAAAAAAAATGTTTTGAGTGTTTTGTCGAGTCGATGTCATATTGTGAGATTTTATGGATTGTAAAAATATCGATAAAGAGTCAGCACTACAGAAAAAAGAATCCGTTCAGTGCTGAACCTTTGTTACCATAATCTTAGCAGATTCTGAGGTGTAGCTTGCGGCGTACTATCGGCATGAGATTTCACATTGCGATTTTATTTTTTTAATAGTTCGCCCAGAGCGTTCATATAGCTCTCAATTCAATAACCACTATGTTTAAAAAAATATTTTTTGTACATTTTTTTTTAAAGGTAAAATGATTAGGCAGGTATGTAAGATGCGATTGGAATCCAAGTTATTCGTACCGGGAAGATCTGAAAGGAATCCTTCACTGGAGGTACTGACTCCGATATAGTGTCGCTTTTAATAAGACTTCTTTCTTCTATGCTATTCTCTCCTTGTACCCTCTCCAGGAAACCGTCAATAAGGTTAGGATATGTGGAGAAATTATAAAATCCAATTGCTTGTTTTAAACATATCTCCTGCGTTCGATAAACACCGAAACATTTTTTTTTTAATTTATATTGCTACAGTCAGTGTTCTGTCGCTTGCAATATTAAAGCCCTATTTTTGAAAGTGTGACATACCGCCGAAAACGAATAGACTATTATGTCGCACTCGTCCTATTATGTCATTAAAAACATAAAAGCCGTATTTTTGAAATCACTCGTCTAGAAATGTTGCCAGTGATATTAAAATAATGCTAGAAACAATTTCTGCTCCCTAGTAACGAATCGTTAAAAAAATGTTCGTAAATTTTCAATCAAAGAGAACGTAAGCGTTAAACGGATCGCAAGAATGAAAATTCTAATAGACTCCATCTATATCCGTATCCGGTTGTCTATGTCATTCAAGATTTTGACGTAAAAATCGTTCGACTACCAAATCATACGAAAACTAGTGGTCTAGACCACTCGTTGCGAATTATTCGACATAGACAATTCAAAGATACGGAATAATAATTGATATCGAATGAAAAATCATTCGGCTCACGCTTTTTTGGTGAATCACACTTTTAAAAATAGGGCCCCAGGGCTTGTAACTGGTACACCGGTACTTTGTATGAGAATTTGATACCAGTACCAACCGGTAACAAGACTATTACTACCCTGATTAAAAACTGTTACTACCAGGGTGCAACACAATGTATGTATCTCTATGTAATTAAAATTTATCATAAGAAGTCTTTTCAAACATCCTCGCTATCTGCTATTTGAAGAACGTTATGAAGTTGTTTGCTAAATGAGTAAATATGGTCTGGTTTGTAGGTACGATGATACGTTATCAGCGTTACATCATCTGGGATAACTCAAGATGCCTCTTGTAACCTCTACCTATGTTTTGTTCAGTATTATTCCTGTAAGCTCGTTTTCATATGCAGCGGAAAAATATGAAGGGTTTAATTTTCACACCAAAATTATTTATTTGAGCAAAATTGAGGGTGTAGGGTTACGTACCTACATCACACTGTACCTTTATGTCATATGTATACTTATGTTTGTTTTAATTGTTTATGTTACTTCAACGGAACGGAGACTACATCAGTAGTTCTCCGGCGTCCATATTAAACGGTCAACTCAATCCAGTATTTCAATCAGTGATCCTGCTAGTGCCCAAATGAACTATTTTAAAGATAGAACACGCTTAGACACTTCCAATTTTACAGTAATTATACAGAGACAATCACAGTATAAGGGCTTAACGGCCGGACCAGCGCTGCAGTTGGATTAACATATAGCATATTTTTAAATAAAAATAGACTCCAAACCGAAGTGTAGTCTTGTTTCTTATGAATATTTGGCAAAGATCATGATATAAATTCCATTGTAAAAAAATTGATGGATTATATGTAATGATACATAGAAACCTAAAATAAATGTTCGAACTAAATCTTACACAGCGTAAAACATTATCAAATAATAAAACAACCAAGCAATGAAATACATGCAGCCAACAGCCAGCCAGTACATAGTTTAAAACATAAACAAAAGCGCTAGGATATTTCTGAAACAAGTTCGAAGCGAGGTTAATAAATAATAATATGGTACAGCGCTGGATAAGCAATGGTAGCTTTTGAGCCCGTCCGGAGGCTTTTCGTGACGGCACAGGGACCAGAGTCACGAGTTCAGTGGGGTTCTTAACCTAGGAAAGAAATTAGCTAACTACATACCTCTGCAGTATGAATTCTAGGACAAAAAGAGAAAATATCAGCTTATAGAGTCGCTTATCCCAACACTACTAAAGTTCGTTGCAACTTTTAAGCTTTAACCACATCTTTTATGAAAGTATTTCTGATATGAAAACAAGATTGGAAAATGAATAAAATGCCGTGCATTATTATTTCTAGTTAATGTTACAGGAAAATAAAAAGGTAAATGTTCATTTTCATAAATGTACCTAAGGATTAGTAAGGACAAGAAATACAAATAAGTAAACTGAAAAAGGTAAGTAAATATCTGACATAATTTGAATTGTAACGTTTACTTAATAACACTTTGATTAATAACAAAGGATATCTATGAAAGGTGTCAAGATAAATCGGCGTGTGTGCTAAATCAATACTATTTCGAACATATTTAAAAGACGATACATAAATGAGATCGCTTAATTTTTCGCGAAGTCTTGGGTGAGCTCGGACATCATGGTGCAGTTAAATCTGTCTTATATTTCAAATAAGCTCTCTGAGGACATCGTTCAACAAGCATTTAGACTTAAAACGAATAGTGAAGATAAAGTCCAATCTATAAAAGTGACGAGAGCAGCTCCGGCTGGAGAGGGACTAATCTCTGGTGTCTACCGGATCACGGTTGAAGGTCAATATCATAAGGCCTCCTTCATTGCAAAAGGATTAATCCAGGATCATCTGCTCAGAAAATCTATTATATGTTCAGAAATCTTCTTCAGGAGAGAGGCATACTTCTATACCAAAATTTTACCGACATTAACGGCAGTGCAGAAGTCTTTGGGGGCAAAGGAAAGTTTGCAGAACAATATTCCTATTTGCTATGGAAGTTACACAAATGGTAAGGACGACTACATTCTCTTGGAAGATCTGGCTGAAAATGGATGTAAATCCTTGACAAATGAGCCAACTGAACATGAACGCGATGCCACCTTAAAGGCACTCGCTCATCTTCATGCTGTATCTATGGCATTGCGAGTAATAAAGCCTGAAGTATTTAACGAAATAGCAACACAATTGCCTGAAGTGTATTACAACCATGGAAATCGAGATTGGTATTCAACATATCTTAAAAATGCTATTGCTATTGATTTTGATGTGCTCGCTGAATTTGAAGATCCAAAGACCAGCGTCTATTACAAGAGGTTTGAAAAATTAATTTCCGATGATGTTTACGAACAACTAATTGAACTGACGTCACATCGCGATGAACTTGCTGTATTTAATCACGGTGACGCCTGGACTCCTAATTTCTTATGTTCTGAAGAACGTACGGTTGCAATCGATTTTCAAGGCTTCAGGTGCTCGTCTTTAGCGCTAGATCTATCTTATTTTATTGTGCTATGCGGTAATTTGGTTCACACTAAGGAAGATTTTGAGAAGGCAGTAAAGATATATTATGACTTTTTGAAATATTACTTGCGCGACATGGGATTCGATGAGAATAGAGTATGTTCCTGGGATGTATTGAATGAAGAATTCAAGAAGTATGGCAAATTTGGACTACTGGCGGCCTTAACCTCAATACCTTTGTTGGTTAGTGAAAAATGTGATGTTTTGGGGGAGTTTAAGGAAAAGTACGCGGGTTATGACAGAATTCCTCTGGAAGATCTTTGGAAACTCACTCCTTTTAAATCTTATGATCAGAAAAAATGGTTAGTTAATGTAGTACGACTTTCAGTAGACTTAGGTTTAATTTAAGATTAAATCAAAAAGTACATTTAACAAAAATAACCCCAGAATTAATTGTTTAAGTTATGTACCTATTTAACTAAGATATCTCTACTTGTTATTATTATGGGTGCAGATAGATATTTTTATTTAAATTGAGAAAAACACAGTTCAGGGGAATCTTTTTTTTATTTATCTTAGATGAAGTTAGGACGTTGACGTCAAAATCAATTTAGTAGATTACAAAATGGAAGATTAAAGAAATTCATGTTTTTAAAATATTAGTTTTATTTTACAAACTTCAACTCAATCTCCTTATTCGTTTATTTCACAATTTTGACTATTGAAGTCGGTAATTTTTTTTCTAAATTTTATCAAACCTATTTATTGTCGAGCTTATCTGGGTCCGTCATTTTAGTCTCGTTTCGTCATTCCTGTAGAAGATAGTAACAACGAGACATTGCAGAGTATGACTCGCGAACCAATTTGTATAGAAATTCCACTCAAAAACACCTGTATCTCGGTACAGATAAGCTTTTGAATGAGTCGGCAGAATATAGGAATGTTTCGGAGATCGTGGAGATGGAAAACATGGAGTGCGCAGAAGTTCAGAATACATACGAGTTTGTCATTCTTCTGTACAAGGGACCAGGCCGCATCGATGCTCATTATCATAATTTATCATTTACAAAATTGATCCTCAAGTGGGACCACGAGGAGGCCTAGTTCCTCGTAGCCGTAGGACAAGATGTGAAATATTGAGCAACACGTTGTTTTATTTATTGTACAGGTTCACACAAATGTTTTATGACTACAATAATATGCAACACATTGTAAGGAGTTACACTTCTGTACTAGGAATGTTCTGTTCTTGACTCGTGACTCCGAAAGGGTCGAAAACTAATTATCACGGCGTCGGATGAGTGTTAGCCGACAAATGGTCCAAATGGTTCGTGCCCGCTCAATAGACTTACCGCTACATACAAGGTACATACATCTACAACATCAGAACTCGAACATTCCGTTTCTGTGTACAATGTACAGTCAAAAGTCAAAAGAGCAGTGAGAATCTACAAGGCATTATGATTATTATGGCTAGGCAATAAGGTCTTCGAGGTATGACTGCACTTATGAAGGTTGACTGTACATACATTTTTTGTGCGTTCCGAAAATAACGTACATTATTTGTTAACACGACTGTTAGAATAGAAAGCATGTAAAAAGCGTCAATTAGCCATTATTTGCTAACTACTCTGTTTAGTGTCACTTGTTTTTGTCGTATTTTAACTTTATGTGACGATGATGTCAGGTGAATGGCCGAGGATGATCAGATCTTTCCTTTTGAACTTACATATATATTATCACGCCTGATCCCCGGTCAGGTAGAGAGTTTTGAACTTATCGATGTAAAACTATAGGTAATTTGTTCTTAACTTAATAGGTACTTTGGTTCTTAACTAGCCAATTATAGCGCTGTGGTGGCAGACACAGAGGTAAGATTGCATTTACACATGCAAGCATAAAAAAAATAAAAAATATCAAAATTTTGACAGTTGCATAGCTCTTAATGCAGTTATAGTGTTCGTATTGTAGCAGATGGTAGCAGGTTCGAATCCGTGCGTTACCAAAATACGACTAGTTTTAATACTACTCTCCTAGTTTGCATACCTACACATACATCACTAAAGTATTATATGGATACCCAAGTAAAGTAGTTACACAGAATTAATATAAGTACTATGTAGTAGTTATATGGAAGAATAAGTGAGAATTGATAATAGGTTTGATTTTAGAGAGTATAATAATAAAATACTAGTCAATTTCATCGTCAATAGGAGGAAAATCGGAGTAGAAAAATTCCTCACATTTTACGTAGGCACCGATGTATTGTGAGTGCAGAATTTTGGACATATATCTCCATAAATGCCATCAAGATATCCCGTAATATTTACTAAGAGATTCCCTATTGCGTAGTTTATCACGAAGTGAATAAAGTGGGAAAAACGTAAACAAATAATTAAGACAAAAAAGTGGACGTTCTCGACATCGGAATGTGCAAACCAACAATATTAACATGACCACATTTTACAAATTCAAGTCACATCGCATCGGTTTCCTAAAAGCGCCATTAGATTCGCGCAAAACCTTTGTATAATTTTCGAGTACGCAGCCAGTTTGGATAAAAAATGGTAGCAAATAGTCGTCAGAGCTGAATTTAAATATGCAGTTACAAGAACTGCTAAGTGACATTCAGGTATCTTTGGTGACATTTGATTTTTAACCGATTTGATAAGAAAAGTCATGTTTTTGTATAAACATCTGAGGCAAATGATTTAAATAATAAGCAGCAATTGGTTAGACAATATTTCTACGTTTTGTAATATTCACGGGTAATATTCCTTTAATAAACCAATTCATAGAAATTATCTAGTGTAAAATAGACCTATAAAAACAGGGACAGACAGTACATAGACAAAGACAAAACTCTTGTTCTTTCATCAAGAGTTTTAACATCATTGAAAATCTATCGTTCGTAATTTGTATTGTTGTCGTATGTACCTCTAGTATAGGAGAAATAATAAGAGAATCTAAACATCTTGGGGGAGGCCTTTGTCCAGCAGTGGACGTCTTTAGGCTGAGAGAGAGAGAGAGAGAAACATCTTATAAGTTTTCCATTTCATAAATATAATTTGGTAGGATTTAGAACAGCCAGAAGCGGTGGTGGCCGAGTGGTAGGGCGCCCGCCTGTGAATGCAAAGGTCCCAGGTTCAAATCCTGCCCGTGCTACATGAGTTTGTATACCAATCTGTCTCATGTCCCTATGTTAGTTTTCTTCGACCACTTGCTGCTGGTGAAGGAAAACATCGTGAGGAAATCTGCACTCCGGTTGATGATTATCAGCTAGTGTGTGAAATAGAGAAAGCAATGGCAAACCACTCCATTAAAATTGCCAAGAGAGTCGTTGTGTATTTTTCATTCCATATAATGACTACGACCCTCAGTCATGAGGAAATACGACTAAAGAGAACAGTCGAGACACAAATTTGTTGATCATATGTTAATACATAAGACATACAATACAGGGCAAAAGGTAGAGGGCAATGACAGGTTCAGCGTTGTATTCGTTTGTCACTCACTAACCGCCTGAACCGACAACTTTTAACAAACACTAGACTCGTAATATTCTGTCATTGTAAACTATTCATAAAGAAAGTAGTCGTTTATTGTTAATTTCATCCCTATGGGGGTGAAATGGCAGAAAATAAATCAGCGCGGGCGAAACCAAGGGAAAAAGCAAGCAATTGAATATATATCAGATAATAAAGATGTGTAGCTAAATGGAAGGGGGTGGTAGCTCAGAAATCTATTTTAGTAGGGTTATTGTAAATTCGTCCCTAGAGTTAATTCGGTACCTAATTAATATTCCATACATATTACGCAAAAATGCAATCCCATAGAACAACAAATTAAAATTCCAAAGAATTTTTATATTCAAGTGGGATAATATATTTTTTCCAATTAATAAAATTCGCACTAGATATGCCTCTAATTGGATTGCATTCCTTAACTACCTATACTTAAGTACCTATACTTATAATTATCAATGTTTTATTATATTCTATGATAATTCTGAAATTTTATATTTAAAAAAACATGCAATCAATGCAATTTACTCGTACGAGTATGTTACCAAATTATTTCGTTAACCTCTGATCTTCGAAATAAAAAAAAATAGGATATTGCCATTTCCTGCAATGCTCGACCCGCACCTACCAAAAGAGGAATATTTAGTTATAACTACATATTAATTTAAATGGAAAAGTACAAATTTTATTATACAAATTTTAAGTGCCTTAAAACTTCTCGGAATCACAAGCCTCGTTTGAAAACGAAAAAAGAAATATTCAAGTAAGAATATCTTAGAATTGGGTAATTATTAATAATTTTACATGGCCATTAAGAGACGCGACGCGGCTCTCTGGGTACAAAAAAGGAGGAGTGTGGAGCCTTTTAAAACTGTCTGAGACTTCGTGCTTCTAACCCGAGATAACGCGAGAACATTAAAAAAAGTGGAGTCCATTTTGTAAACAGGTTGTAAACGACCCCGTATATCTGTTAGCGGCCGAAAAATGGTGGAACAAGCTTAAGCACATATAAAATACTACCTTGTACGTCTTTAGTATGTAAAACATGATTTAATTTTTATTTAAGTATAATTTTGTTAACCATGACTCGTATGGGAAATTTTGGGAAAATCATGTCAAAAACTAGATTGGGATAACATATCCATATAATTGAATAGAATAATACAACGAGGTACTACAATTTAACAATAAACAAAAGCCAAAAGGCCTAGTTGCTGCTATGCTAGGATATCGCAGACGTTGTCTACAATATACAAGCATAGCACCAATATTAATGTTATAATTACAATAAATGAGTATTCAACATTTAAGATTTTTTCTTGTCAGTATCATCAATAAAAGAGGACAGTGGAACGGACTGGAACAATCCCTTCCTGGCCATTTCATCAGCCCAGTCTTCAATTTCAGCTTTGCTGTAATTAAAAGTAGGTATCTGTTATATTTATACTATAACTAGCCGCGCCCCGGGGCTTCGTTCCCGTGGGAATTTTAGGATAAAAAGTACCATGTGTACTATTGCCGGTATTTTTCTACCCGTATACCAAATTTCATCGAAATCCGTCCAATAGATTTTGCGTCATTGAGTAACAAACATCTTCTCAAACTCACAAATGTCATCCAAACTTTCGCATTTATAACATTAGTAGGAAGTAGAATAGGGCTGCGCTGCGCCCGCGGTATTCCCGTGGAAATTTCTAAATAAAAAGTAACCCTATGAGTTAATCTAGGTTTCATTCTATATAAAAAATATTCATTCATTCATTATTCATAAAAAATATTCATTATTCATAAAATATAAAAAATATCACCCAAGTCTGCCTAGCAGTATTTTCGTGAAAGAGTAACAAACATTCAAACAAACATCCAATCATCCATACTTACAAACCGTGTAAGTTATAACAAGGATCACAGAAGTTGCACTTACAAGACCCTAACTCAGACAAGTAAAGGAACAAGTTGAAGTAAATATGAAATACTAGCTTTTGCCCGCGGCTTCGCCCGCGTGAATTTCCCACGGGAACAGTGCTTTTTCCCGGGATAAAAAGTAGCCTATGTGCTATTCCAGGTCATTATCTACCTCTGTACCAAATTTCATCGAAATCCGTCCAGTAGATTTTGCGTGATTGAGTAACAAACATCCTCACAAACTCACAAACTCTCAAATTCACAAACTCACAAACTCACATCCAAACTTTCGCATTTATAATATTAGTATGGATTATAGATATATGCAATATTTTGGATCTAAAAAAATCTTGTTAATGAAGTTAAAATATACGGTCGCTTATTTCATGTTACATGAAATACACATCACTAGGGAATCAAAATGGAACTTCTCATGACATGGTACCGAAATCATGAAATCGAGTTTATACCTATTGATTTTTTATCCGAAGGATGCAATTCTACGGTAGTTAGTGCTTGTATATATTATTTAAAAAAATATATTAACTAATATATACACTTGTAATTGAGAATACGTTTATTAACCAGTTCATGAAAAATCTCCTAAATTATTTGCCCTTCCGACTTATTTGCGAGTTTCCTGTGTTGTAGTACATAAAGTAGAAATCATTTAATGTGGCCTAAAAGTTCATTGACCCCTAGAACAAGTGAATCCCATTTTTACTAACGACACTTTTTAAATAACCTGGTGAAAGATATCAGTTAGGTATCACGATTATCGCGTGAAATTCATTTAGCGGGTACCTGGTAGGTAACTTAAGACTATAAAGTGGTGGATACGTGGAAAATTAAAAGGGGGCTTTTGCCCAACTGTGGGACATAGAAAGCTTAAAAAGATACTTACGCATAGAAATCCTTATACGTGGCTCTCCTGGGCAGTGCAATGGTAACATAGAGAATAGCTCCTCCCAAAGCAGCCAAAACAAAGCCCTGAGCCAGAATGCCCGTTGTTTGCTTCCAATGGAGGCCTCGCATGATTGGCTTCGGCCTGCATGGGGGTAGTGGAGGAGGCGGAGGACAGATTTGAGGGCAGACGGGCCCAGGAGGGGGGGGACACACTCTCTGACTCAAGTTTTGCTGGGAAGATAAAAACTATACTACTCTGTAATTTATTGTATTTATCTCGTATGTCACGCCTAAATATGTAATTTTCCAGACTTTTGTCTGAAAGGAAGGTAGACCGTAAAGCCGAAATTAATACTTGTGACGAAGTCATTTTAGTACATTATATCACAAATATCACTAGACGGTATCATACATCACAAGATTATGCAACAACTCCGCTAATTAGCTTCAGTGGAGATGGTGTAGTAGGGTGGAAAGGTGATGCCTCTTTCTTTGGAGCTATCAAAACAAAGATGTCAGCTAATAATATCTCGCTATCGGTGTTGGGCAGCGGAAGCGAGACAAAAATGTGAAATTTTAGCTCAACTCTCTCTCAGCTCAAGCCAGCACCCAACTCCGCTCCGCCCTGCTGAGTTGGACATCCTAGCAGAAAAAAATCTTCTCTAGTCCATGCTTCTCTTGGAATTGGTTAAACAATGGCACGTTTTGCAAAATCAATAGATCATGCCTTGGTGAGGAGAGTCTCCATGCTCGCCCAATTCTAACCTCATATACAATGTAATTTTTGTATGTACTATTTAATAAATCTTCTGAAGAGATATTCCAGATTGAAGATAAAAATAGAAAATACTTACTCTCCGCATTACAATCTGTGGTATTATTTTATTCATGTTATTTTCCATTGTTAATTTCGTTGTTGTTCTCTTATAGAAAAATATCACTACGCTAAAGTTGTTCTGAGACTTTGCCGTAGTCTTTCTATATTTATTCTGTCAATGCGATATTCGAATCTTATTTCGAATTGTCACTTCAATTTTTAGTTTTATGCATAGACCATGGACACATGGTCATGATGGACATGATGCTTACATCATGGAAGTAATAAGTACTTGAGTACTTATTACTTCCATGGCTTACTTATTACCATGGCATAGACTTATTACATACCAAAGAGTACTTGTTATATATTTTACACAGAAGTTATATAATAAATCTATGATTTTAGACGCATGGAAAAAATAAGAACAAAGACATTGCTTCCATCCATTTTTATACTAAAACCCACAGAAGTAAATTTTTTATATGTCTGTGATTTATACAAAAACCCCACAGAAATAATTTAAAAAAAGATTAAATACAAGACTGAAACCCATAAATTTTTTTTTCCTGTGACTAAAACCACAGAATTTTTTTTTTACAAAATCATGACTAAAATAACTTAAAAATTTACTGCTACTATATACAGTTGACCGGTTTTAACAAAAGGAGAGTAATAAAGTATCAGTCTGACTTTTTACCCCTTACGGAGTAGACAAAGCCTTGGATCGTATCGTAAAACTCTAAGGCCGTGCCCTTCGCTAATATAACAATTCAGCTAAGCGTTCTTAGCCGAAAAGTGTAATCACTAATAATAAATTATAGGATAGTAAATTCATAATAGGATCCCCGAACCAAAGAATATTGTATTTTTTTAACTTTCATGTAATTTGCAGCGTTCGAAAGTTCGAAGTGTAATAACTATAAAAATATTTTATTCCAATATGCGTTTGCGCATAAATTTATGTATGCACGCGTAAATAACGTGTTCACTTATTGCAACGATTGACTCATGATATAAATTCATTGAATATTTTAAGGATAAGACAAAGATTAACCTATTTTTTTTAAATCAAGTTTAACATATGTTAAGTGCGAGTATCTTTTAGTCTTATTTATTTAAGAACTTACTTTGGGGCTAACTCAATCTGAGTGACTTCATATTTATTTATTATCCACTGTGGAGCTCCACTTATGGTCACCCCAGACCGTCTCAGAATCCCAACGTTTATCTAAAAGCATACGATTCTTGTAATCATGTCGGGAGGCACAACATGAGGGCTTTTAAAAGGTTTAACGCTGATGACTTAGAATGCAAGCCATTAAAACCCAACTGCTTTGACCACTCACTGCAAATGGATTTAAATTTTATTTATTTATTTTATTACGATTTGATTTTTTTTTCTTTTTTCATCATATGTATACCTATGTATTTCTTGAAAATGTATTGATTTTCATATAAAACCAGCATTTACCCCAGATGCCAGACCCTTTCTTATGACCCACCCCGTCTATTGGTGAAAACCGCATGAAATCCGTTTAGTAGTTTTAGAGATTATCGCGAACGGACAGACAGACGTATAATGATTGTTTCCGCGTTATTTATAATTTAACAAATAACAATATTCCTATATTCGGTACGGTGGTGTGGTGATCATATCTCTGTGACTTATTTTGAAGTTTTGAGATATTATCGGAAAACCTGATATTTTGTCGAAAATGGCTTTTGAGATCCAGAGATAAAAACAAACCATTTGAGACTTGAGTTATTAGTAACCTACGTCGTACAGTATTAATTTCAAAAGTATTTGTTATTAAAGAACTTTACGCGGCCCTTGTAATATATGTATTGCTGCAACAAAATATTTCATCTTGTTCAGCCTATTTATTACTTTTGAGCCTTTTGGGGTGGAAATGTTGGGTCCATGGGGTCCATCAGCTCATCAGCTTTTTATTTCAAAAAAGCTGGTTGAGGTATCCCGCGACCAACGGGCTAGCAGCTTCTTTGGCCAAAGGCTTAGCATTGCCATACAACTTGGCAATGCAGCCAGCCTTTTGGGCCTTTTGCCACGGGGCTACGCTCTTGAGGGGCTTTACAACTTTTTTTTTACAATTTTTTTTTTAAATTTTATTAGGTATATTAAATTAGCTTGTATTTTAGTTTTTAATTTGTAATTACTTAAATGAAATGTATGTGTAAGTTATTTTTAGTTGGTTAAAAATAAATATTTATCACTATTTTTTTAAACGGCTGACCAAAAAAGGAGTGTTATGTTTTCAGGGTTCATGTAAGTAAGTTTCTTTGAACACCCTAACAGATTTTGATGTGAGATTTAGGTAGGGAGGTATTTTTAGATTCCTTGCATTCCCACGAGTGACAGGCAATGTGAGTTGTCTTTCGTGTTTTTTATTTTTTAATAATTAGCTTGTATATTATAAATGAAATAAATTTGTACTTTATATATATTCGTCCAAAAGGATTTATTTTTTACTAGCTTTCGCCCGCGGCTTCGCCTGCGTGAATTTCCCACGGGAACAGTGCTTTTTCCCGGGATGAAAGGTACCCTATGTCCTTCTCCGTACTTCCAGCTATGTGTATGCGAAATTTCAGGAAGATTGGTTCAGTAGATAAAGCGTGAAGAGGTAACAAACAAACAAACTCACTTTCGCATTTATAATATTAGTTAGGATTAGGATAAATGCAATAAGAACAACAAGGTTTAGACTTTGGCATCGTTTTAGTTCACACCTAGTCCTGATTATATAAACCCATTCTCTAAGTACTCTATTTAAATGAGCCCATTTAAATAAGGTACCTGCTTAGTGAAGTGTATGTCTGTCTGAACCTGACGTGGGTGTGCGTTAGAGTGAGGGGATCATCCTAAAAACATTTGCGTAACTAATTCATCGAATCGTAGGATTTATTGCACTATCTGTACTGGAACTTCACATATATTCCCAGTATAAAGACTTCTGCGGCGATGATATCGTCAAATTCGCAAATAATTTGGTAAGTACATAGTTGATATTTTTTTATATATATAGAATAGTAGGCAAACGAGCATGCGGGTTGCCTGATGGTAAGCAATTACCGCAGTCCATAGACACCAACGACCCTATGAAGGTCACTGATGCATTGCCGACTTTTTGAGTAAGCGATAGGCTCTTTTCTTGAAGGCTCCAATGTCGAACCTATAACATCGCTGAGGGAAGATTATTCCACATTTTCGAACAGCGCAGTAAAAAGCTGCGCGAAAAACGAGCGGTGGTTGAACACCAGAACCAGATTATTGTTAATTGAAACAACCAGAATAAAATAAGCTTTTATCGTCACTATGGTATTTGGGTGAAGGGAAGAGAGGTATTCCTCGAAGCGCAACCATTTTGAACCGCACCTGGCCAACCGCAACTTTTTTAATCCTCGAAACGCAACTAACGAGTTGCGCTCCGAGGAATATTAAAAAACATTAAAATTTTATTCTTCGAACCGCACCTATGCCTAAAAACTAGTGAAGAGCATAAAGTAAACGTAATCAATGATATCGATGATTTATTATTTTTATTTTGGATAGTAAAAAGAAATATTCGCTTACCGCACGAAATTGTGTGTGTATACATAAAGGATATTAAAAAATAAAACTCATGGATATAAAGAACATACGTATAATAATCACGCTAGAGCAAGACCATAATTACAAGGTTATTTTGTGTGGTGTTATCGTAAATACTGTTGTATACATGTATTTTTTTCATTAAAAACAGATTTATAATAACTAGAACAGGTATAAATCCGATAATAATTAAAAATTATTATTATCTATCATAATAAAACACATATTTTAAATGGTATCTATACATAATCATGACTTAATATTAAGATATTTTAAGGTAAGTTATTAAAAACGCTTTTAAATTAGTCTAGTTTGTAATCACATATAAAAATCATATCACTAGTAGTGTAAGATCATTAAAAAGTTAGTAATATATTAATATTAATATTACAAAAAAAAATACAGTTTGCATAATTATCTTAAAAGTCATTGCTTAATAGTTACATATTTTAAGGTATGGTTTAAAAAGCTACTAAGTAAATCAGTCTGATTTGTAATCAATCACAATAATAAATCTTAAAACTATTCGTGTAGGTATTGAAAACCTCACCAAACTAAATATAATAAAAAATCACAGATGGTTTATTTTCCTGTTCTAGATAACTAGAACAGGTAATTATAGTTAAAAAATATTATTATCTATGATGACGCCTTTTAATCGATATCGATAGTTTCATACTAATTTAATTTTATCATAGGTGCGTTTCGAGGAATGAAATTTTAATAAATTTTAAGTCCTCCTCGAAGCGCAATCTTTCAGTTGCGTTTCGAGGAATAAAAAAGTTGCGGTTCGAAAGGTGCGGTTCAAAATGGTTGCGCTTCGAGGAATACCTCAGGGAAGAAGAGGTCCAGGGAGACCGAGAAAGAATTATGTAAGCTAACTGAAAGAAAAGTCAGGCGTCGTTTCGTATCAAGACTTTAAATATAAAGCCGAGAATAGAGAGGGTGTGGCGTATACTTCACCGACAAAAGCATATAGCTCTTAAATAAGAAGATCTTTGGGTATTAAATGCGTGTCAAAAATTTCATGTCATTACAGTTAATCGTCGAGGGATTCCCTCGTTGGAGCCGATCCTGGTATCATCAGCTCATGCTTATCATAATAATGAATTGTCTTCGGAACTGAACTCACACATCGGACGTAGGACAAGCGGAATTGCAAAGTAAAGTTATTATGTAGGTATATTATCAATCTTGTAAAATATGATTTTTTTTTCGTACTTACTTGAATCATGTTGATGAGAGAAGGATACTGAAACCAGTGTTTGATCTTACCTGAAAATAAATAACAAAACATAGTTAAAATAATTGTTGGCTTTGGCTACATACATGCAATAATGATATTTTGAGTAATAGTTTGGCTTACGGAAAAGCCATGGACGAGACTGTCACACGACATGATCGTAGGAAATGGCGTGCAAAAAACACATATGACCAGCAGTGAGTCTACTTGCCGATATACGCCTTTTTTGTGCCTTTGGAGACATTTTCAGCCTACAAAAGGACCCCTTTGTGGGCTGAAATTGATGAATGATAATGAACACAATCGAATTGTTATCTGCAATGTTTCTTCGTTTTTGACACGATCGCCTTTACGTTGAGTAACAGCGTACCGCGGGCCGTTTGCCTGTTTGTGGGCATTACTACTCTCAGCCTAAAGACGTCCACTGCTGGACAAAGGCCTCCCCCAAGGATTTTATCCATGGGGGGTTTTGCCGTAATCGCCACGCTTGGCAGGCGGGTTGGCGATCGCAGTATGATGTAAGTACGCGGAAAGATGCTGCTGCCCATCCTCCGGTGTTTTAAATCCCTCAGTCGCCTCTTACGACACCCACGGGAAGAAATGGGTTGGTGCTATTCTAGGGTCACACCACAGGCCAGTTGTGGGCATTATTGTATAAGAATCGAGTAATTAGCGAAACACGCATCAATATGTATAATCGCCTCGGAACTCGTCGGTTTGGTCGTTAGCATACCACGATTAGTCACGCCGCGTACAACACAAAGTTTTTGCATTTTGACCAAGATTACTTTTAACCCCCTTACGAAAAAGAGGACAGTTTTGTGGAACTTAATTTCCACTAGAGTCAGTGTCATTGCTTTCAAAGGACAAATGTTTTGCGATCATCAGCTATTTTTTATAAAAGATGGGTTTGCTCTTGACCACAATCTTGCCGGAGGGCAGAGATGAGGTCTACGGTGTAGCCAGCTTACCCAGAAGCAGCCTATTCACTCTGGTCTTGATGAGAGAGCTCTTTCTTGTTTTGTGTTTCCTTTTTACACGACTGACTAAAAAAGGAGTGTTATGTTTTCAGGGTTCATGTATGTATGTAAGTATGTATGTATGTATGTATGTAAGTTTCTTTATTTCACCATAAGTCCTGAACGGCTTAACAGATTTTGATGTGAGAGGTATTTTTAGATTCCTTGCATTCCTCCGAGTGACATAGGCTATATGACGTCATCATAAAAACAAAATGGCGGATTATATATGCGATAAATAGCAGACCAAAAAAATTAAATTTGATCAATCTTATCGAGTGGGGTATCAAATTGAAAGGCTTTAAAAGGCGATTTCAAAAATGTATATAACTTATATGTTTGTATGTACTTTTTTTGTAAAAACTTGTCAGTCGTGTTTTTTGTTTTTAATAATTAGCTTGTTATTCATTTGTTTATCCAAAATTTGTTTCTGTAAAAATATTTATGGCTAAGCTAGTCGTTGAAAGATACTTATACCGACTTACATAAAAAGGGAAATTAGATAACTGCCCAAGTAAAAAAAGCTTTTTATAATCCTAACTAATATTATAAATGCGAATGTGGGTTTGTTGATTTGTTACTCTACACGCTTTATCTACTGAACCAATCTTCCTGAAATTTCGCATACACATAGTTAGAAGTACTGAGAAGGACATAGGGCACCTTTCATCCCTTGATAAAGCACTGTTTCCGTCTGAAATTCACGCGGGCAAAGCCACGGGCATAAACTATTACCTAACAACAAAATGCGAAACATAAATAAGTAACGGAACGAAAGCAGCTATCCTTCGTGTTAATTACGAAATAAAAGTTTGTAAGGGGTGCGTAGGTTGCTTTATCGAAAACTTTTGCAATTTTTCTGTACCACAATGAACTTTATTCCAAACACATAAGGTTTAACAGAAATTAAAAATGAACAAGTGATATTTACAACTAGCCCACGTCTGTAGCAAGTCGGCAATGTAAAAGTAGATAGGTGTGGGCGCAGCCTACATGATGAATAAAAAATATGACCTAGCCAAGTACTTTTAGCAGTGACGTAACGGGGACGTAAAACATTTGAATTAGTTGCCCGCAAGTCCACAAAACAAACCTGCTAGTAATTAATCCTATCAATACATATAATAAATCTGTAACTGGTCTGTATGTGTAGATAAGAGTTATTTAAGAAAAAATATATGGGCTTTATAGAGCCAATAGAAGCCAAAACCATTTTTTTAGAATTTTCCTACCTGTCTTCATGTCTGTATGCGTATGCGCATCACGCAAAACCTACTGGACGAAATTTGATGCGGTTTTTAGTTGTATTGTTAAAGGTCTAACTTACCTATTTTAGCTCAACTGTTTTTTGTCAACTATACTTTGGAATAATGTTATTTTGGCTTTGTATATTTTGTGTAATTACTTTGTTTACATTTAGTTGTCATGCTTTGTATGCACTTTTTTGGGTTTCAGTCTAGCTCATAATGTTAACTTATTTTCTACTGAACATTGTAAAGATTGTTACCTGTTGTGTATACCATAATAAATAAAATAAAATAAATAAAATTAAAACCTGCTGTTTCATTTTGATACTTCCCTTAGAACCTGAGATATTAACAATAGCATCGATAAAATATTACTACTTTAGTAATATTTTATCGATGACAATAGTAAATAACGCACGAAGTTCGTGGGCACAGTATTACGAGTACATGAATTGTATAAATAACCTTCATACTTGTATGCAAAAATGTATTTGGTTGGATTGTCTCAAAAACTAATTTAATAATACCCTAATGACATGTACAAAGTTTTTTAAAAATGGACTCAATAGAGTATTAAACTTTGCGCTCAGAGTAATTAGTTACCACGACAACAAAGTACATATGTATATATACAGTAACATAGCGTTTGTATAAATATGACGTTGTTTACCCGACCTTCTACTTCCCATGTAATCTCAAGGCTAAGGATCTATCGATATTGCCACAACGGCACCGTTGTCAATCGATGCTCAAATAAATCGATAAAATAAACATTTTTATCGAATGAGAGGATACGAGCAGAGGATGTAACATGAGTTTGCACATGATTTTTGGTTAATATAACAACATTTTCGGATAAAGTAAGGTCAGATTATGTAAACAAATTTGTATTTGAGCTACATTTTTTGGGACAAGGTCTTAGTTTTGGGATTAGGTGCTCGCATGGATGTATATTACTTCCTTTAGGTATTTATGTATCCTTATACTTTATGTATGTATGTATTATATTGACATAAATTATAAATGCGAAAGTGAGTTTGTTTGTTGGTTTAATTGTTAGTTTGTTACGTCTTCACGCTTTATCTACTGAACCAATCTTCCTGGAATTTCGAATACACATTTCGAAGTACGGAGAAGGACATAGGATACCTTTCATCCCGGGAAAAAACAATGTTCCTGTGGGAAATTCATAAGGGCAAAGCCACGGGCGAAAGCTAGTATTGTATAATTTTGAGATAAAATATGAAATTAGTCTTTATTTTTTTCTTTCTTCACTGTATCGACCAGGATTTTATTATTTTAAATATTGTGACCAGGATAAATGTATAATAGGCTTTTCAGGCTATTTTTCGTATTGGGAATAAGTAAATCGATCAAGCGATCTGCGCAGGATTATTACCAACTACATTCTGTGCTTTTTCTATACATAGATTACATAGGTACTTATTTTCTTTAATTTCTTTGTAACCTATATAAATAAACCAACGCATACTTATAAGGTAAGCAAATCTTTTTACTACTGACCGGACGCAGAGCGTAGGTGACTAGTCCCTTTGCGTTTTTTATTACACAAGTAGGTATTTGTGATATTTCCTGTTTTTATGCATGGTTCAGGTGGGCATGAGGATGTAGTGTTTATATCGATGTTTCCTGAATTACAAAAATGTTGAGATAATGTGATAAATTCAAATGCATGCGTGACAAGTAGAGCAAATGCTAGGAACCTTATATATGGCTATAACGTGTTTTGTGGTCACCATAAAAGTGGAAAGAAATAAGCAACTAGTACTTCTATATATATGTATATATAACTCAAAGGTGACTGACTGACTGACATAGTGGTCTATCAGCGCACAGCCCAAACCACTGGACGGATCGGGCTGAAATTTGGCATGCAGGTAGATGTTATGACGTAGGCATCCGCTAAGAAAAGATTAACGCGAGCGAAGACGCAGGCAAAAGCTAGTACTACCATAAAAGTAGAAAGAAATAATCTACGCAATACATACACCTTTTTCCCGTGGGGGTAGGCAGAGACTAGCGATTTCCACTTGCTACGATCCTTACAGATCTCTCTTGCTTCCTCTACACTCATCACTCTCTTCATACATGCTCTCATCTACGCAATGATTGATTCATACTAAAATGTTGTAGGGGAAAATTGAGAAAATTGTAAATCGTTCCGTTGTTGTGGGTAAAAAATCCCTAATAAACATATGATGACTCATCATTCATCCTGAGATAGGATTCTGGAAGGTAAGGGGGTCAGTTTTATCTGGCCACAATTGGGTTTTTTCTACACTGATTGATTTTCTAGGACGACTCATTATATGTATACTATTATTATTACTATGGGCAAGAAGCGAAAAACATTAACTAAATACGAAAAAATCCAATAAACTTAAATTTACTTAAAAAAAATCATATTTGTTACATTTAACTCCAGTCTCAGCCCGGTAGTGTGCTGTTGTCAGCGGGTTTGCTTGACGTACGCCTCGGTGGAAGCTGAACAAAGGACTCACTCGCTCGCCGCACGCTTTAGCGTAGGCGAGTGAGAGTACGACCCAAGTAGTGACGTACAGTTCTCGATATTTTCAAAGAACAAGCGGAACCTTTCTATGAAATTTCTCGAAAATATTCTCGAGAACGGAAAATTTTCCTAACATGAAAATTCCGAGAATTTTCGGATTTTTTTGAAATTTTCGGGAGCTGGGAATTTCTCGGCGGCATATCGCTAGACCGAAGGGAAACAGCGAGATATCTTCACAAAAATATTTTGATATATGTATTTACAGCCAGGAGATTTATCTATCTCCTGATTGTAAATAGAGCTAGGGTAGAGTAGGACCGGTGGACCGAAAGAATGACTCTCTGGCCCACAAATCTGAGTCATCCAACATGAGATCGATGTAGAGAGCACCACTTCTTTGGGTAGACGATAAAGGCCTATCTTACTCATGTGCCTATGACAAAAGGGTAATAAACGAGGTGACTACCGTACCGTCACATGGATGTAAGCCTAAAAATTCATTCACTGTTCATTACTTTTCTGATACAATTAGTGTAATTACTAGACTACAAGTTATGCAAACTCCTAATTGTCCTATTTTGTCAATAATCTAACCATGTCTTTTTATTATTTTACAACAATATAAATTACTTTAATTACTTTAATTTTATTAGACTTTTTAGGAAATTACTTTTATGTTTTACTTTAGAAAAAGGTTTAGGTTTGAACTAATATTTGATTTATTTTCAAAAAAATTGTTTACATAATAGGACAAGTAAAAAAAAATGGAGTTTAGAGTTTGTGTTAGGGGCTAGGGCTTGCAGAGTGCTTGGCTCTACATAAGTTCTGAAAACTTTTTGACAGTGCGATCCATATGGCCTTTCCTTGGTAACCTTTACATGAAAATATTCTCGGTGGGATAACTTATTTACTAACTAATTAACCGAATAGTCATTTGTTTCAAGTTGATAATAAAACGTTAAACTTATTTTAACGACGATTAAAACCTTATATAAAGAAACTCTTTATGTTGCAATAAATAAATGTTGTATATATTTTTTAGTAATTAAGTTATAATGTACTGTAAGTTTTCCGATTAAAATGAAATAAAAACCGCTTTCGCGTCTAAATTGGACTCGTCATTTACTTAATCCCTGATCGGGAGGGGTCAGAGGGGGGTCAGGTTATAAATTTTGTAAAGAAAGCACCGTGGGCCGCGGCCGGCGCGTGCTCCACGTTACGAAACACAACAAATGGGATGCTTACCTTATGATAAAGAAGAACAGGCTTGGATGTCGCCAGTCCAATAAGTTTATGACAGCCTTAATGAAGTATTATCGGGTTAGGCTCATTTACACCCACTCCAAATTATTATTTTTTAATACTTATACTTTCTTAGTCGTCTTTAACCTTTTGGTAATGAAGCTAGTTGGAACGTAGCTTCAAAGAGACAGGAAGGCCTTAGAAAATAAAGGTTTGTGTTTCGGAGAATCTAGGTAGCTTGAACAATTGACAGCTGAAGCTGTATAAGAATATAGAATAACATATTAAATACTAGCTGCGCCTCGGGGCTTCGCTCCCGTAGGAATTTCGTAATAAAAAGTACCCTATTTGCTATATCCGGCTTTTGTCTACCCGTATACCAAATTTCATCGAAATCCGTCTAGTAGATTTTGCGTGATTGAGTAACAAACATCCTCGCAAACTCAAATCCAAACTTTCGCATTTATAATATTAGTAAGATAAAATTTAAAATAAAGAATAACATATTTTTCAGACACGATATAATACTAGTTATCAATAATATTTAAGAAAAAAATATGGGGGTCTTTATAGGGCCAATAGAAGCCAAAACGATTTTTTAAGACGTTTCTGTCTGTCTTTCTGATTGTCTGTATGTTTGTACGCGCATCACGCAAAAACTACTGGACCAAATTGGATGCGGTTTTCACAGTTGTATTGTTGAAGATCTAACTTAAAATCTGATGTAGGTTTCAACTTGAAACGTCGCTTAGAACCTGAGATATTGACAATAGTAAAAACGCGCGGGCACAGGCTAGTTATACTATACATATATTTTTATTATTATAATTTATTTATTTAATTAAAACTTTATTACACAAAATTTTAAAAATTACGTACTTACTAGCCACGCCCCGGGGCTTCGCTCCCGTGGGAATTTCGTGATAAAAAATACCCTATGTGCTATTCACGGTATTTTTCTACCCGTATATCAAATTTCATCGAAATCCGTCCAGTAGATTTTGCGTGATTGAGTAACAAACATCCTCACAAACTCACAGGCACACAAACTCACCGACTTACAAACTCACATCCAAATTTTCGCATTTATAATATTATTAGGATGCTTTGAGCTCTACAAAATTGAAGTGAACATTTTGCAGCAGGAAATATCTATACAGTGTCATCTGTTTCTTTTAAAGATCTATTTGAAAATACGACGCAGATGGTTTGCAAAACAAATATAACTAAATGCGATTTATTTTTACCTTGAAGCGTGTATTACGAGATTTTGAAGTAACTATAAATACTTGTTAACGTATGTGATGACAAACGATTATGTTTCGCTGTATTGAGCTCTGTCATACAATTTATTGATATATATATCTTTTTGTGAAAATATAATATGTATGTATGTATAATTTTTAAATAGCTTTTGCCAGTTTTCGCTTGAGTTTAGTTTCACATCCATTTCACTCCATGGTGGAATTTCCAAAATTCCTTGCTCACTTACAAACATTTCTGCAAGTCAGTCCTCTTTTTTATATACATTCTAGTTTTTGACCGCGGCTTTGCATTGAATTTCCAACGGGAACAGTGCTTTTTTCCATGATGAAAGATACCCTATGTCCTTCTCAGTACTTGTGTATGCGAAATTTCAGGAAGATTGGTTTAGTAGATAAAGCGTGAAGAGGTAACAAATAAATAAATAAACAAACTAACTCACTTTCGCATTTATAATATTAGTTTGGATTTGGATAGCTTTAAGAATGATTGCATGAATAAATTGATTCATTGTCGAATAAACGTTTATTTTCTATTTGCACCGGATGTACCAACGACTGTATTCTACTCAGCCTTTGACACAGTTACGCTATCAAATCCTCATCGCCCCCGCTTGACAGCCAAAAAGCCTTTTAATATTGAATAAATACACCTACATACGTAATCGTATGCAACATTGAATAAAACGGCAAGATTGATAAAACTTCGTTATTCAAAGTGAGGGAACTTAAAACACTACTTTTAAAATATGTCGGTTAACGTTGCATTGCTCAATCGCATGTAGGCTGTCGCTGGGCGATCTTCGCGCCTAGTTCCATTCGATGCAACGAATGAATTTGAACTTTAATTACATTAAAATACGACATGTATTTTGAATATCAGGTGTTGAAAATGTATTACGGGCTGTCGCAATCGACGCGTGCCTCGGTCTCCGAAAATCAAAATTGATTGCTTAATTCAAGGCTTTGAAAATTGAACTTTCAAGCGTTGCCTTTCGGAGTAGATTCGAGTATACTGTGCGATGTGCAAGTGTAAAGCGGTTTGTTGCCATGTGGGAAGAAATGACGTCATGAGCGCTATAGAGCCTTTCAACGAATCTTATAGGTAATAAGAATGATTTAAAGCAGACATTTAGATGTATTGCATCGTAGTGGTACGTCTAATTCTCTAAAAATTCTAAGGTCAAGATTCTCAAAAAGAGTTTAGAACCGCAATCCATAGAAATCGGTTCACTGTTTACAATAGACATAGAAAAAAATCATGAATTATTTTTGTGATAATAACTTTGTGATATGTACTATTTTAACTCAAATAGTATATAACCTAAGTAAAAAAAAACCATTTCGTTTTCAAATTCATCGAAAACGCGAATATACAATAACACCCTAATCCGTTGGTTAAACGGGAACAGAACAGTAAACAGCGGACGCAATTTGCAGTCTATTAAATTAATTTATGGCTGTATTGTGTAAAACGACCGTAAGGCCTTTCGCGCACGACACGACGATATTTTCTATAAGCGACGCCATCCACTGCGATACAACCCGTTTCACACACAAGTTAAGCAACATTATATTACTCTAATATTTTTTGAGATGTTATAACATATTATGTGTAAAAACAATACTCCAGTGATGAAGGAAATATTTTCCTAAATATTTATAACTAGCCCGGAGCTTTACTCCCGATGGAATTTCAGGATAAAAAGTATCCTATGTGATATTCGCGGTATTTTTCTACCTGTATACCAAATTTCATCGAAATCCATCAAGTAGATTTTGTGTGATTGAGTAACAAACATCCTCACAAACTCGTATCCAAACTTTTGCATTTATAATATTTCATTCATTAATTAGTAGGTTAGAAATAGTATTAAGAAGATTTCGATTCGAGTCGTTTGAGAATAGCGCTGTGGGATAATGGCCTTAGGCTTTGTACGTTATACGTTTCTTTGCAGAGAAAAGCCACGGCGACGGGCGGCGGGTCCTTGTTGACTTTGGTTTTTATGTCAAACCTACAGTCCATGGTCGCGACTTTGGACGCTGAACCTTGGGGAAAATGACGATAGCTAACAGCAATATCACAAAAACTTCCCAGTTGTGATGAACCTCGCCTTTACCTTTGCCTTTACATACATACATATTCTCATGCCTTTTTCCCCTGGGGTTAGGCAGAGACTCGCGATTTCCACTTGCTACGATCCTTACAGATCTCTCTTGCTTCCTCCACACTCATCACTCTCTTCGTCCGCAATCTGGTGGTCGGAGTGCGTTCTTCGAGGTCGACTCTGACTAACTCTTCCATTCACCTCTGCTTTCTAAATACATTTCGTCAATCTTTTTGCCTTTACTTAACTGTAATTGTAAAATAGTTGAGAACTGTAAATCGCTCGGACGCCTGAAGGGTCGACTGCAGATTGTCGATACCGTGAGAACGCTGAAGATGGCCTAGGGCTCCGTATTGCGGAAGGCTTTGTGCTGTTTCATACAACGATCATTCTGAAGGCCGTGACGAGGAATAAATTGTGTCTACAAGAGACCTTCTTTCTAACCGTATTCCTCATTACTGTCCGTCATCATTATGTGGAATGAATACACATATTAATGTAATAGTTTATTGGCCTTTCGCATTCACAATAGCTCAGAATCATCTGTTAAGAGTGCAGGTTTTCCTTCATCAAAAAATATTATAAGACCATATTTAAAGCAACACGGACCTTCACGTTACTATTGTCCGTGTTGCTGACCGTACATGAATTAGGAAATAAAAAATCACGTGGTAGTAGAATTCGAACCTGGGACCTTTTAATCATAAGCGTCCGACTGCTGGTGCTGCAATTATATTGCATTTTGTAACTATTCGACATAGATACATACATACATATAATCACGTCTTTATCCCTTACGGGGTAGACATAGATATGCTGGAGTATTCCATAGACTCTCTCAAGTGATTTCTTAAGAACCAAATCAACCAAATTCAGTCTATAATGTCAAGGTTAAAGTTAGAAATATATGTACTTTTTTTTTTAACTTTTAGACTCATTTATGTAGCAAGGCAGCATTTGCAGCTTATAGTGCTTATATTGCAGTATAGAAACTGTGATTGCTGTCGGAATTTTCTTACTGTTGCGCGTTTACTTCATGGCTATTATTTCTAATTGGCTTAAATACATTACATAAGAGCAGATTCATGTAACCACTGAAAATTTTTATTTTTACATTGACATTTATTAGGCGTTAGATAATAAAAGGGGAGGGAAATGTGGCTTTGTGGACACACATATAATATATGTTGAAAAATATCTAGTCTTTGCTTATGATTAATCAAAATCTTTCTTTAAGTAATTCATGCATTAGTAGGTGACTTCGGTACAAAATACAAGTTTGCACTTCATTTTCCAAACAATCCTAAATATTAATTCAAGAATACCGAATAAACCCGTGTCAGTGGAAATCGCGGGCGTTTAACCAACCTATGTAAGTTGTAAACACGAACGTATAGCCGAGCTCGTGAAGGCAATCCACTCTTGCGTCCTTTTCCAACTTGCGTTTAAGACCTACGACCGTCTCTTTCCCTCCCGCGGCAACCTCCAGAGGGTTTCTCAGAACTCAACGTTCCCTAGATTGATGATATCAAGAGGTTGTTTTATGTGTTAGTTTAACGTTTTATTTATTTTCTTAACGTATTCATGTAACTCTTTTTAAGGTTTAATTTTTGTGTCTATTACAACTGCAACACCTAGGGAATTTTCTTTTGACATCGAATCAGTTAGTTTCTCTAATTGCTCGTTAAAAGACAAACGATTGTAAAAAACTAAGCAGCTGTACAAAATGACAGCATTGTCCTTTGTTAGAAAAATCCCATTAGAAGCATCATATGGTTTTTTTATGCCTTCCAACATCATTCCAAAGTTTTCTTGAGGATTTCCAGATCGCCATTATCTTTGCTGGTCGTGATCTTACCATTTGGTAGCTTGTAGAAGCTTTTAAAGCAGTAAGGTGCAGTTTTCACATGACACATATAATATCCATTAGGTAGCTGCCGAACTGTTCGGATTTATATTAAACATAACTAGTCCATTTTCATCTTCAAGCTACAAGGACTTCCGCGCGTGGATTTTCATAAACAGAACTCAACGTGTTTTCTTGAGGATTTCCAGATCGCCATTATCTTTGCTGGTCGTGATCTTACCATTTGGTAGCTTGTAGAAGCTTTTAAAGCAGTAAGGTGCAGTTTTCACATGACACATATAATATCCATTAGGTAGCTGCCGAACTGTTCGGATTTATATTAAACATAACTAGTCCATTTTCATCTTCAAGCTACAAGGACTTCCGCGCGTTGATTTTCATAAACAAGAGGAACTAAAGTCCATTTTTTCATAATTGTCCAATTATGTAAACAATCTTACCATATATTTTTATGATTTTACAACAATATAAATTAAAATAGACTTTTTAGGAAATTACTTTCGTAGTTAATAAATGTTTTACTTTAGAATGTTTAGGTTTGAAATAATATTTGATTTATTTTCAAGAAAATTCAATAAAAAGTACTGCAAAGATTGTTTACATAATAAAACAATTATGAATAAATGGACCATACAAAACCTACAGAATTAATTACATTTCTTTGTTATTTGCCCTGACTGAAGTAGCTGTTATTTCTTGCAAATAGGTCGTTAAAGTTTAAAAACTTATCTGACCATATTTACATTGTCAACAAGTACGTAATGACCCAAAATGTAATTCTAACTGTGTTTGAACTACGATTTAAGCGCGATAACTGGACGAAGATTAAAAGTCGTTGACACTGATAACGCGGATCTACACAGACGGCTAATGTTGCAAAAGTTTGTTTATAGATAACATGATGTGTGTCTCAATTAGAGATGTAAGTAAACACTTTATTGCACCAAAGAAGATTGGACAAAACTTAAGTAAGCTTTCTTAACTTAAGTATGTAAACATAAGTATATCAGAGTAAATATAATTTAACGCGAATAGTGTAGCAAAATCTTTGAAAACCTGCCTCGCCACAACCTCGATTGCCTAAAATGTTTTCATAAGGTAGACAATTTTATAAAGTATAATTTGGAAATTGCTTTGCGTGTAGCAAATTATTACATTTGCAAAAGTTTAAAGGCCCGTGCCAAATCGCTTAAGGCGAATTAATTTGCACATTAAAACTAAACCAAAACCTTTTAAAGCATATTACATTTAGCCTACATCTGTGGTGGTTTTCTATTTTGTGGGCTTTTAAGGATTACAATTATTGAATTTACTTATCTATATTATACAAGGATAGTTACTCAGCCGTTCAATCATGATCATATCATCACACTGAGATTCACAGCCAAATAAACAACTGTTAAACATAGTAGATTTATATAGTTTAATTTTCTAAATGATTACCTAGGTACCTGCTGTTCAAAGTTGTTATAAACCATTTAAGCCTATTACCTAAGATCTGTCAGTTTATTTTAATAGTACAAATGAGAATTTCTAAGAATCATAAACTAGAATAGAGGGTACAGATCCTGGAGCGTGAAACTGGTTTGAAACATTAAAATTGTAGAAAATTATTTAGCTACACTTCCAGTTTGGGTGCATTCGGAGAAATAGCTCGAGAACATTCTACAAACTAGTTTCCACAGGCCATAGGTACAGTCACGATTTTTATATGTACACAATTTTAGACCTTATTACATTGTCATAAAGACAGATGTGTTCACATATCAATGCTCGAACGGTTAATAGTTGGTACAGTCTCGTTTTTTTTCTATGGAAAATACGCAGATAAATCGCTGGTTAAAGTTATACTATTCTAACAGTGATATAATGTAGATTCTTCGTAAAAAAGACGGGAGCACTGTTTGCACTGATAATGACAGATCGAAACGTTAGAATCTTCGTGTTTATCGAACAGATACGTGGTATTAAAATGACGGTAATGGCGCCAGATAGCTTAATGTTGTCTTCCTTTTAAAGATATTCGTAGATACATAGTTTAGGTTATATTTTACAGTTTTGAATCCAAACCTGTTTAATTATTTTATAGTTTCATATCCCACAATTTATAAAGTAAGTAATCTTAAACTTATTAACTAAAATAATAATAGTTAACAAATGGTAACCTCTATTTTATTGGGGATTGGTAAATAGATGCAATAAGATATTATTCCACTCGTACCTTTGTTTTGGTCAAACAATTGCGAAATATGTATCGACTTGTGGTTGAGGCTGGTTTCCCAGTTATTGAATTACATGACATTTTCAGTGAAATGCCTTTTTGAGTACACATCACCGGAGTTTGTGGCGCTGCTTCATCTTCACTTGCAAGCTTTTATAAGAAGATTTTTAGATAGAATAGTAATTTTAGGAATTGTAAATTGCAAAAATATCTTTTTTACAACAGGTAAGAGTTTGTGGCGCTGCTTCACCTTCATATGGCTTTTATAAGGAGATTTTAAGATAGAATTGCAATTTTTTAAGGATTGTAAATTGCAGGTACAATAGGTAACAATCGTAACAATATTTTAGTTGAAAATAAGTTAACACTATGAGCTAGACTGACACCCAAAAACGTGAACACACAGCGTGATAACTAAAATTTAAACATAGTAAATACCATTGAATTAGAAAAATATACAGGGTTATTTGTAATAAACTAATAACCTTCTTAGGGGTGAAAGTACTCATAAATATGAACATCTTTTTGTATGGGACCGACTCTGAAATCTAAAAAAAAATATCAGCTGTTCCATACATTTTGCAATACCTACTCGCCCTATAGGTACACAAAATATCCAAAGCTTTGGATTTTTTGTGAAAAAAAGTATAGTAGAAAACAGTTATACTAATCCTACCTATACCCCTACAGTCAAGAGACAAAAGTGCAGTTAGAATCTAATTATGAACTTTAAGGTTAATAAGATTTTCGAGGTATGACTGCACTTATGACCCTTGATCAAACTTATATGCATGTGTTATACCGACCTAAATAAAACTTATTATATACAAGACGATATTATATACTCAAAATTAAATTTACTATAGAAGCTAAGTTGTAGAGATGTGTCGTTTTACTCTCAATATCTCGTGTGAGCGTAAACCCTTACAAATGAATAATTTCCCTTACACAATGAATAAAAAAAAACTTAACTATGTCAGTGACAAATCCATTATCGCCGCAGATGATATATTACAGCTTTTAGTGGAGACGCGCCGAATGGATCCAATGTCCTGCATATTTGCATAAGCTAAGTGATACCTGAATGTTTATCTACCGATAAAAATGTCGGCAACGAGGAAAACACGACTTTATAAACACTTGATTAACATAAATACCGCTTTTAATAAATCCGTACTCTGCGTAGCGACGAATATAAATAAGTTCCAACGTTCAGTTTGGGATATCAACGCAGAGAAAATAAATAAAATATGTACGATATCTACGCAGAAAAATAAAATTTACAAATACTTAGATATTTACTATAATAGCTTTTGCCTGCGGTTTCACCCGCGTGAATTTCCCACGGGATCAGTGCTTTTCCAATGATCAAAGATACCCTATGTCCTTCTCACTACTTCTAACTATGTGTATGCGAAATTCTAGGTAGAATGGTTAAGTAGATAAAGAGTAAAGAGCTAACAAACATACAAATAAATAAATAAACAAACAAACTCACTTTCGCATTTATAATATTAGTTAGGATTATGACACAGAACATTTTTATTGTAATTGATAAAATAAATCATTTAAATTTATTAATAAAAATATATATTATAGTAATTGAATTGAATGTTTTTATTTGAATGTAAATGAATGTTTAGAGAATTTTGAGCTTTATGTAAATTAAATTTAAATACCTTAAGTACATATTAATATGGACAAGTCAGCCCCTCTTCGATTGCTGCGCCCGAAAGGGTCCTTAATTGTTACAATTAAATATAAGAATACTAGCTTTCGCCCGCGTGAATTTCCCACGGGAACAGTGCTTTTTTCCGGGATGAAAGGTCCTATGTCCTTCTCCGTATTTCCAGCTATGTGTATGCGAAATTTCAGGAAGATCGGTTCAGTAGATAAAGCGTGAAGAGGTAACAAACAAACCAACAACAAACAAATAAACTCACTTTCGCATTTATTATAGTTAGGATAGTTAGGATGACCTGTTATTTACATTAAGGATGCAATAAAGAATTGAATTGAATTGAATAAAAAAAAATACTTATTTACCCTACTAAATACAAAATAATCATAATTTATTCTATCCATAGTGTAGACGGCCGTAGAGTGCAGCACACACACTCCGAAAGACAGGAAGTTCACGGCCGTACAGCAGAACCAGTTAACGTAATATTTCTCACTTTCTATCATTGTCCCGTATGCCGCGGATCCGGAAATGCCCACCTACTCGTTTGCCATAATGATGTCATCATGTTTTTAAACATAATAGGTACTATACAAATAAATACAAATGGAATTGTAAAATTTTGAGCAAAATTTTCCTTAAACTTTGATGGAAAAATTTTGTAAAGTTTTATTTCAAGAACTGGCAGGTAAAATGACAGGTTTATGAAAGAAAATCGATGTTATATTTGGATTTAGAACTTTATTTACCTGCTGTAAAATTATATATTTTTAATAAACAATATAGAGTAAACAGTATTTCAAAATGTTTCCATAAACTTAGATGGAATTTTTTTTGTGAAACTTTATAGCAACTGAGAGAAGACGCAAGTAAAGTTATGAAAGAAAATCATTGTTTTGGATTCAGAACGGAATAGATAGAACATTCTCCTTTATTTACTGGCTGTTAAATTATTATTTTTTAAATAAACAATATAGAGTTAACAGTGTTTCAAATTTTTTCCTGAAACTTTCATGGAATTTTTTTGTAAAGTTTTATGTCAACTAAGAGAACTGGCAGGTAAAGTAATGAATGGGTAAAACATTCTCCTTTATAATACCGGCTGTAAATTTTTGTTTTTTAAACAATATAGAGTGGCCAGTATTTCAAAATTAAAAAAAGGAACTCGAGAGCGAGACGTCAGATAATATTGAGATAGCGCGGTCGTGGCCGCCGCCGCCGTCGTGCGCTAGGTATCGCCTCATCTCTCTTGCTCGGAGAGCACGACTCACAAGCCATGATGATTGTTCAGAACAACGAATCTATGTTGCTTATATATCGCCAAACCTCACTTTATTATAATCTACTACTTCAAGCTTTTCGCGGCTTCGCCCGCGGGAATTTCCCACAGGATCAGTGCTTTTTCCCGGGATGAAAGGTACTTTTATGTCCTTCTCAGTACTTCTACGTGTATATGTATTGTTAGGTAGATTGGTTCAGTAGATAAATCGTGAAGAGGTAATAAACAAACAAACACCACAACAAAACAACAAACTCCACTTTCGCATTTATAATATTAAGTTAGGAAAGTAAGGATTTGATACACATTATTTATGCCAAAGTAAATACTTTTTGTAAGTTTTTCCAAGAAAGAAAACTGAGCCTTCGTTGGTTTAATACTGAAAGAAGCCTTCACTATAAGTCGATAAAAACAAGAATATCTACAAACTTAAGTATAAGAATTAAAGATTTGATCCTGGAACCTTTCGATCACTGGTGACGACACGGTCTTAACCATTCTACATAACTTAAGTATAACTCTTTTAGTTTCTCAGTTATCAAATGCAAGTTTTAAGTTTTCCATATACAAAATGCATTCGTGTTTGAAGCATTAAATCTCGGGAGCATATACCCGAGCTCTGGCTCATTACTCGTCTAATTAGGCAGCTTACACTAAACGTCGGGTCTCTGTTTCTCGAGTACAAGTGAAATTCCTCGGGCATTTGACGCGGTCGGGTTAGTTAGCGCGGCACGAGCCTTGCCTTGCCTTATGCTAACTTCTCTATAGAACCTTAGTACTAAGGGTACCAGCTTCAATTTTCATGTTTCAAATGCACAAAATAAGACTGTTCTCAAACAAAATTTGTTGAGTGGGATTATCTCTATTTTAGTAGCTTTATTAGGTACGATGTCAGGATAATTAAAATAAGAAAAGTCACTTGGTCAAATATTGAGAAACACACAATACCATCTCCTTCAAACCATCATGATGGGAAAGATTGCTGGAAAGCGTAAAGTGGGAGGACGGAAGATGTCTTGGCTCAGGAACATCAGAGAGTGGACGGGAATCAAAACAGTAGAACAGCTGTTCAGACTGGTTCTGAACAAAGCTAAATTTAAGGAGCTGACTGCCAACATTCAATAACGAATAGGGACTCAAAGAAGAGATGTCAGGCAGGGATTGTTACTGGTACCAATTTTCCATATAAACTCCATAGGTACAAGTATTTTCCGGTATTTTATATGAGAATTTTGTACCGGTACTAACCGGTATCAAAGCCTGGTATCAAGTGAGATTTATATCGAACAAGATATGATTTCAACATGCTATACCTACCTATATTTAATAAGTTTACTCCCGACGTGAGATAGAACGAGTTAAGCTGAGGCAAGTGAACTTTAACGATTGGCAATTTACGACTGACAAAAAGAGCGGTATGAAATGTGCTTTAGTCGTTAGAGCAAAAAACTTAAATCGCTTAAAAATGTTCTTCGTGTCATGTTGTAGACAAAACACAAATAAAAAATATTTATTTGATAACTATCTCGATTAAATGTCATAAAAACATCTTCTAATTACACACTACAGGTGTATCTTTCTTCGTATTGAAATACAATTAAAAATAAAAAACCTTTCGAATATCAAATCAAGATTCGTGACCATGACTCTACGCTTTCAGGAATAAGGTTCATATTGAGGATAGATGAAAGGATCCTTTGTTCGGACCGCTGTTGGTAATTATGATTCGAATTTCAAATTAAAGGATTGGAATCAAAGTCATGGAGATGGAGGCGTCAAACAAGCGCCAGAGTATTTTTTTTGACGTAGGGCAGTCGGGTACCTATATTTTGTGTTGTGGCAATCACGCCTATTTACTATAGAATTCTATAGAGAGACGAGCAACTTCCCAAATTCTTCTTCTTCTTATTTAAGAGCCGGTGGTACTTGTCAGTGGAGTACGTCATATTGAAAATGCCACATTTCTCTGTTCTCGGCTTTACTTTTAAGGTCTTGATACGACACGACGCCTGCCTTCTCTTTAAGTTGGCTTACATAACTCTTTCTCGGTCTACCTGGACCTCTTCTTCCCTTCTTAAATACTGACGAATAAATCAGGTTGATCCCCTTGGCTCGTCTCTGATCTCACTGGGGGATATTTGTGAGGAAGGGTCAATGGGAGTGGGACATATTCCACTAGATTAGTTCCCCCCAGCGTGGTACAACCACGGTGACGACGCTACTAGATTTTCCCCATTGCCACGTTAAGAACGTATTTGACTGGTGTCTGGAAAAAATGTATTTATTGGTCGTGGCCATCGATAGTAATCAATATACCTAAGTATACCTATATGTCGAAAAGCCTACGTACAAAATACCAATAATGGGGTGGTATTTATAGCTCATACAGATACATATAGTGCTTTGTATTTTTTGTTATTCATTGAATTCAGCGAAAAGACACATCATTAATAATAGCTGTCATCCACTTTGACCTATGCCTATTTTGGCATGGGGGTCAGCACTTAGACCAAAATTCTTCTGCTGTACACTATTAATTTTAAAGATTTTCTTAAAATTTAATTTAGTTCAATATAATTAATACTTATGTAGTCACTTTTTACATAAAAACACATATAAATTTAACAACGACGGAATGACAAACCGAGAAAACATAAAATAAGTTTTTTAAAAGAATGATCTAGGATGAAGTACCCACTCATAGAAAAGAATATAATTTTATTAGCGCGCTCTACCAAAGATACTATTATATAATCTATGACCAAAAAAAAAGAATGTAAACTTGATATACATACATTCCCTATAATTTAAATACCAAAGAGTCTGACAATTAACTCTCAGCGAGATACAGAGATACTAGTTAATTAAATGTTACGAATGATCTTCGTAATAGCCACAGGGGTCCAAACTCCGAGAAATCTCGGCGGGTTTTACTCCATATTAATACCAAATTACTAAAAAGGTGTCAGATTATCTTTGGCATGCTTTGACTGTGGTGCTAAATCGTTAACGTCGTATCCCACAGCGAATTGCTTCAACTAATCTACATTACGAATATATATTTTTTGATAATGCTATGTACATGATTAATGACGTGTCATAATTGTAAATTAGCCTTAATATTTTACTAACACACGGTATAAAATGTGCCGCATGTTTACCTTCGGTGTACTTCTTGATAAGGGAAGAGCTTATTAATAAAGATATGAAGGTATGGATGAAGATGACTCGGGACAGAAGATTATGGAAAGAGAAGACATTTTGCGCCCGCCCCAGATAATAGGAAAACCGAAGGAAGATGATGATGATGAATTTCATTTTTGTCAGAAAATGACGTCATATCCTTCTCCAAGGTATCCTAAAGCTAATTTAAAAGGGAACATATATAAATCTTGCACCATGTCTCATACTGCTTTCAAATCAGTTCAATTATGTTTGTTTTTGGTAACAAGGTACAATTTGTGTTATCTTTTAGCCACCTTGCCTCCTCTACTTTACTTTGGATACCAGCTGTAAATTAGCGCTTGGGCTACTGCCTTTGCACCATAATGTCAACAAACAAATTTAGTATTAAGCCAATGTGTCTTTTTATTTGCAGAAGTATTTAGAAAGCTTATTTTTTTATTTTTGTCGAATAAAGAATTTTTTTCCTTTCAAAAGTCCACGATTTAATACATAGAATGTAACTATAGTAGAGATTTGATAAATTGACCAAAAAAGGCAACGATAAACGAGTAAGGGGAAAACTGCAGAGCCCAAGGACCGTGTACAAGCGGACTTTTATTTTTACGGCCACCTCAGCCGAACAAATTGGTAATGGCCGAACATGGGCCGCTCGCGCATGCGTCTGCCCAGTTTTTTTGTTCCTTTTCTTGTAGGGACGACCTCGGCCGGACTGTGATGAAGGTCGCTCTATGTATGTTGTACCTCTTCACTTTACAACTTTTTTAAAGAATCACCTTTCTTCTGCTGGTGATGACGAAACCCTTACTTAGATGGACTATTTACATATTTTGTATGTTTTGATAGTCTTCCGCGGTTTCGCAAAAATCTACTTTTAGCCTTCCTCGTGCATGCAGTTTATTATGCACAAAAACAATTTGATTGGTAGTCGCAGAAAAACTATTTTCAAGAGCAAAACTATTTTTTGAAAAGCTTTTTTAATATGAATATACATATGTAGATGATATAAGGTGCAAAAATAGTAGGTTCTTCTTTAGATATTACAGTTGATAAACCGTTATTAACGAGTATTTGTAATATGTGCTTGAGTACTTAAGTAGGTACAAAGGTTCGAAGTGATAAACGATTTGTGTTAACAAAGTAAAGTGGGCCCGTGTGATGTGATTTGGGACCTGTTTTTTTTAAGAACACCTCCTTTTTTTGTAGCCATCTGTAATTCTAAATTATTTTTTAGTAGAAAAAAGCGTGACAATTTACTAATTTATACAATATATTCCAAAAAATCAGAACAAACAAGACTTTGTTTAGATCTGCAGCAGTAGGTAAATGCAAAGCACTCATCTTTTTGAAAATGTTTATTGAAAAACAGAGATTTTTTATAGTAATAGATACTGCCATATGCCTATAAGACAAAATAAAATTGTGAAAGTGCAGTAAGATGTCGTGTGCCTGTGTGGTCACAAATATGTACCATTTAAGTCAGACCCATAGGAAAGTGCTGTAGTAGTACGTAAACATTAACGCTAGAGTTCAGTAATAAATGGACGCTAGGTTAGGGACAAAACAAAATTATAGGTTTAAGGCAGGAAAATGATATTTAGAGTAACGTTTCTAGATTATCGTCAATGGAAAAATAAATAGAGTTATTACGTAAGCGTAGGAGCGTAATTAGACCCCCAACGTAGAATTAGCAACGTTTGTATATTTATTTTAATTAGTATTACAATTTGGTTCTCAATACTTTAGTGCCTAAGTTTGTGAAATTTCCTTGAGTTTAATTTTAGTTATTATAAAGTCTTGAAATAAACTGAACTGAATATTTAAAATGATTATTCCATACAATTAAAGCTTATTGAAGATATCCCTAATTATAGTTATCTATACTAAATAATTCACTTTAAATATTATAATAGAAGTGAAGCAACGACGCATATACAAATTTTAAAAGTAACCGTCGTCTTTTTCGCAACTGCGCGCGTAGGAAAATTTCGGACGCCGCCATCTTGAAAATCGGGTTGCTCAGCGCCCTCAACACTTTAGAAGAAATAAAACCTACGTGGCGTACGTAGCATACGATAGCCGCGTACAAAACTTATTTGATCGGTCGTTCAACCATGTCGATGCTGCGTCTCTCTTTCGGTTATACGCTCGTCTCTTTTTCTCGTACCGTTAAAGTGGTATGCCTGAGTTATGGCATTCCAAAGTTACCACCACCACTCGGAGGCTGCGCTGACCCGCACGTAATAGCGTGAGTTACATGTGGTTTAGCCTTCCTTATTCTTCGAATATGTTTCTTATTACTTATTAGGTGTGAACGCCCTCTAGGATTAGAAAATTAATTGAGGAGTTCGGGTTGCTGCGGGCGGCGGAATGGAATGTAATTGAACTTTTTTTAGATTTCAGCATTGATCGTTTTTGCCCAATATAATTCTCAAGCGGCTTTAATGGCTGATATGATATAACCGTAGAAAATTCCTTTGGAATTTTCGCAACAGCATGATAAGTGTTGATAACTTGCGTGGATCGAAGTGATTTCACAGGGGTTAAAATACTAGTGTTGGTTGTAGCCATAAAAGTAGGAAGCGCGCTTTTTACAAATTGAACGTGACCGAATTTTTCACGAATACTTATGAAATTAACACGACAAGGAGAGGTAAGTAAATATATCTAAATAATTGATCTGCTACGTTTTACCTGCATTTACTCCCAAGATAGGTAGAGAAAGTAGAGATAGGGTGGGAATTGACGGAAAATTGGGACAGGAGCGAAGTTTTGGGACCAAACTACATTATTGTAATAAAGTATTGTAAAGCATAATGTAAGTAGTAGAGACTTGTCACATTATAAAATTCACATTGCTGGTATACTACCTACCCACATAATTCTGGAAAATTATATATCTAATCTATGAATTACTCAGATTTATACATATTAGATAGATTCATAGAGCAACACGGACTCGGGCCGCGCGCGGCAGTCCTTATTTTTCGAAGGATAGATTTAACTATTCATTTATTTAGAACAAGAAAAGGATTGAAACAATTGGCATCACCAGTAACTATATAAGTATAGAATTTTGTTAGATCCTTATATGGTAAGACAGAAGGTAGAATGAAGCATCTAGAGTTAGTCATTCTGCCGATTCCATATTCATTATCATCAGATACGGAATGGATTTTAAATCTTATGTGCCTAGTTATTGAATTTATAATTAATTTGCTAGCGCTCACGCGGCTGACTGACGTCATTGAGGTTGCATACAGCGCTTGCAGCTATGCAAATGATGTCACATATTTTACGATGTGCATGTCGAACATTACCTATGAAGAAACCATAGATCTAGTATATTTTACTGACAAAGACTCGTAAAAATATTAAGTCGGTAGGTAAAAATTGGAAGAAAAATATTCTGATTTTTTTTCTGTCTATCTATGGTAGCTGCACTAATAATTACATATCTAGGTACAGTTTTAATAGCTCAGTAGGTGAAACAACATTTAATTTTATTTAATTTAAATGCATCTATTATTGTGTACAAACTATAGTTTATAGTATTTTGTATATTATTGTAATTTTTAATTGTACTTAACTAAAAAAATTACAACTAAATAAAATAAAAATATTATCAGTTCGACTAGCGCCATCTTGTATCAATATGGAATATTACTACCTACAAAGTGGGCTGCGCCACCTAGCGAGGCGGTTGCGCACCACGAAGCCATCAACTTCGGAAAAGGTTCCAAATACAAATGCTAGATGGCGCTGCTAAAAATACTGGCCAAACAAAGTTGTTACCTTTTTTATTTGGCGGTCAGTACTATAGATGTCGCTACTTGTATTTTTTTATTTTTAAGCTTATGTGCTAATCGGATTTTAATATCAAGCCCAGTTATAATGATAGTCTAGCTCGAGCTTATCGCATCATTCATGTTATATAGGAGTAGGTAGGTAGGTATCCTCAAAATAAAAAAAATGTTAATATAATTTATTTTTTTAATTTGCACACCCACACGTGACAAACGCCTCACTGAACCGACAATTTTTATTTATGCACATGAAGTACCACAGTTAAAATAAATTACGTGCTGTATTTTTTTTACGAATCGAGTTATCATCGAAGCAGAACCACCTGATTCATCATCATTGTAAGTTATTGTTAAATTTGAACTATTTAAATTACTATCAAAAATACGTTGGAAATCAGAAAATACTGAATTATCATTGTCTTGATAAATTGAGCACATTGAAAGATTCACCAACCAATCCGATTAGGTATCAATCAAATCCATTACGATTAGGTGCCTACTCAAAGTGTAATTTAACACCGAATGTCTCATCAGCACCCCAATATCTGCCTCCATTGTATGTATAGTCTGTGTCGTCATATTATAGCCTAAGAGGTCGTGATTTCCAATCCCACGAGAAACATACAATACTTAATGCCAAGTACATAGTTTCATTTTAGGCCGAATCACGTTAACTGTAAGACCAAACAAGGATTTTGGTTTTTGCTACTGTCCAATGTACTTACTTTATTGAAAATATTTTAAGCGTACACAGAAGTAGGATTATTTTCATTTAATTTGATTTCATACTTCGCTCTCATAAAAAGCACTGGAATACGTAGTACGAGGATACTTTAGAACTAACGTACATAGACATTTCGTACTCTCAGGAGCGGAGTCCTATTTGTGTGTTTAATTGAAAAGTTAAACAAATTGATCAAATTCGCATCGAATTTGATCAATTTGTATAACATTCTGAGGCCTTTTTATTTAACTTTCTTTCTGAATATGATATAGGTACAGAACTGCAAAAAACAAGGCATTACAAAATAATGTGAATCGTACTATTCCGTAGCTCAAAATAACGACAATAAAATTGTAGGTAGGTACGTTGACAACACTGACAGTGTTGTCCATTTATTTTTTACCTTATTTTTTTTAGATCTAGCAAAAAAGGCTTAAAATTGCGTTGACTGTAGTAATCTTTATGTATTTTTTTAAAATACAATCCACTCTATTTGTCTTTTATGGATCGAGAGATACAGCAGCGTCCTAACGACTGTACAAGACCATAGGTAATGGCGCAAAATAAGGGAGTATCATGACCAGCAGTGGGCAAATGTGGGCTAAGCTAATTGTAATTAAAATACTTCCAAGTGCAACCGCAAAATAATGTGATGACATGAGTAGAGTTCACGCGGTAGGGACGCTGTAATCAAATATCTGGTAAGTGATGCATGAAATTGTGTTCGTTCGTTGCCCTGTGAGACGTGCCTGGTAGACTTTAATTGGAATTTTGTTAAGAGCGACGTGGTCTAAGGCCTGAAGACTGCCGTGTCATGTAAATTGTGTTTTTTAATAGGCAATTGGATGGTTTTTTTAGAGGTCTGTTCGTCTCTCATGTCTAATATACTGTTATGGGAGCTGGTAGTGTAGTGTGGTTGAAGTTCGAACTAGCTGTGCTATTGGGCTCCGCTCCAGTGAGAATTGCGGGATAAAATTTCTCTATGTGTTATTTACGTTTTACAGGCATTTTGTGATAATTAATTTTTTACTGAAACGAAGAGACCTTGCGAAGCGTAAGTAAGTTAACTTAGATTTGTTATGCGATATTTTGAATAGTGCTAAGAACAAGTTATTGTTCGATGTATTGTGAATAACCTGTGTGTGTTTTAGTTTGTGTCAAATAAATTTTTATTATATTCTATTCTAAGTAAAAAATGTTTTATTGACCGCAATATACACAATTAAGTACAACTTGACAGGTTAATGTTTGTTACATTTGTAACATACATTGCAGAATTTAAATAAAAAATTTAATAACCAATTTTATAAACTAAAAAAAAAACAAACAAATTACCTATGAACTAAAATAATGAAATAAAACTAAAATTAAATATATTTACAAAACTGCCGAACAAGTAAAAAGAAGTTGGTAGTTATAAAATAAAATCAAACCAAATTATCTATCACAGAAATGAAGATCTCTTCCACACTTAGACATTAGCCCAAATGCACAATTGATCCAAATAACAAAACGCTAGAAGTTACGACGTTAGTACATTAATCGGTCATCGGGCCCCTATAGTGTTCATTTAATTACTGCGCCCCGACACTGCGTAATTGTGTTTATTCTGGACCACTGAACGTGGATAGGCTTTTATTCAAAGAAATATTAGTACTTACATAAGAAAAAGTTGACTAAGTATAACCCCACCAAAAATGGCAACTTTCGTCTCCACGAATAGCTCCTTTTCCTTCCCAAGAAATCGATTTCGTCTCAAAATATCTAATACTTTTAACGAGCAATTAATTTTTGTTTTAATATGTATACATATTTGTAATTTTTTTCCAAAATTCCGAAACAAAATTCCGAAAGGTTAGGAATTTGAAATTTTTTTTAGATTTATGCCGAACGTAACCTTACCCTTCGTACAGTTCCTATCATATCATAACCCGAAGTGCTTCTCCCCAAATCATTGCAAATACCTGCCACCAGAGGCCACAGGGTTCCGTGACTAGTGACGGGTAACCTGTCATTTGCTTGTCATGTAGTTGACTGTTACTCATGCCGCAGCTCGTATTTTCAACACAAGACACCGACCTGTTGTCCAAATGAATGAGCAGCCTTATGAAAATAAGGCTCAAATGAAGCGAACACAATGGCCACATGTTTTATTTGCAGCGAACCTGTTTGATCAAAGCTTGGCGGCGTGTGTGCGACTGCAACACACTATAGCATAAACTTGTAAGAGAGAAAAGAAACAATCTCATTTACATGTTATTACGTTAATTTAACAAATTGTAGGAATTGTATGTTACTGAAGGCATTCTGGTGTGGCCCTAGGCCTGTGGTGTGGCCCTAGGCCTGTGGTGTGGCCCTAGAATAGCACCAACCCATCTCTTCCCGTGGGTGTCGTAAGAGGCGACTAAGGGATTAAAAACACCGGAGGATGGGCAGCAGCATCTTTCCGCGTACTATGCCATCACACTGCGATCGCCAACCCGCCTGCCAAGCGTGGCGATTACGGCAAAACCCCCCACGGATAAAATCCTTGGGGGAGGCCTTTGTCCAGCAGTGGACGTCTTTAGGCTGAGAGAGAGAGAGAGAGAAGGCATTCTATTTTGCAGAATTTTCGAATGAATAAATAATTTATTTGCTTTCGTTTTCGTCGATTACATATATTTCTTGGGAATTTTGTTGTTAAATTTTAAAGTAAAAAAAATTCAAGGTCAATTAATTCTTTGCCCAGCAGTGGGACAACATAGGTTAATTTAAAAAAAAAAAACAATGTCAGTCATGTCATGAGAGGCATAAATTGTTCATACAATTCAGTATCAGACGACTCTAGAATTTCTAGGCAAGAAATGATAATTTGGAATAAAATAGGTAAGTAGGTAAGGTACCTACTGTGTCACCACAATGCTCCAATAGGTTCAAATACTTGCACATTGTTTTTTATTCTAAAATTTCAGGATGTAGAAAGAAACTTTGCGTGAAAAAGTTCGGATATCCTTCGAAGCACTGCAACATGTGTCCAGCGAATTTGAATGTTGTCAAGAAAAAAAAATTTTTTCTCTAAATTTCATCCCGAAGACTCAGCATCTGTTCGGGATATTGGGTGACCTGAGATCTTATGCGAGATTGGCGCGTATACTGCGCCGGGAAGTCTTGATACTTGTTGGTGCATCGTAGCGTAAGTACTTGTTGATTAAAATAAATTTAATATTTCATGTTAAGTGTAAAGTGATAAAAGTTACTTTAAGAATTTTATTAAAGACGATATTTTTGACTAGGCTATAAAGCTTGATAAAAATGCTTTGTCAAGGTTTTTCCGCCTGACCTAGTTTTTAATAGTTAAAGTCGGGGCAGATCAAATTCTCCTTGGGAGAGAGACACATACATTTTGATTGACCACCATCAAAATGTGTGTGTGCAGATGCGTACGTACAGTGAAAAATTGGCTTTTTAAAGCTGCACTATTTTTAAAATCAAAAATAAAGCAAGTGGTATTAATTTAATTATAATGGTCACCTAAAAACTACCTAATGAATTTCATGATTTAATATAATATAATACAATAATTTTGACATGATTTAAAAATACCTTTGGTGTCGACCACGCTAATGTGTTTCATATAGTAGAAAATTTACCTGAAACAAAACAAATAAAAATACATAAAATACCAATACACAATTAAAAACGTTTTACAATAGAATATATTTAAAAAAAAAAATTAAACTTAACAGTTGAGTCCTTTGCTGAGTTTAAAATTACGTTAATAGGATCCATGTCGTGTCCGAAACCTTCAAAGATAAATTTTCCAGTTCCCAGTGTTATTAATAAATGGCAATCGATTTCAAGTATCAAAACGAGTATGCCGCACTACAACAACTTGCACTGAGCTCCGGTTCACACACTCACCCCCACTCATTTTTTTGAACAGGTTGGTTGCGCATGTGTGCATCCATGAGCTTGCCCAGACAGGTTGCTGGGTTCGTGTGTGCGTGAGACCGCCTCGAATTGCCAGTAGAAAAGTTATGAATGGGAATTCTAGACTCCATCGTTACATCACTGGTAGTAACAGTCCAAATCATAGACATAGTACTATAATAAATACTAGATGCATTGGCGAAAGTTGAAATTGAAATGACGGAAATGTATTTTGGTTAATTGCAATGTATGTAGTTATGTATCCTTTAGTTAGATTATGTAATTGATTTTGTTCACAGCAGAATCGTTAATAAACATTACAATAACTATCCACGCAATAAGGATTTCCAGTCTTTGCCCGGTTCAAGTTTTCAGAAATGATGTAATTTTCTGCGCAACTTTCTTATTATTAGAAGCTTCAAAAAATATTAGAAAACAAAAGATCAAATGCCGAAGCCGTTCTCAAGTATGGCGAAACCAGAGAAAAAGAGATTCATTTTATATTATTTGCGACACCAAAGGTTGATTTTTGGGAAATGGAGTAGATTTAAATCATATATGTAGATACCAGTAGGGGTGGGAAACGTGATTCTAGACAATTCGAAGTAAAACCTCTTAAATGAAAAGTTCCACGAGGTTCTACGATAGAACCTGTTGGAAGAGACGAACCAAACATCTTCATTAAAATATCCAAAGAGTGCGTATTAGCGTTTCATTCCACGCAACGACACCAAATTATGAATCTAATTTTAAAGTTGGAATAAATAAAGGCATTTTTTACACGACTGACCAAAAAAGGAGTGTTATGTTTTCAAGGTTCATGTATGTATGTATACGTATGTAAGTTTCTTTATTCCACCATAAGTCCTGAACGGCTTAACAGATTTTGATGTAAGAGGTATTTTTAGATTCCTTGCATTCCTCCGAGTGACATAGGCTATATGACGTCATCATAAAAACAAAATGGCGGATTATATACGCGATAAATAGCATACCAAAAAAATAAAATTTGATCAATTTTATCGAGTGGGGTGTCAAATTGATTGGTTTTAAAAGGCGATTTCAAAAATGTGCTTTTTGAGTAAAAACTTGTCAGTCGTGTTTTTTATTTTTAATAATTAGCTTGTTGTAATGATGTCTATAGGATCTTAAATAAGAAGTGGCAACCAATAATATTGGAATAAATAGTTCAAAATTTTACATCCTTATGAACCGATGATGCCTAGTTCAATATTAGTACTAAGTAGCAAAAATACAAATCATACTAATAAATGCATAGACCTTACATACAAAGTGTACAATTTACTTTATACATAGCACAGCCATCGAAATAACTACTGTGTTACATTGCAAAACGCAGCCATTAGTTTCCTTTGCGGTAAAACAGCAGTTTATCATGATGACATTAAAGAAAAGGTCTTACTGCATTTCCCCCTTTTCCTCATATGAATTGAGCAACGGGCTGTACTGTAGATATTTTTGAAAGTGGAAAACTTCAAGCAACAAGGACTTCCGCGCGCGGTCCGTGTTGCTCTATGGTGGAAATGTTGTTCTTTTTCGTAATGTCATCGTAAATTTGTCAATATGTATATGTTTCAAGCATATATATCTGTGGTTTTAAGTGTTGAATACACTGCTGAATTTCGCGAAATTAAAAAGTCGCATAGAATTCTAAAATATATAAGAAATTCTGATCTCATCCGCAATATTCCAAATTGATGTTCAGAGCACATTTTTTAAAGATTTATAAATGTAACAGAACAGGAAGGGTGTAACAGATATTGTATTTTGTGAAGGTATTTGGAGACCAAAAAATTGGACCATGGACATTATTACATTACACAGGACCGCACTGCCTGGAAGGCCTTAGGCACGAGAGCTTCTGGTGGTCACGACCCTCAGTCATGAGGGAAGAGAGATTCTATCACGATGACCATGGAGGATGTTTCGTGTGGAAGACGATGCATTGTTGAACTCTCAAATCTGGCGTAGGATTTATCTTGACACGCCGCCGCGCTCCGCCCGCTTGGAATCTGAGAATAGCGCGAATAGTACGCGCGGACGAAGTCGCGGGCACAAGTTAGTACGAATTGAAATAACGTTTGTTGACCCACACGATCATGACGGCCTTGGAGTACAAAAGTGCTGCCTTGACACTGGGCCTCCTACGCCGCCCCCGCGTGGAGTAGCGCCGTATTTGGCAGTTGCATCATGAGGGCTTCCCTCGTTTCTCAGGTGGTTTCGTGTTCAAAAACACATCAGACATTTTTTTTTAAATTTAGTTATGCATATACAAAATCGTCTTTATACGGTCTATATGTTGATTCCGAGTATAATTAGACATTTATTATTTTTTTATATTTCGTTAGGATTTATTTTTCTTTTTTAGTTAGTTTTAGTTTATTTTTAATTAGTTAGTTTTAGTTTTTAGTTTTCATTTTAAAATTAAAATAAATGAATATTTAATAAAACAATAAAACTTAAAATAAAATTTAAACATATATTGTCACAATAACTGCTAACAGTGTACAAAAACCAAGTAATTAAACGTACACATTTAACCCCCGACCCAAAAAGAGGGGTATAATAAATTTGACGTATCTGTGTGTCAGTGTAAGTTTCATAACGAAAGGCAGCACTATATAGGTCAATATTTAACGATCTAACGGTTTTATATGTATGGTTTACAATCAGGGGTAAGAAGGGGCTTCTTCTGAAGTTTGTTTAATAGGATTCCATCTGTCGTATGGTAACTTATGACATCAAAGTGGAGCTTTACTGAAGTGTAGAATGTACTGAAAATACTGTAACCCTAGTTAATTATAATATTAATAATATGCCACGTGTAATTAAATACACCAGTTTCTGAAAAACTCACTGATTAATTACAAATGGCATTCAAATCACCTGAGTCGCATATGAACTCTTCAAAACCTGTTTACATTTATAGGTACTAATAAATGTAACTTTGAATATTTTATCTGCCAGGTATATTGGTCGATAACTTCTAAATACAGAAGACAGACATTTATACGTGCATATACGAAATATATAGCTTTTCTACCATATTAAAGCTGAACTTCCACTGTGAAATAAACTTAGCTCGCATAGCTAAATCAGTTTCGCAAACTAAACTCAACTGGCAGTGGTGGACGCAATAGACAAGCTGGACATAAAACTGGCTCAGCTATGCATGCTAAGTGGAACTAAGTTCAGCTCACGGTGGAAGTTCGCCTTTATAGTTTTTGGAAAAGCCATAAATGCAGTCATTGGCCGGCAATCTATGGTTTCCAATAATATTTATTATATCACCGAAAGAGGGTTTCGTTGTGTAGTAAATCAGTTCGGTTAATTAGTTCTTAGAATATATTATACTAAATAAAGAATGCACGGAAAGGTAGCAAGCCAAGTATAAAGTTATTTCTGCGAAGTAATAATAAAAAGTGCTGTTATTGCCAGATTAAGAGCTGTGCTCTTGCCGGTGGATAATAGTCTCTATTCTCGGCTTTATATTTAAAAACTATGTTTATTTGTGGCGATAGTTAGTCGGTTGGACAACAAAAGTTGTGTCGTATTGCAACAGATAATTAGGACCTAGCTAAGGCACGTAAGTACGTGCATAAGGTAAGGTGATACGCCACAATGACAAGGCCTGCCGTCTCTTTCAGTTGGCTTACATAACTCTTTCTCGGTGTCCTTGGCAGTTCTTCCCTTCACCTTTCCTTCAATTATTTTTAGGGTTCCGAAGTAAACAAGGAACCCTTATAGTTTCGTCATGTCTGTCCGTCCGTCCGTCCGTCCGTCCGTCTGTCTGCGGCTAATCTCAGAGACTACTAGTACTAGAAAGCTGTAATGTGGTAGAGATATACATATTTATTACGCGGAGCGAACTGTAGAATAAAATTAGGAAAAATATTTGTTTTTAGGGGGCCTCCCCTACACCTAAAGTGGGGATGATTTTTTTTTCTCTAGATTATACCATCGTGTGGGGTATCATTTGATAGGTCTTTTAAAAATATTATGAGTGTCTGAAGAATATTTTTTGATTTAGGGATCCGTGTGCGAAATATTTCACTTTAAAGTGATAAATTTTGTTAGAGTCAAACAGGAAAATGGTGGAGGGTGGGTACATGAAACAAATTATAATAACTAGCAAATATAATGAATTTAACAGGCTATGAAGACTTTACGCGTTAATTAGTAATAGACGAGAATCTTACAAAATTGATTTTAGTATGAAAAATATTCGTAGGAAAAATTTTCATTCTATATGATGGTATTTACTTAGGTTATTTTCATTAGTTATATAAAATTGGAAGTAAATATAAGTTCATGTGTCCGCATTTCTACAGGATGTTCCTTCGGAACCCTACATTGCGCGTGGCCCTACACGCACTTGACCAATTATTTTAAATAAGTTATCGTGTCTTATCAATTGGCCAATCATACTCCTCCTATTTTCAATTTCATTAGAGCATATGTAAACATTTATAACCCTGTTACTCGTATGTGTAGACTTTTTAATGATTTGGCCTCGCAGAATGGACTCGATATCTTTGGAGCTAGCCTGGGTAGTTTTAGATCTAGTGTGCTAAAATGTTTATTGGATAATAATTAATTCACTTAACTACCTACTTCTATTATCTTATTTATTTTGAACTTGCTTCATACTTATTATTTTAATGTCTTTAAGTGGGTGATAGACGGGCGAAGCGCAAGTACGCGTACTTATGGCTCGACGACCTTTTCGCTCGTGTGTCACCGCAAGTACGCGTACTTTAAAACCGCCGAGTAAGTTCGTCGGCGATCCAACCGGTTTGAAATCTTACTCGTAGCTCGTCTTGGCTCGTACGTGTGGCAGCACTGCGAGCCGCGGTACCATTTTGTTTCGCCAGTCTGTGGACGCGCACGCTTGTTTAAATTGCAATTTTTGTTAATTTTGATTCAGAAATTTCTCAAAATGTGTGATTTTCGAACTTATTCACATGAACTGCTAACCGAATTTATAGAAGCTTTCCGAAATAACCTTGTCTTTGGAAAATTAGAAGCAACGACTACAAAGACAAAAAATTTGAAGCTACAATAATTTATTAGAAATAAATAACACAAAGCTTCTTCAGTGGACGACATCGCGATACGGTATGAGTAAGTTGGCGCGTGTATCGCCGACGTCGAGCCAAGTAAGTTCGCGATCTTTAAAAACCGCAGACTTTAAGTTCGTACGTCTATCACCCCTACGTTTCTTTATTTTTGAAACATTCTGTGTGTGTATGTTTTGGCTATAAGCTAGTTCCATTCTTACTTAAATTGTTATTTTTTATAATGTAATAATGGCTGTAACCTATTTTACACACATTTGGGTGTCAAAAAATGGATCGGGTCGTGTTTATTTGTTGTTTGTACACAGCAGTATATCTGTGCTGTCTTTTATTTGCGACCGCGTGGAAGAAACAGCGATATATAAATTCACAAACGGGTTTAATTAAAACTTATCAGGTTACACCATGAGTGCGGATGTTTATAAGTTCGTTACACGACTGATATCGAATTAATTATGCACAGAAATTATTTTATTCAAGTCAAAATGTATCTTCTTCTCCTTCTCCATTTATTTCCCACTAGCTTTTGCCCGCGGCTTCGCCCACGGGAACAGTTTTCTCAGGATGAAAGGTACCCTATGTCCTTTTCAGTACTTCTGACTATGTGTATGCGAAATAAAGGAAGATTGGTTCAGTAGATAGAACGTGAAGAGGTAACAAACAAATGAACAAACAAACTCACTTTCACATTTATAATATTAGTTAGGATTAGGATTCTAATGTAGTATGTCAACTCCTTTTACTTCTCTCTCTCATGCCAGAGATGAAGAAGTCAGTGCTGCGCAATTACATTTTTGACATAAAATCCATTTATTCTTTTTTTTGTTAAATTTTGTTGAAAATAAATCAAATATTAGTTCAAACCTTAACATTCTAAAAGTAAAACTTATTAACCACGAAAGTAATTTCCTAAAAAGTCTATTTTAATTTATATTGTTGTAAAATCATAAAAAGACATGGTAAGATTGTTTACATGATAGGACTGGTAAGAATAAATGGAGTTTACAAGAAATCAGATTGACGTACTTCCTTCACACTATTTTTTTGGTGTGTAGATGTTTAGAGCAGCCAGCTCGTTATTGTAGAAGGTGCGCGCTTTCTACTGTTATGGTCGCTTGACATTCCCTTCCTATTAAAGCTGTCCTTTACGCAATCAATCCATCCCTTCCTTGGTCTTCCCCTCAAGTCAAAATGTCTCATCGATGGTAATTTTCCATTCGTTTCGTTTTCACAAATTGCCGCACGGAACCCAAATGATGTTTTATTGCATGTATCATTTCATTACAGTATCACATATACAATGAGACGTCATACGAGCTGAATTCATACTTAGCGTGAAGGGAGCTCATATAGCCTAAACTCATTACTGTAACGGTCCAAGCCTTCGTATGGTCAGCGAAAAATGACTCTAACAATAAACGGAAAATATTCAAACGTATTTTTTGAAGATTTTAAATGGCTTTATGCGAATTAGGGGAAGCTCATAGTCTGAGAGTGGTTTTACAGGCTGTACTAACGAAGAAAGTTTCTGATCAGATCACTTACCTCCGCTTTGTCAGTAAGATTTTCCTGTTTTTGCAGATTTTACAAGTGTAAAGTAAGATTTTTGTAGAAATCATAGTGTTACAAGGAGTACTCAGAAATGGCTATTGTTGTTCCACACAATGTTTACATACGTACTGTTTGCAGAACGGCGGTTCATTCTGCCACCTGATACCGTAACGGCTTCGTAGAAGCTTTCAATGACAATGATATACCTGTCTTCGTAAGTTGAACTAATGCTCAAAATCAGATCTTATCTAATCTATACATAAAATAAAACTGTAACTGGTATGTATGTCTGTACATAGAAATATTTAAGCCAAAAATATTTTTAGGGCTGGGCTAATAAAATGGCCATAAATTATTTCCATCACTTTTTCGGCCTTCCTCTTCAATCATCTGATTGGTTCATCATCTTTTTCGTCTCTGTCCTTCCTAATACATGAACCCATACCATGACCTATTTATATTTATGTTGGTTAAATATCAAATTTCATAAAATTGACAAATCTCAGCACTAGGAGGATTTCAATTGAGGAAAAAATATTTCTACAAACACTGTCCTACAATGTCAGTTTGTACATAGTATTAAATAGAAATAAGGGTGGTTTTATCTATTTAAAGCCCACTATTTAGCTAAACGTGGCCTTCGAGTCTCACAACTCTTGGCTCTGCCTACCCCGTAAGGGATAAATACGTGATTTTATGTATGTATGTTATCTATTACAATTTCAAAAAGTCAAACTAGCGAGGCCGGTTCCGGTTGTGAGAAGTGGATTTTGTCAGCGCATTTATGCTCCTTTAGACATAAGAATTCACTCACTCAAAATATATTACCTACATAAAAGACCGCGATACTTATGACTCTATATTTTCCCTTAATCGCCTGTTTCATTGCACGAAGACAAGAGCATTATATATTCTACTAGCCACGCCCCGGGGCTTCGCTCCCGTGAGAATTTCGGGATAAAAAGTATCCTATGTGCTATTCCCGGTATTTTTCTACCCGTATACCAAATTTCATCGAAATCCGTCCAGTAGATTTTACGTGATTGAGTAACAAACATCCTCACTAACTCACAGACTCACATCCAAACTTTCGCATTTATAATATTATTAGGATATTAGGATGCAAGAGCTAAGCTCTTTAAAATAAGAGCTCTTTAATAAGAAGAAGAACGAACGAAGATCTTATTACGACTAGTGATTGAATAGGATTTCATTCTCAAAAGAATTATGTATCCGTCGAACTGTGTAAAAAATAAATTACTGAACAGAATCTTAAGTTCAATTTCAAAAAGGGAAACGAACAATCCATTTTTATGTGCATTCTAGTTTAGTAACGGTGTCGAGGGAGAGGCATTGATAGGTGGGACAGAGATGGGTGTAATTTTTTGCTATCGAACATTCAGAAATTGAAAGCAGGCATGGGTTTCGTGAGGTTTGAGAGCGGATTCGTTGGTTGTTTTGGTAAGTATGTATATCACTATCGTAACATTGTGGTCCTGTATTATAATTGGCACAAGGCCCATGGTTGGGGATCAATATAAAGAGGTGTTAGTTTACCTAATTTTCTAATTCATTCCAATTAATTCTTATTTGAAGATTCCTAGGAGGCTAGAATAGCTAAGCGTGATCTTAGAGTCTCACAACTCTTGGCTATGTCTGCCCCGCAAGGAATAAAATCTGTATTATTAACTTTTAAGGTAGGCATATATAACTCTTCCGTTACAGTCAACGCCCAGCCAAAACTACTAGGCGAAGGAAGCTGAAAATTGACATGTAGATTCCAGGGTATAGGGCACTCTCTTTCTCTCAGCCGAAAAACGTCCACTGCTGGACAAAGGCCTCCCCCAAACATTTCCACAACGACCGGTCCTGCGCTGCCTGCATCCATGCGCGTCCCGCGACCTTCACCAGGTCGTCAGTCCACCGAGTGCGGTGCAACACTACGTTTTTCGGTTCGTGGTCGCCACTCGAGAACTTTTCTGCCCCAACGGCTATCTGTTCTACGAGCTATGTAGGGGAGCACTAAGACAGGGTATCCCAAAATCCAAACGAGAACAAAATCCCGGGCCCATGCTATTAATAATATATGTAAGGGACTGCCATTGAGATACGATTATAACTTATCGTAACCAGAATCGATAGCCTGCTCCTTTTTGAAGTCAGTTCACAGTGCTGATAACCCTATAACCCGTCGTCTATCATCGCACAAGAGAGCCGCATATCCACAGCCATAATGTTATCACCGTAGTTCACCCGATGACTGATGTAGTTAGATTGCTGATAAACATGAATCCTCTTTATTTTATGGTGCTTGTAACAGATTTGTTTAAAAAATGAATTTTTGTCAAAAAATATCAGTCATGGTCTCGAAATGTTTGAAACAATAAAATTTTTGTTACGTCGATATAATATTTTTATTAAACACTTGCTTCGCCCTGAGGCGTCGTTCTCGTGGAAATTTAGGGATTCTGGTTAGCCTATACATATATAGCCTTATGTGGCTATCATATATGTATGTATACATAAATATTTTTTTAAATCGGAAAAATAGTTCCGTAGTACTTTGAATCAAACAATCAATCTCTTCATTTCTATCATTTCGTATAAACAAATATATAATTTCCATTCGAGGAACCTTTACGAACAAATTTAATAATATCTTTGAAGACGACTTAAAGAAGGTTGAGTTTGTACAGTCTTTCCAGTTTTCAGAATTTTTTGTTCTTTGTGAACTGCACTTTGTTTCCACTAACACAAACGCTGGTTTTCTGTAAATCCGTTTATTATGAAGGCAATAAAATGGTGTTTGATAAGGTGATAAGAGAAATTAAAAACTAGAACTAGAGTGCATAAAATTAATGGTTATCTATGAGTCAACCTCGTAGTAGTCGTGACGGAATTTTTTTATTTAGTCACGTACTTAGTAGCTCATATTACATTTCGCCGAAGTTAGGGGAATCGTGTTATGTCAAACGATACATAGGATCAACATTGCTATCATCGAGGTATATGTACTAACGTACCGTAATTGCGGGTTACTTGGTCCAAATTTATGCATTCGTTTTGCTAATCAAAGTATAATTTCCTCTGTGATAACCATTCAAGAGTTATAATATTTTTAAACAACCTCAAGAGGTTTATTTAACAAGTTCTAATGTGCAAAAAGAAATAAAATTGTATATAACCACTTTTTATTTATTTTTTTATTTGAGCCAATGTTGTCCTTAGAGGAGGGTTACTTTGCTTGTCAGATTTATTCCTCGATAAATTCATATTTGAAGCTATGTTGAGCCAATTTTGTCGCAATGGTAGGCTAGCTACAATATAGAAGAAGGTTTTTATGTGAAAAATTTAATGAAAATATTTAAAAAGTCGCTTTTTTTCTTTAAAACATAAGAGGTCGAACAAAATGGTAACAAATATAATGTAAAATCTGTATTTCTTAACGTACATCTATCTAAAACGTTACAGAACTTCTATCAAAACAATACTAATCTCTTATTTGGCATTTAAATTAACTTTATATAAGTTTTAATTGAGAATCAACTTTTTTATTAATAGGTATTTCATTGATAGTATATCCGTCCAATTCTGGGATAGAAAAACAGCCTTTCTTCATAAACTTAGGGATTCCAATCTTACAAACTACCTTTTACCAGCTGTAAAGCTACATCTTTGATCACTGGCAAGCGCCAGAACTTTTAACCTTTTTTCAAGCAGGATACCTACAATAACTGTTTTTTGAGATATAGAAACAATATAAACTGGGAAGTTTATGTATTCTATATCACGAGAACATAATCATTAAAAAATATAAAGCCATAGGTATTCAATTTATTTAATTTAATACTTAATTTAACATCGGTGATTTACTTTGAGCTATGGGTTAAATTTACCCGAAAATATAGACAAAGTATACCTATAAATCATTTTTTAAATTTAATAAACTAAATTTGAATAAAACCTTTTAAATTTTACATCAACATACTCCTAAAGACATGTATAATATCAACAAATATAGATATTATCATAAACGTTGCGAAAATCGAAGTTACTTATGAAAGTTTGCAAAGGTAATTTACTAGCCGTAACGTATCGAAAACTTCCGAGTGACACTGACAACAAAATTATTTGCGAAATCGATAAAACAGTGCCGGATAACGTAGATAATACTGCCATCTATCAGTTTTTATTGAAACTATTGCGGCCGGTCACGAAGCAGCGACGTGGCGGTAATTTAAAACCAATTTTTGATTTGGGTCATAGTTGCCCCCCAGGGACAAAGTAACCCGCAGTTACGGTACCTACAAGAATCAAGAATGCTGCAACTATATTCTGGTATACTTACATTGTGACTGAGCAAGTGAGCATAGTGTAAAAATTTGAGCACTGTTTACAGTCCTTTATGGTTTACCTACCTACCTACTTATCAAAATATAGAACATTAAATTTTGACTTTACAAACTGAAAGTCGAAATTCTATGTTCTTCTTTTACTATAAATTTATTTTGTAAGTGTTTTATTCCATCGGCCAATTTGTTTGGGAGAGTAAATAAATTATGTCATTTTTTGACCTAGATTTCTTTCTAGACCTTTGAGTAGGTACAAATTTTCGAAGCAGATTTGGACGATGAAATTAATTGCAACTTCTTTAAATAGTCACCTAATATTCCCTTTTCTTACGCTTGGAAGAAATAGGGTGATGCCTGTGCATATGAAGCTGATAGAACACGATTTTGTTTTTTGTAGTAACGTATTTGTAAAAAGTAGGTTGACCCCTTTGGCCTTTGTCCAGCAGTGGACGTCTTTCGGCTGAGAGAGAGAGAGGTTGACCCCTGGGAGGCAATTCTGGGGTCTGCGATATAATATCAAATTCGACATTTATCGAAAAAACATGGCGGATATCGATAAATATCGAAATTGCGTATTCTCGTGATTTCAAATGTGACATTTATCCAGCGTCAGCCCTCGATACGCATCGAGTGGTCGAGCGTGGCCGATAACCATATCGTGTGTGATATTTGTTGCTTCAAAGCTATTGAATAACATAATATTCGTACTTTACAAGACGCTTTGTATTTTTCTTCAGCTATGGTTTAGTAAAATATGAATGCTGATGATTTTGTATTCAATTTTATTGGAAATCGTTGTTTATTTACATAAAATTATTTTATTGAAGCCTAATATAGAGGTTTGGATAGATACATACTTTGCTTTTTTCTGCCTCGAGTACCATACCTTATTTGTTTCTCGATTCAATTTCGTAAAGAAACAATATCATACATAAGAATATAATTGATACTCCGATAACAAATATCACATAACCTCACACACACAATAAACAAACAATAACAAGTATCCTCGCGTTCCGTTCTCTCCATCAACTCTAAAATATTTCATTTTCTTTGCATTTTATAAATTTGCATTGGAGCTTATTAAGTTACATAAAATAAAGTATTATAACTATTTTTACATAAATTCACTATTAAAACATTGGTTTTATATAAAATATTTAATGAAACAAGTAAAACATAAATTTCTCGATTGTAGATAAGTATAATCGAGAAAAAGGAACGTGTTTTCAATTAGAGAAGCCCTAGTTTTCGATATAATATCGAGTTTTATGTCGAATAGGTTCGAGAATACCATTTTGGAGGTTTTTGTAATAATTTTGTTCGATAAAAGAAGTTTGATATATTATCAAATTCGATAAAATATCGCAAACGCGAGAATTGGCCTCCTGGTTGGAGTAGGTTGATATCTACTTACCTAAAGTTTAGATAATAGTAACCACAACACTGCATTTATATAGAACTAGCTTTCGCCCGCGTGAATTTTCCACGGGATGAAAGGTACCCTATGTCCTTCTCCGTACTTCCAGCTATGTGTATGCGAAATTTCAGGAAGATTGGTTCAGTAGATAAAGCGTGAAGAGGTAACAAACAAACAAACTCACTTTCGCATTTATAATATTAGTTAGGATAGTTAGGATTGAATCATTCCTTGGTAAATAAATCTTTGTCACGCTCAGGCGCCACTGCGCACTCTATGCTAATATAATAAAAGCTTTTGTTTGCGACCCATGACAACAAGAGTTCCACCTGTGCGTTCCACGCAGACGAAGGCGCAGGCAAAAACTAGAAATGTATAATTATTATATCTGTTAGTTCTGTCACTGAAAAACGTTTTTTGATTTACTTGTTAGGTATAAGTCTTCTGTCACTGAAAAACTTATTTGATTTATGATTTCTTCGCACATGAGTGAGTACGTACTTTGTTACGCCTAACAATGAACGACTGTTTTATAAATCGTCGTCGTATATCGCTGTTACATATTTATAGAACTTATTTACATGTAAGTCATTGAACAGTTCAATACCGATGTTGTCATGCAAACAAAAATGAAAAAAAAAGATTATACTCACAAACGAACTAAAAACTGATTGCGTAGAAAATAACTTTTGCCTAGATTTTATATGGTTACTGTAAGATTGTAGATTCGACAGACGCTTCAAATTAACTGTTGAAATCTTTCATAAAGTAAGTTCACGAATTACTCAATTAGTTCAAAGTTCAAATGTAGGCTTTCGTATATGGAAATGTCATTTCATCATGGAAGTTACAGGCACTTTTTGGAAATAGGGGGAATAGTTACGGTTTTGATATAGTGGATATTGAAGCTAGCCAGTTACCTTATTTACTTATGTGTTTCGTCAGTTCGGTGGAACTATTTATTTAAACGCAATTCGCATCCGAGTCTCTTTATCGCCAATTGACATAAACTAGATGCAAATTCAGAATTTTATATCAAGGTTGTTCTTGAGAAATAATAAATATTCTAATCATGATAAAGGAATTATTTACTACGAATTCTCTTAAGGGTTTTATCTACGTGTATTTATTAGATGCTTATTTTGTACAAATATAGCTATATTCTACATTAGTCGTAAGTAAGATAAAAAATGCTTGTTTAACTCTATAAATAATACCTACTTACAATATAACTAAAACAATTGGTTATTCGTTTGTTTTGAATGCAATAATCTCTGAAATTACCAGTCTGAATTGAAAAATCCTTGGGCTATACAGAGCTGAATTCGTAAGTCACGAAAGTCGTGGTTCACTAGTGTCTATCCTATAATATAAATATTTTATGTTTCACAGTTCAGATTTCTGACGAAAAACCTTTTATTTTATTTATGTCATATAGGTTCAATGACTGTAGCTAGTTGCCAAATCAGCATGTGTTTGCAGTGCAAGCAAACTCGTGCTAAAAAATTGTGTCATGCATGTCGCTTGTACAATACAGTACACGTTGCCCAAACTACAGGGTGGAAACTTCATAGAATGAGGAGTCATTTATACCTACTACTACTACAAATGAATCTGTACATCCGTGAATTCGGCAATGTGTGCGTTTTTATAGCCATAGCGTCCCAATCAGCAAAAGAACGGAAGAGAAGTGCGGTGTACGCCATATTGCGGGAGTGGCAGGGAGCTTCCTTTCTGTACGTAGTACTTATATTAATTATGTGTTAAAAATGTACGTAGTACGTAGCAAGCGTACAAAGCTTAGTTTATAGGTGAGTTATATGTTGACAAAAGACAAGGCTAAGCAATGTACGTCGTTAGGCATTGATTCGGCAACAATATCTTGCGCAACATTGGTGAAAGTCTTCGGTCTGATTAAGCTTCCGTGACAACTAAGAGCTTAAGTCTGGATCTAAAAACGAAGTATCTAGTTATATCCTTCCTACTAATATTACATACAAATGCGAAAGTTTGGATGTGAGTTTGTGAGGATGCTTGTTACTTAATCACGCAAAATCTACCGGACGGATTTCGATGAAAATTGGTATACGGGTAGAAAAATACCGGGAATAGCACTATGGGTACTTTTTATCCCGAAATTTCCACGGGAGAAAAGCCTCGGGGCGCGGCTAGTAGAAAATAAATCTTATTGAAAAAAAAAATATCAAAATTATACGTCAACGCGATGAAGAGATATTTACAATGGTGAATTTTCCCATATTTTGCTATTTCTGGTAGCAACCTATGGGGTACTTCCCGTTGACCTAATTATAAAATTTGCTAAAAAAGCAAGGTCTAACAGTACTTATACAGGAATAAATCTGAAAATTGTAAATATATTGTTGGAAGTCAAAAAAAGTGTTACAAACTTATTTTTAAAAATAAATCTTATTGATTGTGTATACCTACAACTGGTATGACTCCTAACTGACGTGGTGTAATTCACCATCCCGTTAATCAAGCTTCCTCAATTCAATTAAAAAATACTCTGGCAAATACACGTTCTGCAAGGTTCATATTCTATAGAACAGTGACCGCTGTCATACATATTTATGTGTACTTCTAGGAACGTCGTCTTCTCTTTTAAGGGCAAACGCTTGTTTTTCTTGGACTAACGGGGGTTCGGTAATTACTCAGGACCAGTATTCCGCAGGTACCTATAGCGTTTGCATGTGGCTTCGCCCGCGTGTATTTCCTACGGGAACAGAGCTTTTCTCCGGGATAGGCACCATGTATTTCTCAGTACTACTTACTATATGTATGCGAAATTTCATGAAGATTGGTTCAGTAGATAAAGCGTAAAATACCTCTTTACTTTACTAACAAAAACCAAACAAACTCACTTTCGCATTTATAATATTAATCAGGAAGTTAGGATAGGATTAGGATTGTGACGATAATACATTATAACATATCTTAAAATAAATATTAATACTTTTTTGAAGCTGTTGTGACTATTTAAGGCATATTATATTTACATGAGCTAAACAAACGCATGCGGCTACTAAAGTTTACATAAGATCCTGTGATAAAAAATGTAGTTAGTGCAATTCAAATATTATGTCTACGCTATATTCAAAAGATAAACCAACAAAGAGATATGGATGAATCAGTATTAAGTATACATATTTGAATATGATATCCCTAGTGTTATTATTAAGGACTAACTCAACCAAAATGTTCTTTACACCTGAAATACCGTCAACAGCACATCAGCCTTTCCAGATTCATTGCAATTTAGGCACTGTTACGCAACATAGAGTTCCGAGCTTGACATGCAGACCTCAATCAATTTCATGCAATAATATTACATAATTCATAATAGATTTGAAATAATATCATAATAGTACATTACGAAACAAGTGTGCAAAGTTATAAAGCCGAGTAAAAAGAATAAAGCCGGGTGTACGTAATGACAAAATGCACACGTTTATCGTACGACGTTTTTCAACACACTTGTAAGTACAAAAAAAATCATGTGGTCCTAACATCTAATTTAACCTGCATGCATAATATATTAAAACACATAAAAAATTATTATCAAAAATAATTATAAAAACGCTTCCATGCTGGTCTGGGAGCGAAGAAAAAACATAGAATGTGCCAGCTGCTTCTTTTCCCGCGCAGATTGTAAAAGTCAATCGAAGGAAAGGGCTTTAAACTGGGGATTCCTCCACTCATAGGCGATGGGCTAGCAACCTGTCACTATACCTGAATCTCCATTCCATCAGTCAGAGAGCCCACTATTCAGCTAAGCGTGGCCTTCGAGTCTCACGACTCTTGGCTCTGTCTACCCCGTAAGGGATGAAGATGTGATTCTATGTATGTATGTTGTATGTATGTTTCGTTTTTAAAATACATATTTTAAAAACGAAATATATCTCAACCTCGGCGCAATCGAAGTTTTCGAGATATCAAAACATACATCATTATAAGAATTAAATCAATTGACCAAGTCGTAAGTCTGAATCGATTTTACTGAACGGTACACGCGTGCGACTCATCGAGAGTTGGCACAATCAATCTCAGAATGAAAAAAAGTCGAGCGAGCAAAGTAACGGGAACGAAGTGCGATGGAAAAGGTGTAGACTGTACTATGCGATTTAAATGCTATCGGGTTTTGTAATTTTTGTCAAGTTGTCAGCTTGTCATTCAGAACCATTAAAACCATTCGAAACTAACTTCACTACATGTAAATTTATATACATTTGTCAAAGAGACCAGAGTGAAGTTGTTGCAGCCCAACCCAAGTTTAGATTCTAATCGGACTGTACGTAGTCTTCTTCTTATGGAGTGTGTTATTACTAACACTGGTGTCAGATTTTATTCTAGTCGCCTAAAGGCATCTGACATGACTATTACAACTACCGCCATCTAGTGTCAGTAGCCGTATACACTAGTAAACTAAACAGTCAGCCAATGTGCAGGTTTCCTCACGATGTATTCCTTCACTGGAAGCAGCTGTACTGTGCCTAGTAACTGTGTAGTACAGTAGCGGGAGTTTGTAGTAGGTACGGTAAGGAGGATAGACCCCATACAGTACCATCCATGATAGTACATATCTTCAAGCGTGAGTAATGTACTTGGGTCAATCTTGCTGACATTTATTTTCAGAACTCCTGACAAATTCTTTCAGTTTAGAAGATTATCTGTTTGGAAGCAATTTTCTCCATAATAATTAGTGTTTTCAATATGCAGTTGCAAGCGAAGTTCGTAGAAATATCATCGGTTTCGAAGACAGCCCATTGTTCACACGGTTTGCCGGAGCCATCAAACCGATTTTAAGAAGTAATATGACGTAAAGTCATAATAAATAACAGAAAAATCAGCTGCTAGCGGCCATGCAAATTGCCTTGAGCCTCCCTCGACAATATGTGCCCCGATTTAAATGTTAATTAGTTGATAGAACACGACAACTTTATGAAATACCTGATCGAAGGGAAAGTCGAAGCTAGGAGAGGAAAAGGCAAGCCAAGAAGGGCATTTGTAGACCAAATAAAAGAGAAGGCCAGGGTTGTGTCATATAGGGAGGTTAATTCAATGGCAGAAGATGGCACAAGACCCTAGTTCTTAAATAATGCCGTTAACGATAGAAACCGAGTGTTGAGAGAGAATAGGATAAAAAGTGTACTTAGTGAAAAAAGTGGGATACTTAGTGAAAATGCAGGTGAAATTGATCGGTTAGGATGTGATGTGACTCATGTTGGTAATAGCATTTGTGTCTTGCCTCTCTGACGATAGTAAACGAGATATGGCTACCGTAGGTAGCGGCTGCTATCAACATAGGGATTCAATTAAATGACCGTTTACGTCTTGATCCTAAAATAAGTAAAACATTCTAAATGCAGACCATAAAGGGACTAGTCGATATCGTATTCTATAGGCGTTGAGTTACAAGCGCTCAAGTGCGTGCGTGGAATTCCACATCACTTATACAGAACAGCATTACGCAAACATATCTCACATACAACACAATAAACTTTAAAACCAACACATAGAGCTTAAATTTGCTAAAACGTAAATAATTGGCGGGAAGACATAGAACCAATCAGATTAAAGGATATGTAAATGTCAACCAATCAGATGCTAAGGAATCTGATGTAGCCTATAATTTTGTCGATCTACATAAATCCTAGAGTTTAGACAGTGAGTCTCCATTGCATACCTACCGGTATTACCATATTCTAAATTCTAAGTAAGCTAGCGTTTGTTTAGAATGGGAATGTAGTTTTGCATAAACAACTATGCAAATTGCAGTAAAATGTAAAAAGAATCTGCCGGGATACCTACCTAATTATTTTCAAAGATAAGTAACATATTGAAAAAGTAATTTGTAAATTATATGTGCCTATATTTTGATGCCTATTAGCATATGAGCATCATTCTAATGAGGCAGCAATATTGTCCAGACCCGTAATATAATACGCTATAAAACTACAATTTTATTTTATATATTTAGTCAACTTGAATCCGACCACCGTTAATTTTAATGATCTTTTAAAACGGTGTCCTTTTATGTTCTCAATATTCTTTCTACATACTGGTTTCAAGAATGTCGTTTTATAATTTTCGTTCGTTATGTGATTCAAGCTATCGCATCGCCATTTATTTTTTTCATTATCTTCATTACTTTATCATTTACCATATAACATTTCTGGTGTTGGCGCAATATATGTTATCCCTATAGCCCCTGATTTCAGTCATACTTCAGGCAATCCGTTCATTTCTTCTTAGATCTCACCTCCACTTTCATATTTAATTCTTCAATCTTTTATTCAGGGTTTAAACCAAGACAGTCTATTACTTCTTATCATCATTCACAGGCGTAAGTTTTAAGACTTCCACTTACACCAACATTTCTTATCCATTAGTTTATCCAACCTACTAACCCCACTAAGGGTCGATTTCACCAAACATGACTTTACACGAGAATAGCTATTCACCGAATAAAATTATTCTTAAATTTAATTATTGGATAACTTCGTCCACTTTTCAGCACTCTACACTACTGGAGTAAATTTTCTCTCGTATGAATCTGAATGATTGAAGTGAATGACTGTATAAGCCACCCAAATTCAATAGTTCGTTTCTCCTTTATTAAATTAAGTGTATTGCGTATTATTCTGTTCGGCAGGGTTATATGTCAAAACTGGAAAATGACATCTCTTTCGAAGTAACAGCTGACAGCCTGGCGGCCATGTTTAACCAAGGAATAATCCTTATTCCTTCAAAATCGGGAGTATAAATATTATCCCTCGGTTATCTATTTATTCTTAGGTTAAGTTGTTGGTGAAATGTAAAATTTGCTGTCCCAGGAGTAACTTACTTCATTATTCTTGGAATAAGACATATCTAACTTTGGTGAAATCAGCCCTAACACCCGTAGTGCTGTTTCTTCGTCCTGCAAACTGTTGCCATTCATTATGATACATAGAGATTCATTTGAGATATTTGAGAAGAAATAAAAAAAAACTTACTGACAATTATTGCATGGCCATATTACCAATTGAAAAGCAGTTTGGAGGCTTACCTGAAATTAAAATAAAAATGGATTAAAATAAGCTTTTTCAAAAAACTTGATACAGGAACAGCCCTACAGACTTCGAGAATCGTAAGAAGGTGAACGATTTTATATTGCTTCGAAATGAATAATAAAGAAAGCGCTTAGCTATTTCGGACAGTCTTTCATGAGAATATGTCCGGTTGTGTTGACCCCAGCTGATCCGTGCGCGTCCTCCGTCTCACAAGATTATCGTACGTTGCACCTCTGATCCCAGCACTATGAATGAAAGTGCTGCATCGCATTCATTAACTGCTGTTCGGAAGTCACCACCATTGTGAACAGACTTCCGCGATTCATCTCCATTCATACCATTCAGTTATTGAAGTGTTAATGCTGCTACAAAGACAAATTATCTCTTTTTTAGGTTACTCGGCTATAGAATGAAATTATAAAATGTTAACCGTTCTTTAATGATCAAGAAGTTAATTTTCCTGTTCGTTTCGGAAATTACCAAGGTTAAGACTTCCTCTGTCGATTAATCGATAAAACGCTTGCAACTTTCACATGTCACAATGATAAAAAAAATCGGACTCCACACTTATAATTCAACTGAACAAAAAGTCCTCACTGAAAATGGTTGCCTTGCCTGCCGCAAGATGGCGCGTTTCCCACGCATGCTATGAGAACCCGCGCATCGCTTGCACATGTGCTTCGCGCGGGAAAACATTAGTTTGTTTTTTTTTAAACTAAAACCATGTCAAGTACAAACAAGCGGTGTAAACATTTGGGTTACATTGCTTTTGATTAAAAAACAAAATAATAAAAATATTAGTGAAAGAGTTGAAATAAAAGTGTAAAAAGTACGTTAAATTTAACAAAGTAGAAAGTTATTTTTGTTATTTCCATGGAATATTTATACATAGGTACTAATGAGCCGGTCCCAGCATCACATAATATTTTTAAGGAAAGTTTTCATTTAGATAAGTAAAAAGCCCAAAGGTTACTTATTTGTGTAAAATTAACTTCATTAAATCGTAAACGCCCGCCCTGACTCACAAATCTGATAATAAGCTTGCTAGCAAATTTAAAAAGGCAGAAAAATTAATATATTTTCTCCAACATACCGTATGACCTGATGGGACTTCATCCGGTATTACAACGGTAAACACAACCCGTTTTCTCCCATCTATGTGATATGAAATCGCTTGTCTCCACTTACGCAAGTCTAGAAAGTTGAAATTTGCAATAGGTAAGTACCTAAATTTAATATCATAAACTAAACAAGCAGTAAGTAGGTACAATAAGAATTTCCGTACTCTTCCACCAAATCGTCATCAGCACTCATTTTCACGTTATAGCTAGATCCTTCCATAAGAGAGCCATATAAAATATAAGGGATATAACAAACTAAAAAGACAAAATTTCGTTACTACAAAATACAAACCATAAAAATAATGGGATACCCACAGGTAAGTAAGAAAACTTGACAAAAACAAAGGCGGAACCCAACAATTAAAAAATTAAAAGCAGCAAAGAAAGTTATATTATAAAGACAGGCAAATGCAGAGATTCCATATTATTAGAAGAAAAAAGCTTTTTCTCAAGGGATCTAAGAGGATAATGGGTCTAAGGGCTTGTGTGCATCAACAAAAAAGCGAGCAACACGTGGTCGCCCGCATATGTCCTCGTTTCGGAGATTTAATAACAGAATATTACACATGTGTGGTGGGCGGGATAAGGTTTATCATTTATTTTGGATTTTGAGAATGCCTTGCCTAGTTTGGCCTCTAGAGTCCTTGGAATTGAACTTTATACTGAAACGTTTCGGTCTTTAGAGAACTCTTCTCTCTGTAGATAGAAAATCAGTGATTTCGTCATCTTCTATTCCATATCTTTATTCGTTTTAAAGAAGTCTGGAGAACTGAACCACAATCACATTACGCGTTTGATATTGACCCAATCTGCAACGTTTCTTCAATTCAGCCGCCTCAGTCCCAAGACATTCAACATGTTCTCCGATCTAATCCGATCAACTTCGATAGCCCTCTCTGCCAGCCATCTACGGAGTAAGCTTGAACATTTTTAATTTGTCCGCTTTGCTTGTGTGTTAGGTCAGCTCTAATTAACCCTAGCAGCTGCTATGCACCACGAATGCTTTCAAAGCGTTTAAATAAATTTATTTATTCAAGATTACACTCGTTTCATAAATTGATAACCTAGTATCAATTAACTTTTTACCTCATCATCATCCTACGGTTTTGCAAAAAAAATTGTCATTGATAGGTATAAACCGTACTAATTTACGCAACAGTAAATAAATTTCATATCAAAAATTAACGTTTCGAAGAATTTTACTAGGTAGGGTGATATTTTGATTAGAATTGAAAAACTTAGTTTTCGTACAAAAATCATGATTACATAATCAAACTTCTCATAACGTTCGAACGACGCCGGTCCAGTGGGGTCTAGAAATCTACATCGAACCGCTTCCATCCGAATGGAACCGAATCGATGAGTATCTGTAATTATTGCTGGAACGTTTTTGAATCATCACTTCAATTGATCATGGCTGAGAGTGCGTCAGCGGAAGCTGATCATACGAAAGACACTAAAAAATCGCTGGTGTGAGGCCTCGAACATCGCACGGGGCGCCAAGCGTGACGGGGGCCGCGGTCGCGGGCTCCGACTGATGTGAACACGACACAAGGCCTATTACTATCTATACAAACAAAACAAGATGATGGCTATTATGAAAAATGGCATAAAAATTAAAAAAAATAATAATTTAGTTTTGTAGCATTTACTTACCCCCTCTTGGCATACCTGTAAATATGGGATTGTAAAATTTGCAAGAAAGGTGGTTGCTGCTGCAAGCGAGCAAGTTTCAAGCTGGCTCTAACCGAAACATTAAAATATGACTATGACTTTGAAGTAAAGGCAAAAATTTATCGTTAAATAATCTTGTATTGTCAATCTATTTATTATTTCTTGATTATGATTGATTATGAATATGATTTAGTGTGCCAATTTCAATTAATTTTATTAACTGCCCGCAACATTGCCCGCGTGAATTTCGTTTTTGATCCAATTTAATATCTGTACTAAATTAAAGTAACTTGTAAAAAGCAAATAACTATAGATACAACTATAGATTAACAATTTGCGCTATTACAAAAACAGGTTTTGCTCTCTGGGAATATAGTTTATGGTATGCAACTGGTGAAATTCTAGTTCTTATTGTATTTCCCAATTTGGAATAACGAGTATGCCGGGACTCGCGGTAAGGTGAGAGGGCCATTTTAGGAACAAAGCGAAGCTGCTTCAATATTCTGTTTCGTTTTATTTTGCTATTGGTAACTTCCAGACTTCTGTATTGAATGCCGTTTTGTTTCAAACTTGGTGACCAATTGCAAAGAAAACTTTTCTCCGTTTTATGCATCTATTAAACGAATAAAAAAAAGTTTAATGAGAGAGGCTAGCGAGAGTCTCCATTTCAAGACTGGCCCATTTTGCTTTTGTCGGGATGGTTGTTCCGGGCTCGAGGTCGCACTTTTAAACTGATCCTTATGAAACTTTTGCTTTGTAACCCCTATATAATAAAATACACAATTTAAACCCGTGATTTCATAGCAGCCGAGCCAGGCAACAGTACGATCTAAATAGGAAAATTAAAAAGACTGCCAATCAATAAATTTAAGAACTTCGTTCGTGTCGGTGGAGTAATTTCCATGTGTGCCTATCTTCTGCCATCGAGTTGACCTCTCTATACGACACGACCACTACATTCTCTTTGATTTCATCTATAAATGCCCTTCTTGGCTTTCCTTTCCTTCTCCTCGCATCAACTTTTCCTTCAATCAGGTATTTCATAAAGTTGTCGTGTCGTATAAGGTGGCCAAACATCTTTCCTCTTCTTGTTTCTATTGCTCTGATTAATGTTCTTTTGTCATTGATCATATCCAGTACCTCCTCATTTGTCCAATCCGTCCAACTGATTCTTTCCATGCGCCTCCAACACGAGTGTTATTGTAATAAAAAAAAATAACAAGTGTGCCTGTAAAGAGATTCAGAGTTGATCGCTAGTTCAGTCATTGACCAATCAGCACCTCATCTCCATTTGTTATATTATAACAATCTGAACCTCACACACATGGCACCAAAACAAATATGAAACGAGCCAACGAAGCATTTCCAACCTAAATAATTCTACAATTAGGTTGAAATTTCCATTATGTTGAATGTAACGGTCATACGTATTTTGATTAGTATCGTCAACTACAAGTGATAACATATTGCAGAATTCAGATACCACATGACCTCCCACATAGATGCTAAAAATATTTACGGAGTTTTTTGTTGGCCAACTTTCCAACTTTAGGCTATTGCTAAAAACGTAGATTTACTCCCACATTTTGTTGACACAATTCCTTTGATGAAAATGAAATTTTAGTACACGATACATAGGTACAAGGTAACATCTTACATAAAGTTTAATGCAAAATATTTTAATATGATGTGTTTCACTAATAATTATTAAAAATATTTCGATTAATTTAACGAGAGCAAATAAGTAGCTTATGAATCTGTCTAAGGATCAAACTGTAAAGTTAATTTTGTTCTGGAGGCTAATTTGTCTTTAAGCAATAATTTGAAATGCTTTGCATAGGTATACGGAGCCCTCGATGCGCGAGTTTGACTCGCACTTAGCCGTTTCATAATTTTGTGATTTTCATTAGTAAAATTTCTATGCGTTTCAAGTCATCCTTTAATCTGAACTTAATATTTATGTACATATGGCAGCCCTGAGTTGACAGGCGGCGCTTGAGTGGTTCCGGCCCCACGTATTGGAGACGGCGCGCAATCAGAGTCTAGCGAGTCTAATAGTCTCGTATGATCTAACACTAGTATCAAGACAAGACAAGAATACTTTATTAGCACACAAGATTACATTTTTAGATACATAAAGTAACTTATAACTTAAAAAAGAAAGGACTGCAGTGCTGGAAGTATCAACTGCAGTTATCTTGTCGCTGTTCGTACTCACTACGGTATTGAAGGCATTGTTACCAGTTGGTAGATTTTTTTAACTTAATTGCCTGTGCAGACGAGATACTTTTGTTACAATAATGTATGCGGAAAAATGCCCCGCGTCTGCCCAATCCTTTAAAGACAAAAGTTCCCTCCATCCATTAGCACAATACACCGATATCCTCTAGCCTGCCTGTAACCATGATGGATGCAATTTCATCGGGAACTTCAGCCGCGAAGCCGGAATAAATTAAAGTTTCGTACCAAGTCCGTTCGATACTATTGCGTTATTTATGGAAATATCAAGAGTTAATAATGTACTCCTGCATAAAAAGTCCTTTAAAATCATCATCATAAAATTTAAGAGCGAGGCTCTTGTCGGTGGAAATCCTTCCATTTTTCTCTTTCCATTGCTAACTCTTTCATTTATTTTTCCTTTAAAATAGAGGAATATAATTGAGTATCTTTAAAAATGCTTTTTTATACTGGTAAATCCGAAATTAATTGAAAAGACATCAACGCGACATCGCAAAACTATATTTTAGATTTGAGTGTAACTGTTTAGTTTATTGATAAACATCATCATTCATCGGGGTCCCGGGTTCGATCCCCAGTCAGAGGAAGCCAGTCGTATATATTTATTTACTAACATAATTCGGTTTTAGCGGTAAAATAACTGAAGGAATTAAATCATTATAAAATAATTTACCTAAATATTCTATTGCAATTTTTTTTTACTATTAATAAACAACGGTCATAGCATGGCGTGTCCCGCAACCCCGCCACTTCCCGTCTGCATTCAAATGCGCACGAGTGTATTTTTTTAATTAATTTATTAATGATGTTTACTCGTATTCAAAATTGCATTGCATGGATAAATGTAAATTAGTCGCTGTGTTAACATTGTTTTAATCACAGTTGCGTTCGACTGACGCCTTTCTCAAATGTCTTACAATATAACAAACAAAGCACATATTACTACATACATATATTATCTATAGCTTATACCCTCAACTTCGCCCGCGTGAATTTAGTTACTCAGCAATTTCATGTAATTCAATGGAATTTCCACCTTTTACTTATGTTATAGGAAGAACCTCTCTTCAAGAGTTCAGCGGTTTCGCCTCTTCGTTGATATCCCAACCAGTCAGCATCCAATTTAAAATAAGTACATAGATTTAGTTTACTTTTCTATTAGAAACACGAATGTAATCTAGTAATGGTACCTATTATGGGTATGGGATGGCATCATGCCATATCGTGAGTAGGAGACGGTCTCGGTCGGGCGGCCGTCATGGCCTGCCGAGTTCTCCCCTCCCTGCCTTCGGGAACACTCGGAAGTCTTCGTAGAAGCTCGTGGCTCGTGGCCATCCCAATTCCTTGGGTGCGCATGACTCAACTTATTATTGAGATCTATTGGTGTAATGATATCACATATTGTCATTGTAATGTTGGAAAGCGTAATTGGCTTCATAAGTGTTAGTGATGAACTGATTAAGCATCACGGGCCTGGTTTTATTTGAATTGGTTGCCAATCTAATGACTTTATACCAGAACCAGTAGATAGTATCTTCAACCTTCATGTATCGCTTCGCGATCGCTTAGCTTGCAAGCTTGATAAGTCATCAGGGGTCTTATTCTGTTGCAACAACTGTCCTACGATCCAGATTGATTGGTTGCCAATATAGTGACTTTATACCATAATCAGTAGATAGTACCTTCATGCATCGCTTCGCGGTCGCTTAGCTTGCAAGCTTGATAAGACATCAGGGGCCTTATTCTGTTGCAACAACTGTCCTGATCCAGATTGAAACAAGAAGCTGAACTTAGAACTTGATGTTGTTTGACTTGACCTGTAACACAGATACTTCAGATACCTAGTTCAGCCACCAGATCTCCACAACAATACTATAACAACAAAAGCTGCTGTAAATTATAAATGTCAAAATTGGCTTCAGTTTATAGCCAGTGCTTACAAGAAATTTAGTAGATATAATTACTGGTTAGTCATCTATCTAACTATTGTTGGTTTTAGGAACGTTCACTAACAACATTATACTTCAATGTTTCACCACGTTATGTAGTAAGTTGTCATTGACCTTAACCAGCTATTTGGCTTAATGACCACCACCGTGTAATTTGCCGTGTACTTACGTACTAGAGTGTTATACTTACTATAATTGTAAAAATCGTACTAACGTTGGGAAATACCGTCGATACAGAAAAATAAGTTTAGTTTTTAATTTATGAACTGGGAGATTTCCCGAAAATTGCTACTATTGAATTAAAAATGTATGTATTAGACAAAACATTTAAAAAAATACGATTGAAATAAAAAGCATACAGTTTCATTCATTCCTAATGAATTCTAACAGTATTCTGAACTTAAAAAATGTCACCAGCATCAAAAAACCGGCCAAGTGCGAGTCATACTACAGAGGGTTCCGTATATGCTCTATAAGTATTAGGTGCATAAAGAAAGCATCTCACATTATTGCTGTAACTTTGCCGTGCAGTAGGAATTTTTGAATTTCTTACAGCTTCCTACTGCACCAAGCGCAAATGAGAAGTTTGCAAAAGTAAATTCACTTTTTTCTGGTTTTCAATTGTACCACTACAAGTTCTTAGGTCTAGTCAGAAGGTACTTGTACAGGATTAATTACTTCTTGACAAATTTCATGATTCTAGCTAGATCAACGGGAAATACCCATAGATTTTAATTCCCTTCTGAAATCGCAAAATATGCGAATATTTTCTATATTTACGTTCATATGTATTGATTGCCATAATGATTAAGTTTAATTTTTTCACAGCTGTGAGAGACCGTAACCACAAATATTTGATATAAATTTCAATTTAATACCTCTACTCATTGCTGAAAAAAACAGAAAAAGGGTCTTGACAACGAAGGGATTCTATAAGGGTTCCTTCTTTACCTTTTTCGATACGGTACCCTTTAAATGCTCTCGAACTAACAATGACCCATTCAGTATATAGGTACCACACGATGCTTGCGTTCCCGTCATAGAACCAAGCATTTGTCACACAAAATATTAAAATGTGGACACAAGGTTTAGTGTTTTGAAACAAAGTCGAGCCCTGGTCTATTGTATTTGTAAACGGCGTAAGACAATGCAGTCACAGATAGACAAAGATTTATAATAATATTATGAGTAACACCATTGCCGTCTAAATAATGGAGTATAGTATCGTGTGATTATGAGTATTGTGACTACATCTAAATGTCTATTTTAGACAATATTCTTGTTCCCTTTATATTAATTCAATTTTTAACTGCCTAATTAAGTAAAAAAATATTATCTACCACTAGTTTAAATTGATTGTTATTAAATAGTTAAATACCGTCGTAAAATTATAGATAAGAAAAAACGATAAAAATTTGGCCGGTGCCGGTTAGTACATAGTTATAATATCTCGATGGGTGCGATATGTTATTTTTATATTTATTGTAAAGACAGTTTTTTTTTTCTTAAGCAGTAACTTCATTTTAAGAATGATTACTGGCAGGCACACGGGCTGCTAAACGAAACTATCTCTTTAATTCTGCCATGTTGATACGAGCGGCGGATATCCGCCAAACAGCTACAGTTAGTGTCCAAACCCGTTGAACAACATTCAACAAAAATCCGACGCGATAGGGTTGACGACTGCGAGATTTACTTTTACCGTATTATATAACTATTCAATAAAATCAAAGATTATAGTAAGATTGGAGAAGAAGAACAGGAAAGTAAGAAGGAGAAATTAAGACGAAATTAGGGAAAGTCTACGGCATGGAGCTGAATTTCATATATTCATTTTACGGCATGATAAAAACTGCGTATGACGTAGGACATGTACTATAGATATGGAGTTATTTATGTTAGCTTTTGTAGAAATTACAACTAGTGGATTCACTTTAACTTAACTGGTGATTGTTGTGTATATAGTTGATTTCTTTTTATGCTATCTCCGCCTGTCAAATTTATTTCCTATTCAATGATAGCTCTCATGGCTATGGAATTTATTGCTTTATATGCTTCAGTGTACTGCTGTTAATGAATTGACTATTCAAAGATATGAACCTGTTAGAGGTTGAGGAAGATATGAACCTGAGAGAGAAAAAAGGCCAGAATCAGTGAATTCTGATTCATATCTAAGTCCAACGATTTAAAGCAGACGGATTCAGAAAAGAGTACTTTTAAAAATGACTAAAGCAACTAATATTTTCCCTGATAAAGTAAGTTACGCAAGTGTTCATCACGTCGTCGTTAAATTCAATGTCAGCCAAGATGATAGGTAGTTAAAGACAGGAATATTAAGATCATATAAAAAGTGCCAAAGTTGGATTTTCACTAATTTAGAAAAATTTGAATGAAAAATCCTACAACGAGAGCACCTGCGCGTGTAAACTATTCGCTTTATCAGCGTTCTAAATTTTTGATACAGTCAGCGTACGTACAATTAAGTTATAGAGAAATGCTGTGACTTAGAAATTAAAATGTTGTGTAATACTAAATTATAATTTCTAAGTCACAGCCTTTTTTCAGATTACTTAGCCAATTTTAGTTTTCTAGAACATTGGAGGAACACCTGGAGGTTTATATGAGCAAGTGTTTCTTATGGCTTTTATTCATTATTTAGCTTTGAGGGATAGTAGTGCAATTAACTCATTGATAAATGCTGTGTCTTAGAAATGAAAATGAAAAATGTTAATATTTGTGCAATACCTATAAATTATAATTCATTAGGGACCCAGAAGTTTGGAGAAGTAGGTATTTTACTCTGCCAAATACGCATTTCAACTTCCAGCAGATAGGTAACTAGGTTTCAAATTCGCATGACATTATCAGTACAAATAAAAAGAAGTGGTTTCCTTCTATCCCTATGTATGTACCCTCAGATCCAATCTATGCAGCAATTTTCAGTATAATTTAGATTTTATTCTGAATAGGCGGTTTGCTACTTATTTTTAATATGTGAAGGGCGGCGAAATGATTTGGATATTATGATTTTTAGGGACATGACAACCCTAGTATGGTAAGATTGGTCGGACACTCAACCAACTGTAAACATCTTTGTTAATAAAGTTTTAAATGGCGACTCATTCCGTCCGTATGATGTCGGCGATAAGATTTGAAACCAAGTCGTGTTCGCCAATTTTTGCAATTAAATAAATTAGTTAGAACTCAAATGATGAAATCAAAACTTTGATTTCTTTTACTGTTGTTGTAAATTATTCTTTTTAAGGATAAGGTTATATGGTAAATAGAGGCTTTCAATAGAAAGCGACAAAACATACACGAAATAAAAATTAAATAATTTATTAAATACAAGCTGCTTAACTTGTTCCTAGATCGCACGGGCAGAAGCATTATTGAATTTAATAATGATGACCAAAGTATAGTCTGAGATCAGTGTAGGCCGTGGCTCATCAATTAAATGAGAGGTGTTATCATTACTGTGAGCCACGACACGAGATAATTGGTGCCTGTCTGACTGAGCTGCTGTGGGACCCCAGAAATCGAAATAACAAGGCGAAAAATATTCTTACTTACAAAATTTTTCAGGCTTCATCGTCGTTCCCACTACCTAAATTATGTAAGTATACTTGTCGTCTGTCTTTTCGAGTGTGTAAAAACTTAAAGTCCATTTTTTCATAATTGTCCTATTATGTAAACAATCTTACCATGTCTTTTTATGATTTTACAACAATATAAATTAAAATAGACTTTTTAGGAAATTATTTTTGTGGTTAATAAATGTTTTACTTTAGAATGTTTAGGTTTGAACTAATATTTGATTTATTTTCAACAAAATTCAATAAAAAGTACTGTGAAGATTGTTTACATAATATGACAATTATGAATAAATGGACCATACACTGGTCTGAGCGGAGGCCTTTTCAAAGTCAAAGTAGTTTTGAGATAAAATATCATCCTAAAATCTGATTGTTACAACATCATTTTTATCAATCTGCTGAAAACTAAGTCTGTAACCAAGACTCACGATTTGCGTTAGTATAATATGCTCATATTGCATACAAGCTATAATAGTAGTTCTAAAAAGTAAATTGTCGAGTTCTTCTGGATTTCAGCCTACTTAATAAAAGAGACGACGTGATATTTTGTGTAAGATTGTGTATAATCTCGTGACTCTTTCGAATCCAAGGTTATGGCATCTTGCGTGATGAACTTCAATTTATTTTGATGTCTAGGCAAACTGTTTTTAAGCAAAAATAGCCATTCCTGGAATATTGTTTTTCTGTTGCTGAAAACTGGGTTACCTTACCTAGGTTTTCTGTTTAACCCAGTTTTCTATCGCAATTCCAATTTCTAAACGAATCCGTAAGTCATTATGAGTATTTCTCTTTAAAAAACAAGTTAGACGAATAATTTTCCTTAAATTTACCTAGAATGTTTTTAATTACACGAATAAGTCTATTTTTAATTACATGATTTGCCAAGATTTTAAATAAGTTTGTGTTTGATGTACATTTATGAGATATGTATATCGGTTTTCTAGGGGGGGCATATCAGCCAAATGTATATAGATTTCTATGCCCTACATCATTGCAACCTTTGCTTCGTCCGTCTTCGGTCATAGGCATCCTCCATCTTCTTCTACGACCCTCTGTCTCAAGCCTACCTCCTCGTACGTCTACATATCATCCATAAATCATTATCATTTGTCTACCGATCGACAGAACCTTCACCAAGTGACTCACGTTCAAGGGCCAAAATGACTCACGGCCCTTTACGAGGTGGGTCTACACCGAAATAAACTTCTTTTAACACTATGTATTGATATTTGATAAGTTCATTAAAATTCAACTCGTTTGCTACAGAATTATGCCATTCTATACCACATGTACGGTATTTCATTTATGTTCGTCGCTTCTGGTGTAGAATGTTAATAGTTTAATTGGTATGGCCATGGGAACGCACATACGGACCGATACTTGTTTGTGTGAAATGTTTAACAGTATTGTTTTGGTTTTGACAACCTATAAAATATATATTTGTATTTTTATCATCGCTGCCATAGCTGTGTAAAATCGATTTCGATTTAGATCCATTTTTATTATGACTGTTACATTCCATGTTTTTATTAATTTTGATATTAATTTATTTTTTTCAGAAATTTTATTTGGTACTTATATGAGGTTTGGGTAACTGAATTCTTATATAATTTGATTCCATCCTGATTAGTATTCGGGGAATTTTTATTTTTTAAAATACCTACTACTAATTCAAATTTTATGCAAAGTACTAAAAAAAAAAAAATTACTGGCCGTTTTTATACCTCAATGATTACGCTTTGGCCAGTATCGTGTTACCAAGACGAGCATATGGCAAGCGCCCCGGTACGTCGGCTGTAAGACCTGTTTCTAAATGCATTTTAGGGCTGTAACCTAAGTGCCATTAAAGTGGCAACACTCATTATAATTTATACTTTGATTTGAGCCGTGCGGCTCAAGTAGAATTTCTAAATTGTTAAATACTTGGAGTTTTTAATTTTGACTCGAGAAAACTAATTAAATAATAGCGAATGGAAATTTTTAATACGGAATAATGAAAACCGATTAAGAGAATCGTTCAGTTGATTAAAAAAAGATTGGGGAATAAAGCGGAGGAAATTAAATATTTTTTTATGAGAAATCCGTCTCTATAGTCGCTTAAAAGTGCATTAAGTAATTTGTTTCAACTAGTCTTTAAATAAATACAGTCTTATGGAAATAAATCTTTAAATCAAACTATGGCCTTTAGATTCAGTCCGGCGAGCAACCTCAGCGTCTGTCTTCAACATCCGATCGCCGCAACCCTGCGTGTCTCCATTGTTGTCACAATTAAAGATAAGATGCTATCTCTCTGGGAAGCCTGTTGTACATTACATACTACTGCTACATACAGCGTTGTGTTCATATCAGGCATATTGAGATTTTTTTACATTGTGTTCACTTCATGGCAATGAGCTGCGCTGCAAGTTTTTATTTTTTATAGAATAGTAGGCAAACGAGCATGCAGGTTGCCTGATGGTAAACCATTGACCCTAAAAAGGTGCTGATGCGTTGCCGACTTTTTAAGAAAGCGAATACCTAGGCGATTTGTTTGTGGTATAAGAATCAAACTTTAGAGAATTTATCCAAGTAGTACCTAACCAACAGGAGACAATTTTTTTTGCCACAGACGCAAAACGCTTTGTTAGACAACATAAAATATATATCCGCACACAAATTTAATATATACACTAACTTAAAAACTACGCACACAATTACAAACAGTATGAGCATGTACATATTAAATTTGGCAGAGCGCATGATCATATTAAATTTGGCAGAGCCCCTCTGCCAAATTTAATATGATCATGCTTATGCTTGTAAGTGGCTTTTCATGAAGTAATAAGTACTTATTACTTCCATGATTAATAGTTGCTAGTATTAAGTTAAAAGAAAAAGTTTTTTTTGGTTGGTGCATGAAGGTATGAAGACATTTAGAGACAGAATGAGTACAAACGAAGATTTACAAATCTTACTTAAAAAGGACATAATAATTGGTTGCGTAATAATAGATTTTGTTTAACACTATACTGCCCACATTGTGTGGATTTGGTTACTTTATAATTACACTATACTTGCTATGTTTGTTTATACATTTAATAACAAAAACTTCAGAAAGATCTTCGAACTTAAATAACTTTTATTCATTTTTTTGGGTTGATTTATATTTTTTTTTTATGTTCTTTTCAAAAATGATTGACAAGGAATGAGGAGAAAAGACCAAAGATAGAGATGCGTGGAAGAAGTTAGAGGAGGCTTTTGCTCTAGTGTAGAAAAAAATACTTTCATCATATAATCGAGACCTATTTATAGGTATCCTGACCAAGACTGTTTCATGAGTTTCTTTCGGCATTTCTTCTCAGCAGTGGTCGTTCCGAAATGCTAGTAGTTTGTAGCTTTGAGACATAATATATTATGATTAAATAATTAGCTATCGACGTGAAAAAGAGCCTTCTTTGAAGGCCAAGTTTCAATAAAAAAAAATGACTTTGACTTTATCCAATCTATTGGAACTTGTGAAAACAATCTACAAATTAAAAATTATAAACGTGGCATTTTTTTTAAATTCATTTACAAGAATTATGTTTTTAAGCGCAGGGACAACCAATTTGCATTATTTATATTTTTTTTATGTTGCAAGATAGCGCCTTAATGGCTAGCAGATAATGTTTATATAATTACCCAGTACAAGGCCGAAGTCACTGTAGATACGTATCGCACTGCGACTGCGCTCGCGCTGCTGGTTCAATAATATAGTGTCTGTTATATCTTAGCCTTGAGTTTAACTATGCATACCTTTTAATAATTTAATAATTTATACTTGAATTGAAATCAGTTTTTTGGAATCTTTTAGATTTTTCGTTGAGTACCAATATTGTAAGCAAAGCTGAAAATGTGCATATAAAGATTAATTAGATTAATTAGATTTGGCCTGTGGTGTGGCCCTAGAATAGCACCAACCCACCTCTTCCCGTGGGTGTCGTAAGAGGCGACTAAGGGATTTAAAACACCGGAGGATGGGCAGCAGCATCTTTCCGCGTACTATGCCATCACACTGCGATCGCCAACCCGCTTGCCAAGCGTGGCGATTACGGCAAAACCCCCCATGGATAAAATCCTTGGGGGAGGCCTTTGTCCAGCAGTGGACGTCTTTAGGTTGAGAGAGAAAGATTAATTAGATAAAAATAATGGTACAACCATTGATTTGCTACAGATATAGTTAAAATGTGATACCACAAAAATAAGTGCCCAAAATAATAAATGCGAAAATTTGTGAAGATGCAACGTTTCTAAAGATTTTAGTTGCTAAAAAAATCTATTTTTTTTATTAAACTTTATTGCAAAAAAAATTATGTCCTAATCGTAGACTTAACGACATGTGGCAGTCAACCATTAGACCAAACAGAAAGTACTGGAGTGCAACAAATCTAGAAAACAAATTTAGAAAATACAAAATTTAGTTATCTAAAGGAGTATTGAAAGTGAAATTCAACATTGAGCCTACTGCTAATGCATATGGGCGGCGCCTCTGGTTTGCATTAATTTTTTTGTATTAAATATGAAATATTATTCTAAATCTAACATTTGTCGATTTTCGACATTGAATTGATAGGAAATATCAAAGAGACATACTTAAGAATTAGAAAACTCTATACAAACTCCGAAAAAAATGAAAAATCAAAATTATTTTCTTGACTTTTGATGCTAGGAGGGCATAATTTATATTTTTTTAAAAGGTACTTATAACGTGGTTTACTTGTTTGAGTCATAATAAAAAAAAGCAATCGCTAGCTAATGAATGATGAATTCGCCACGGCAAATTTTATAGTTCGCTTTGCTTTCAAAATTTACTTCGCAGTCAGAGATTAGAAATAAATTTGGAAAAATAAGTTGTATTAGTTGTTGTGAACAAAGCATAGACATAGAAAAAATGATTACTTTAGTATAGATCGTGTATAAACGTGCATAATAATAAGTGTAACATATAAAATGCTGAATATACAAAAGGGTAATCAGACAAAAATTGCAAGAATTTTGTTGACTAAACAATAAAGATTAATGCTGAATAAGAATCAAAAGCATTCATTTATTTGTAATTGAATTGGAGACATTTTGATTCTGGCCTAATTAGGATTTTTCACTATATTTTAATCAACCGATAAATAGAGAAATATTTAAAAAATCTAAAGATGAATTCTGTCAACAATATGCTACTTCCATGCACTCGAAAATCTGTGATTGACTTGGTTACCTAATTAAAAATTATTGACTTAAAAAAATTAAGGAAAACGTGTGATATTAAAGGCATGTATGTAAGTAATTCCTGACACGATATTTTTGAATATATATAAATACATATACCTATATAAATTAACTAAAGAATGGTGGTCGAGTGGTAATGACACCCGCCTGAGTTCGGATAGGACTCATACTTGTGCCACATGAGTTTGTAGACCAATCTGACTCATGTATGGTACTTTTCATAGACCACCACTTGCTTCTGGTGAAGGAAAACTTCATCGTGAGGAAACCTGCACACTGGCTGACTGATTAGTTTACTAGTGTGTAAACGGCTACTGCAACCGGAAGGCGGTAAGCGTAAAAGTCATGTCAGATGCCTTTAGGCGACTTGACTAAAATCTGACACCAGTAGTGTTAGTAATAAAACACTCGATAAGAAAGGAAGACTAAAATATGATGAATAAATGATGAGCTGTGCTCCGTCGCTTAGCTCTCGTGAGATTTCGGGATTCTGGATTGTATAGCATATATTTATTTACTAGCCTGTGCCCGCAACTTCGTCTGCGCATATCTCAGGTTCTAAGTGGCGAATCAAGATGAAACTTACGTCAGATTTTAAGTTAGACCTTCTATAATACAACAGTGAAAACTGCATCAAATTTAGTCCAGTAGTTTTTGCGTGATGCGCGTACAAACATACAGACAGAAAGATAGACATAAAGACAGACAGACAAAAAATATAAAAAAAATGGGTTTGGCTTCTATTGGCCCTATGAAGACCCCTCATAATTTTATTTCTTAAATATCTTCCATGTACAAACACAGACCAGTTAAAGTTTTATTAAATGTATAAATATTGATAAAGACTTCCTCTCAAATGTGGCTATTACAACAAACACAAAAATAAATTTTCAAATAGAACCGGTAATACTAGAGATTAGCTCATTCAAACTAACTCTTCAGCTTCATATTAGTGTAGATTAATGTTCTGGGTCGACACATGTGGTGATAAGCTCTATCCCCGATACGAGCTGATATGTCTCCCGGCCAGTTATCGGCAAACAATGCGAAAATAAAGAGCATTGCCCAAACAAAGCCCGTTTATCGGCGAGAACAATGCCGCCATCTTGCAATTCGGCTGCTCAATTAACAATACATCGATTTTTTTTTAATTATTTTTTGGCCTTATTTGAGTCAGGAAGGATGAATGAATCTCAAGCCATTTCGAGTGGAAGAAACTGGAATGCATCCTAACTAATTATAAATGCCAAAGAGAGTTTCTTTGCTTGTATGTTTGTTAGCTCTTCACGCTTTATCTACTGAACCAATCTTCCTGAAATTTTGCATGCACATAGTTAGAAGTATTGAAAAGGACATAGGGTACCTTTCATCTCGGGACAAAGCACTGTTACTGTGAGAATTTCACGCGGGCGAAGCCGCGGGTAAAAGCTAGTTTGTATATAAACTAACGATTCTGTGGCAGCGCACGGGGATACATTTGATTATACATATAAGTAATCCGAAAGAAAACTGAGCGTACTTAAATGCAAGTGAAGTCGAAAAGGCTTCAATAAATTTAAGACTAAATTGCTAAATTAAAATGCCATGAAATAACAAGGATACAAGATTTTTCTAAACTAGGACTTTTTAATGATTCATCTGAATTAAGTTCTGTGCCTATAAATTGCGAGTTTTCCTTAAAGTTGTTTTTAATTTATATAAATTCCAATGAAATAATGACATAATATACTTATTGATAGCTCCTCTATAAAACGCTGAAGTCATTCTAACACTGAATGAAGTAGCTAACTCATACACGTATAATTGACTCAAATATAACTCATATTCTTTAGAATCAGAGTTTAAATTTGGGTGACAATTTGTTGTGCATTTGACACGTTTTATTTTTGTGCATGTATAAGTGTTGATGCGATAGCGAAATGCAAACAATCCTGTACAGTCGACTACATGCCTAATTAGTCTACATGCACTCGTATTCGGTGGTAATAGCAGCTAGTTTGCAATGAATTTGAGAACGTTGATATGCTGTAGACGGTATCTATTGTATGAAGAATGTGTTAATCGTTCAAGGTGCAAAGGTGACGTAGAAAACAAAGTGAGTTTAAGCACATTAACAAAAAATCCCTTTACGACAGTCAACCAGACACAATAAGTTTCATTATAAATAACACAAAATCTTGATTTAATTAATGCAAACACAGTGATTTCGTTTTCAATGAAACACCATTCTTTATATGGTCACAATTTTTGCTATTTCAGATTTGTCTCATCAAATGACGGATATGCCAAAACATAACTTTCAACCCTCTCGGCAGGGGTGCGCAGCGTATCCTGCCCGGGAGTGCCGGGAACGAACCCTGAACACTTGTGCACGCTACCCGACCGGGATGCATTGGATATCTTTAATACAATTTTTTTTATCAAACTTCCGTTCTATTTATATGCCGGATATGGTACTTATAGTTTTTCTGACAAAGGCCATACTATTGATTTGGAGTGGATATTCCTTTTTAACTACGCTGTTGACATTAAGCTGAATCTGGTTTTTTGGCCCGTGGGTTATTTTTTACCGTCATTATTCTTTTATTTTGTAACAGAGCTCAGTTTGCAAAACTGAGCTGAAATCAGACATCACATTATGGCAATACTATAGAGCTAGAAATTTTTTTACTGATTTTTTTCCATGTCTATGCACAATACCTTTCGTGTGTACGAAGGAACTGAATTGAGTTTCTTTCGGGGCGTCTTCTCAGATTGACGCTAGTACTTTGTAGCATTTTAAAACATTAACTTTAGGAACTAAAGATATGAACAAGAATCTTGCGAAATACTTTCTTTAAGCCCGCCAAAGCATTCGCTTACAAACTTGAACTGCGGCAGCCCCACGGCAGCCCTATACCACAGAGTAAGTAATACTCCTATACTTACTTCCATAGCACTTTAATTAGTCCCTATTACTTAGTTATCTGTGACAGTCCCCGGGTCTCAGAATCAAGTTTATCGCGTTTCTCTTCCGCCGCCATGAGACCGACTTGGCAACTGTCGACTGCTTTTCCAGCCTTATAAAGACAGGCTCTCCATAACAAGTCTATAAGTCACTTTAGGCTTCATCCAGTGTGGAGAAAGGGATTAATTTCTAAATTGGAGATGGACTTACCTCGCAAGGTACCTTGGCTCTAAGTATGGCTTCTTGGTTCTATAATTAAAGGTTTTATTTAACATAAAATTAGAGATTGGCATGAAAATACATAGTAGGTGTACATTGAGATGGTCCTAAGAATTAATCTGCACATATTATTTAAAAAAAGGAATTTACAGGACTTTACATTACTTAGAATCCTAAAATAACAATTCATTCTAAAAGCCAAAATATAATATGAAATTTTAAATTTTAAACGAGGCTGGTAAGAAGTACTTCATTAGTTCTGTCTGTCGCGTCCCCACGGCATCCCTGAGAACTACTATAATTACTTTGTCATGCAATGCCGTGCTGGCCTTATAACATATCTCACAGAGCTCACGCTGGTAGAGTGGATTGGTGAGTTCACTGGCTTGTGTTGTTTGAACAATTTTTGAGAATTGAATACCAAATTTTATTAGTAATATTCGAATTTGTTATCGATATTATTAAAACACGTGTAAATATATACGGGCAAGAGAAGTATATTATAAAGACACATTTTTAGGTGTGGCATGGTTTTAGGCATGTTAAATGTACATACATATTTGGTGACATACATAATTATTTAAAATTTAAATAAAAGCTTCAATTTTATCAGGACATTTGCATTGGACTTAGGTGTGATCCTTGCGGGAGAAATACTTATTTTGCTTCATATTTTTCAGTAACTGAATAAAATTCGTTAAAGTGTGGATGTGTTTCATTCATATAACTGCTCTTGAACGAGTAGAATGTTTCCACGAGTTTCATGCTTTGAGTCAGGTGTCGTTCCAAAGTCAATAGTCAGTCAAACGCTGGCTAAGTCAGATAAGTGGACTCACTCAATGTGAACACCACCCATATGGTAATCAATCACTGGTTTAGGAACCACACGCGGCTACGACGGTACCCACTACTACTACAGCTACTGAGGCACTGAGCTGATTGTCTTTGCAGTCACTTAGTTTGATGCTCGCTCACACATACATACCTACATTTTATCATATTAATTAAAACAAAGGAAGTCTGCGTAACCTAAAATCTCTAGACTGATTTGTGTAATCAAAACTGCCTACACTCAAACGACATCATTCTTCTAAGGATGATCTTAACTATGTACCTATATGCCAGTGTAAACAATAACTTCACATCACATACGATTGAATTCTCAGAAGCGACATATGAGATTGTGTTGATTATTTTTACAGTGACCGCAAAAGTAACATGCAGATTTACGCTACTAAAATGAAAGGAAGAAGATAGAACAAAATAAGACGTGTTGGCGTAGATTGGAAAGAATTAGCTGATTAGAATTAGAATTAGTGATAATAGAAAAGGGAAAATGTCAGGTCACTTAATACGACACGATGAATCCTCAAGAAACATCATAGAAGAAAAGATAAAGTAAGAAGGGGCCAGGAAGACCCAGACAGAGATATATGAAGCAAATAAAAAAGACAGCTTCGTGTCTTATAGGGAAATGAAAGAGTTGGCAATGGAAACAGAAAGATGGAAAGAACTTTACTGATAAGAACCTTGCTCTTAAATTCTATGATGATGATCACGACAGGTTCAAGTTTACATGGGATCAAAGGAGAAAGTCTCAATAAAATATATGCTTTTTCTATGGCAATTAGTTTTTACACGACTGACCAAAAAATGAGTGTTATGTTTTTAGGGTTCATGTATGTAAGTTTCTTTATTCCACCATAAGTCCTGAATGGTAGCAACAGGTAGAAGCAACGGTATTCTGAGAGAAGTAATGGGCTCAGACTCTGCATAATTCTGCAAAGTAGCAGGTGGATTCAGTGCGTCGCCTCCAACGTGAGTTACCAGTTCTATACGGGTCTCGCTCAGGGAACTGGGTGAATTGGTCCCAGTATAAGAGGACTGATCACCCGTCTGGTGCTTACGCTGGCGACCCCAAAAAGTAAATAATAATAACGTTAGTCTGAATAGAGAGTCTTCTCTAAACTTCAAGAACGAATAATGTTCTAATTTCCCAAATAAATCAAGCAATTTTGTGAAATGTGTTTCTTAAAAATAATAATTTATTGTATGGACAGTGGCAAGTAGGTAGAAATTCTACGGAAAACAGCGTGATAACATGTTTATATTTGAAAATAGAAAAATACATTAATGCAATGGAAATTGATAACATGATTTCCTTGCAACAATATAAGGAGTGATTAATGAGATAGAAAGTTTATCTAATCTGATAAACAATACAATTATTAGGTCTTATCGCTTTTGAAAGTCAATGTGTCTTTGTTTTGTACTTACTTAGATATAGATATCTAGGTAATCATAAATAAAGCAGAACACGAAATTCCTTTCTAATAAACTAGCTGTGAATTGCGGATTTTCTTGGAATTATGGATAGCATAGCTCATAAACTAGTTAACCGTCAAATACTAATGTAGTATTTGCTACCATGATGCTTCAATTCAATTCAATTTATTTATTCCATTACAACATACATTGTGTAGAATATTAACACATAATTTAAAATAATATTTACAACTAATATAATTAACAATTACACATAAAAAAATTCTAACATTTTTACATTATTATAATCACATCAATTAATAAGTAATTCCACTCAAGATTTATAATTTCAGAGATTCAATTAAAATAATCGTCAATTGAATAAAATGATTTCTCTAACAGATATGATTTTAGTTTTTCTTTAAAAGTTTTAAGTTCCCGTATAATCTTTATTTCTTTTGGCAGTTTATTAAAAGCCATGAATGCTTGGTACTGAGCACTGTGTTTCATTATTTTTAAGTGGGGTATAATGTCATGTTGTAGATCCATTCTCCGGGTTCTCTCTCGTGCCTGTCTCTCTTCATCTGATTCTATTATAGGCAATCGCTTCTTAAGATCAGTCAATAGGACAAATAAATATAAACACGGAACAGTCAAAATTCCTAGTTTAACAAAGTGACCCTTACACGACTCCCAAGGCGGAATACCAATCATTGTCCGTATTGCCCTTTTTTGTAGAACAAAAGCTCTGTCCTGGTTATACAAATAGCTATTTCCCCAAAGTTTTATGCTGTATCTTAATTTTGTTTCGACTAGGGCATGATACACCTTTTTGAGATGTACTAATGAAATCTCATTTCTGAGCGATCTAATGGCATAACAAGCCGAAGAGATAGAATCCTCCAGTGCTCCGAGTTCTTTTTTCCAGTTTAGAAATTCGTCAATGTGTACACCTAAAAATTTTGTATCTTTAACTATGTCAACTTTGTTTTCATTTAATTTAATGTCAAGTATTTCGTGATTGCGTGATGTCGATTTGAATAAAATTACTTTAGTCTTATTGTAATTTAATTTTAAATTATTAGCATTGAACCACATATTGAACGCGTTAAGAATTGCATTAATTTTAGCATTAAGATCAGGGATATTAACATCAGAAATGACGGCATTTGTGTCATCCGCAAATAAGACTATTTTTATGTCAGGATATAGATTTCTAATATGTGTTACCAAGTCATTTGTGAAAATAAGAAAAAGGATTGGTCCCAAAGTTGATCCTTGAGGTACTCCTCTTTTCACTGCCAATGATCTAGATCTGACTTTGAGTTCAGTATTGCCCTCAATTGATTTTAATTCGACAAATTGTTTCCGATTCTCGAAATAAGATTTGAACAATAGAAGTGTATTACCACGAATTCCGTAATGCTCCATTTTCTTTAACAGAGCATCTTGATCAACTAGATCAAATGCAGAGCTCAGATCCAGAAAGAGACTAGCAACGTTTATCCTATCATTCAAATTTCCTAATATTCTATCAATTAATGAATCTATTGCATCTCTTGTTCCTATATTTTTTCTATATCCATATTGTTCATCTACTAATATACTATTTAATCCTAGATGCTCCAATAACCTAGTCTTAATTAACATCTCGAATATTTTAGAAAAGACTGAAAGCACTGAGACTGGCCTAAAATTATTGGGATCTTTTTTTGACCCTTTTTTGTGTATAGGTGCCACCCTTGCAATTTTTATCTGGTCCGGGAAGGTATGGTTCTCTACACACAAGTTAAAGAAATATGACAAAGGCAATGCCAAAATATCAATGTTGTCTTTGATTAATTTAATTGGTATTTCATCAAAACCACAAGATTTGCTACTGTCCATTGTCTTAACAATTTTTATAATTTCTTCTGGCATTATAGTTTTCCATTCCATGTCCCTATCTACTCGTCTAACATTTTGCTTCAATATCTCTATGGGGTCGTCATACAAATTTTCACTAACAGGCTGGACAGTAAAATTTTTACACAGCAAATCTGCCACTTCCTGCTGATCATAAATTTCTTTACCATGCATTAGAAGAGTGATTTTATTACCTAATTTTTTTTGCGCTTTCTGTCTGTGTCTATTTACAACCTTCCATATGCCCTTTGTTAAATTTTTTGCATTGTCTATGTCTCGGTTAACTGCATTTTTTTTCGCATTTCTAATTACTCGTTTATATATTCTAATATATGTAGATTTATATTTTTGAACAGACTCGTGGCATTCAGTCTTATTAAAACTACTACATAAAAATCGTTTTGTTTTACTCGCAATTTTTATTCCATTTGTAATCCACAAGGTTTTATTTCTTTGCCTATAATATACCTTTATCTTTTTCTTTGCAAAACACTGATTAAAAATAGTTTTAAATGTCTTTAGGAAGTCATTTAATCCTTTATTAATCCAGTCACAATTTTGAATTTTTTTTCGGAACAAAAGATTATTTTTCTCACTATAAAACCTTCTTTCTGTGTAGTAATAAGGTCCTCTGTTTTTCCACGCTGAATTTGTGTCTAACTGTAGATTACAAAAAATGGCAGCATGACCATCCGCTAAGTTATTATGATCCACTTTGGTGTTCACTATCTGCTCTGTTGGCAAATTGGTTAGAAAGTTGTCCAAGCAAGAAAAGCCACGTGAGAAAGTATATTCATGTAAGATAGCTCTGAAATTATAAGCCTTTAACAAATTCACAAAGTCATTTTTCTGTTTGTCATCCTTAAGTATATTAACATTAAAGTCCCCACATATAATACACTTTTTGTCAAAATTGTGATCCAATAATTTTTCTAAATATTGCATAAATATGTCAAAATTCCCTGACAGAGGATTGCGGTACACACAAAACAGATTAAGATTTGTTTCTTTGTCCTTTACTCCGCATACTTCAAAGGCTTCACATTTGTACAAGTTTTTACAAATTGGTATATCTGTACATTCCCTATTTCCTAATGCTAATATAAGAGCTCCTCCTTTTTTTTCTTTGACCTTACATTATATGATGCCATTTGATAATTATCCATATTAAACAATGGGGCTGATTTTTTATTTAGGCAATGTTCTGTTATACAAACATAGTGTTGCTCCATATTCAAATTATCCAAATACAATTCAAGTTCATACTTTTTACTATTTATGCCATTAAGATTTTGGTGAAAAATATTTAAACTTACACTAGAATTATTATTACACTGATTGCCCACGAAAAAGGCGGTTCATATTGATGTCATTATCTGTTTGCGTAGATCTATCTAAACCTGCCAAGGGACATTCGGTTTGAACGCTTACACTATGCTTTCTGTATATATTTCCTTTTATTGAATTTAGATATACACTGGTTTTATAGTTTAAGTAATTGCTCATATAATTTATTTGCAATATTTGTCTTAATAATAATCTACATGCGGATAACTTGTTAAAATAGGGGTTCTCCTTGTATCTGTCTACCAAATCAATAAAGTAAGCATTATTAAAGTTACTACATACCTTTCGTATCATATTGTTGAGTGTAATCACATTGAGATAGTCATTCATGAGAACTTCACCAACTAGTATATTCGTGTTTATTAAGTTGTGAATATTATAGTAGAGATAAGACTGAAGTTGCAAAGGATTTTTGTCATGAGAACCTGTCAATACTATTATATAGTCTTCATTGGTGAAATTTTCACAGAACAATCTACAAGAACTCAATATTTCCTCGGTTGTGGCAAATGATTTTATAATACACGTAACCAAGTAGTTTGTTCCTAATAGGTTTTGCAATATTTGCCTCATACCTTTACCTCTCTCGTCTGCAATTACCATAACTTTGCGACGCTTAGCTCTAGAACTGAAATTGGTATACTCCGAACTAGGTATTCTACTATTTTCTGAATTTTCACAACTCTTACTTGTGCAAGTTTTAGATACTTTCTCCATACTATGTCTATTTGTTTGTTTATGAACTTGTTGTCTACTGTCATTGTCAGTGTCACTGTCATAAACTTTGTCTATTGTATTTGATAATACTTTATTACCTTCACCATCTGTGCGTAACGTAGTGAAATGTAAATCATCTGTCAATTGCTTCATATCAATACTTTTACGATATTTTTGCTTTTTGGTTTTCTTAGTCGAGCCACAAATTTCTAAAAGTTGAGTTATCTTTTGATCCTTATTTGATATTATTTTCTTTAATTTTGCATTTTCTGAAATTATATTATCTATTTCCATGTAGGCCGATTCTAGTTGTTTTTGTAGATCCTGTATAGTACACTCCATGTCCTATACTTTTTGATTGTCATAAGCTCTGAGATCCGGTATACTTCTAGTTAAAGTAATCGCCCTTTGTCCCTCTGGTGACGAAAGCGTCTCATCCTGATTTTCGTCTCCCTCCAGCGATAATGACTCAAATGAATTTTCCGTCGATATATTTACTACGCACTTAGTGCGATTTGTAATATTCCTAGACTCAGATGCATTCAGTACTTCTGTAACTAAGTTTTGTTGGTCGCTTGTGCTCGCATGACTGCTGTCCTCTTGTACATGTTTATCCATAGGTAACTCTATAGTTGGAGTTTTCTGTAAGGCCGTCGGTGTTTGAGTCGTCTTAGTGATTATTGATGCAACTGGAAAGTCTCCCTCTGAAGTAAACTCAACTGCGTTTTTATCCCTTGATTTATTCTTTTTGTTACTATAGCACTCGCTGCATTTCCAGTTTCTCTTCTGTACCGGTGACATTATCATGTATCGTTTTTCAGTGTTCAAAAAAAAAAAAAATAAAAAAAAATAATAATACACATTGCATACACATTGCTAATAAACATTGAAAACGTCGAGCGAGACAACCTTAAAACCAGATAAAACCAGATTTAACACAGGGCTGGACGGAATGAAACCTTTGCAAAATGGCTTAAAAAGAAGCCTAAGCTTAATAAATACATAAATGTGTTTCAGATCATTTCAACATCACGAACATGTGACAACAGTTGTCACTCCTGTATGGCAATGCCAACACCACACTTTCTAAGTATTGTTTGACAAAGAACCATTTCGTAGTGTAGGTACTGTAACCCTGTCCCCCCCTGTTCTCTCTGTTTCTCAACAATAACCAACAAGCAATCAACAATAACCAACAAGTAGACAAACACAACAGAAATAACATGAATTGAAAACTTATTCTCAACTTTTTCCTTACATCTTATATGGCTTACATTGCAGTAAAAGAGTCTGCAATGCAAAAGCCATAGAAGTTGTACTAAAATAAAGTCGACGGCAAACTTAATAAGAACAAGCACAAGGTTTGACGTCATAACTTTTGCAAGTAAAAGCCTTATAAATCATTGACACGAGATGCTGACGAGTCGACGTTAAGGCCGATCACAGGGAGAGGCCGAAGCTTGGTGGCCGGTTCGACCCCAAATATAAGTCAATTGATCGAATTCCCCGTCAATATTAATTTCTCGTCCAATTAAGGTTTGTTATGTAAACATTTTAACAGTTAAAGGTTATAGATGTTTTTGGAAATCTTACCTCTTTCTTGGAAGTCCGCTGAGGCCGCGACCGAAGTCAGGATTACGAGGAGTGTCACACACCACATTGTCAAAGCCTCGGGCTCACAGCACAGGACATGCTACACAGTTTGAACACATGGACACAGCACAATCGCACATACGTCCGCTTGCCCCGACAGCGCTGACGGTTTATCCAACGGCGCGCACGCACGAAGTGCTCGGCGATCGCGGTATAGTATTTTGGTCAAAGATTTTACTGTGCAGAAGGTTTGCCTGGTAAACATTTCGTTAAGTGGTATCAATATTAATTATTTTTTACAAATCTTAGCCCATTTTTACACAATAAAAGTAATGCTAATAATTCAAATGCGAAATTTAGCAAGCTTGGATCATTAGATAAAGCGTAATGAGGAAACAAACAAACTCACCTTTGCCCTATACTCTAGTTGGGATCATGTCCCACATTCACACTGACTCGACAAGATACTTCACATATTACATACATTTAAACACACCAAATACACAATTAAACAACACAACGCGCTTTTACTATGCCTGGTTTTGTTTTAGTAATTATTTTTATCTTAGGTACCTAGTTACCATTCTTATTTTGCTATTTTTTTTTTTAAGTTCTTTATTGTTTTATTTCCTACATCTTTCCATGTAAATCCTTATAATCCTGTCATTATTGTATTGTATGTTCTGTTCTATAAAGGTGAGAGGGAGCCTGGTGACTTGTAATACAGGAGGTGTACACCTACCTAGCTCAAGCACCAGTTCTCTCCACTAAAAGGTTCACAACATCCTCTTTTGTACAATTACTGTAATTTTTTATATGTGGAGAGAAAATAAACGATTTTATTATTATTATTATTATTATAATGATGATAAAAAATTAACTTTATGTCATTAAGAAATTTAAATGTGGGAGTGCTATCTCTTGAGCGGATGGTCGAGTTTTTCATAGACCACCAAATACTTCAGGTGAATGAAAAAATCATAAGGAAGCCTATGTTCCGCCTGATCAACACATAATTAATGTTTTACTGTCACATGTACTAGTTTCAATCCATGACGTCACTGAGTCATGGTGCAGTTGCATGTCTCATCTGCGTCATAATCTTTGGCTGCATAGTAGCGGTTTCTGAGGCTTCGCGCCGGTCGGCGCACAGCGCAGCGCAGGTAAAGCCTCCGGGGCGACCATTCCGAAGCTTGGAGAATGAGTGGGGAAGGGGAGGGGGGGTTAGTTTCTCAATGCACCCGGCGGGATGAAAGACGCAAGGTTTCTGGTCTATTCACAAAAACCCGTGCGAAAGCCCTGGCTCAGGTGCTTGCTCATTTTATTTCGGTAAATTATATGCTATGAGGAGCGATGTGGCTCAATGGATGAATATGATAATGGTACCTTTGATGGCCCTAGTTTGATAAAACAGGAATAAAAGACTCTACAATTCTATATCTTTGTACAGACAGCATATCAATTTCCTTCCAATGATCTCTATGTTGAATTAAATTTTGGTTATTGTGGTTATGTCTATTTATTTCTGTATAATTATTGTCGTCATCTTTTTAGCAGGAATCACAGATATTATAGAGTATTTACGTCTGTGGCAGGAATACTGAAAATATATTATTGTACCATAAAGTTAAAAAAAGATATTTCATGAAATTTTTAGATACTTAACTAGGTATTTCACTACTTATGGTGGATATTGTTCCAAAGGTGGAATATTTCAACTATATTATGGTAATAAATATATTTCTATTATATTTTGTGCTTTTCCCTGGTTAAAATACCCAATTTTCATAAGTCTCGTCACTATTTTGCCTGTATGACTTATGGACAAATTATTATTTTCTTTACATTCAATAAGTAAGTTATAATACTTGTAAGTTTCGGGAAGCTCGATAGCAGAGCTTTTGGAGCGCTAACAGATATTTCAACGTCTCTACAATGTTTTTATTCTTACCAGTCTTATCATGTAAACAATCTTCACAATATTAGTTCAAACCTAAACATTCTAAAGTAAAACATTTATTAACCAAGAAAGTAATTTTCTAAAAAGTCTATTTTAATTTATATTGTTGTAAAATCATAAAAAGACATGGTAAGATTGTTTACATGATAGGACTGGTAAGAATAAATGGAGTTTACATACATCATGTAAGTTATGGGTAACTTATTTGTATTATTTGTCTTTGTGTGTATTATTTGTATTCTTTGTTTTGTATTAGCCGCAATGTACAATATGGATATAAAATAAGATAAACAGTCCCCTAAACTATTTTCATATTATTACATAATGCGAAAGTTTGGACGTGAGTTTGTTAGTTACTCAATCAAGCAAAATCCACTACATGGATTTTGATGAAATTTGGTGCACGTGTAGAATAATACTATGGTATAATGGTATGTCTACTACTATATATGACAAACTGCCGAATGATATGGAAGATTTATATTTGAATATTTAAAACAAAACGACTACGGGAATTATTAATCGACAAGTGTTATTACTCTTTAAATGTTTTTTTAAATGACCAAATATAATTTTTCTAACTTTATTTTGTATTACACTTTGACATTTTAAATATTTTACTTTTAGACACTAATTTGTTATTTGCATGTAACTTAATTTCTGGTTGTTCTAATATTATTATTTTTTTTAAATATTTGTATGCTGTTTTTAATGGCAAAACATAGATGTACCCTGTTTTGTAACAACTGTATTCTACTTATACCTATGTTTGACAAATAAATATATTGATTAAAAAAAAATACCGGGAATAACAAGTATGATAATTTTATCACGAAATTTACATTTATTATCTAGTATATTATATTATTTTGCAATTCTACTTTATTAAAATAGGTTAAGACATGAACGAAATAAACGGTGGTGGTCTAGTAGATGACAGTCGAAATCTTTTTTATTGAACTTATTCTCTGAAAATTTCACTTTCATAGCTCTACTTTTTAAGATTCTTCGATACTTCTTCATATGCTCTACGTGTTTAGTAACTGAATTTCATATATATTTACTACTAGCCGCGCCCTGGGGCTTCGCTCCCGTGAGAATTTCGGGATAAAAAGTACCCTATGTGCTATTCCCGGTATTTTCCTAACCGTGTACCAAATTTCATCGAAATCCGTCCAGTAGATTTTGCGTGATTGAGTAATAAACATCCTCACAAACTCACATCCAAACTTTCGCGTTTATAATATTAGTAGGATGCCCTTTTACCTAACAATATCATTGGTAGAGATAACTGATTATCAATCATGTGATCTATTACATGCAGTATATATAGCATAATATAGATATTATTATTATCACATATATAGAGTTTATACAGGATGCTGCACAAAAGCTCTAATACAGCTCTACATATATTTATTTTATAAAAAAAATGTCAACAAGTCGTAAAACATTTTAACTAAGACCTTTCTCTATATTTAACCAAAAAATAATAATATATTCCAAAGGAAATTCAAAAGAAAATATTTCAGCGTAGCTATGCTTTCATGGCACTAAAGCGCCATCGTGTGAATAAGTCTGGAACTAAGAAGTCGGAGTAAAAGTGGATCGAGTATTGCTTTTATGAAGTCAGCTGCGTTGGAGTTTATCCGTAAAGTTAGCATGAATTTACGTACATATAGGCCAGATGCCGCCGCTTTGGTTAAAAAATTTGGTATTCATAATGTAATTTTGTATTTCTAGTGAATAGAACTTGTGAGAAAAATTCTCCTGAAAAAAGTACTCTGTACGAGCAATTGCACATTATTTTCATGTAGTTCAAGAGAATGCCATTTGTACCTGTAAATAATTTACTTAGATTTTATGATTAAAAGAAATATCATGTCTGAAAGGATAAGGGTCCGTCCCTCTTTCGTCGAAAAAATCACCTTCGTAGCTCTACTTTTTACTGAAAATGAGCTTTTCAGAATAATCGTGTTGAGTTTGATCTATACATAGAGCAACACGGAGTGCCGCGCGTGGAAGTCCTTGTTGCTCTATGGATCTATAAGTTCGAAAAGGTACGGTTTGACTTTTGAGTTTTTTTGTTTTAAACATAGATATAGAAAAAAAAGGTTTTCTAACTCTATGGTTTCATGTATGTAGGGGCGCTATGCATTAGTTTAGAGAACCTTTTTGGGTTAGGTTAGGAAGCCTTTTTTTTTTTTTATTTCGCTGGGGGAAATGCGTTTACACACTGAGTGTGGGACTCCTGGGCCTCTACCCGGCCCAGACTACCCACTAAAACCCCCTGCGGCGTTTCCGCACCTGCCGTTGTTGGGGGCGTCATGGGATCGCGAACATTCTACCACGACGCCCCCCGAGGTTAGGAAGCCTAGGGTTCCTAAACTTTTTGCATAACGGAACACCCTCAAAAAAGCTTTATGGTATATCAATGATAGGCAAAAAAACACTTTGTTATTTTTATTAATAAAATATTTGACCGAAACTGTTTTAATGTATTTTATGTGTGCAGCAATATCGCTTAGCGGTACCCTCCCTTGTAACTTTTCCAGGGCACTCCTAAGTTTTCAACCGACTTCAAAAACCAAAAAGAGAAGGTTTTCAAGTCGGTTTAATTTTTTATTATTATTTATTATCACAGAATACATGGTACATTTTATATCTGTGGATTCACATAATTCGCTTAGGAATCGCTGTTAGAAGAGAGCCAAGCTAATGCAACGACTTATGAAGCCATATAAAATGATTCACACTTCGAATGTATATAAATAGATGTTTATTCATGGACGGCAGAAATACTAAAATAGATCGGTCTATTGCAAACACTTTCATTCGATAGGGAATGGTTGCTATGGCGCTTACACTACACGACTGCCAAAAAATTTAATTAATCTTCAGGATTCATCTTATGTATCTAGGTATTATTTTTTTAACCTTTATTGCACAAATACAATGTATGTTATAATATGTGGACTTAATGCAAAAGTATTATCTAACAGTTGACCTTTGGAGTCAAAGAGAAACAGAGAACTTTAAGTGGGTCTAATAAAGTGCGAGTCAAGCTCGTGCACCGAGGGTTCCGTACACGCTTAGCATCTCACATAATAGCTCTAACTAAAAGACCAACTAGTTTCACTTTACAAACAAACACTGTAAAAACAAATTTAACTTTGCAGTACGATCCCTAGGATTCATACTGCATCAAGCGTAAAAATAAGTTTGTAACACTTTTTTTAGACTTCCAACAACATATTTACAACTTTCAGATTTATTCCTGTACTAGCTGTTGCCCGCGGCTTCGCCCGCGTGAGTTTTGCTTCGTAGTAACCTAAACTCCAGTACTCAAAATTTCAGCCGTTATTCGTGTCCCGCGGGAATATGTGTTGATGAACGGGAACAGATGTTCCAGATCTTCAATATTTATACGTCAGTAGAAAATGCTCATCAGGTTGAACAACTTTTGCTAAGGCGCCATTTCCATATATGTAATAGTGTAGCTGGTCTCTTGGAGTTCTTCATCAGATGATCCTGATCTTCGATTTTTATACGTCAACAGAAAATGCTCGTCAGACTGATAAACTTTTGCTAAGGTACCATTTCTACATTTCTTATAGTTTAGCTGTTCTGTTATGGTTCTTCATAAGGTGTTCCAGTGTTCAAAATCAATTATAGCCTATATGTTGCCCAGGCTTAATAGCTATACAACAAAAAAGCTTCATTTAAATCCGTCCAGTAGTTTTTGCGTGAAACGTGTACATACATACAGACAGACAGACAAGAAATTTCAAAAAAATATTTTTGCTTTTTATTATTCTTTTTAGGTGTCCCTCTATCCATTTCAGTCAAAAATACTAAATGTCCAGACAAAATATTTTTACTGTTTTATTATTACCTATATATGTATATAGATAAGTACTGTTAGACCTTGCTTTTTGCCAAATTTCATAATTTCAGGTCAACGGGAAGTACCTCATAGATTTTTATTGCTTTCTGAAATCGCAAAATATGCAAAATTTCACAACCTTTACTGTAATATCTTCTGATCGGGTTTACGTATAATTTTGATTATTTTTTTGCTGAAAGAGACCATGGATACGAGTATTCGATATTAATTTCAACTTGATACCTTTAAGTGTTCCTGAGAAAAAACAGACTGACAGACAGAAGGACAGACAGACAGACGAACAGACGGACAACAAAGTAATCTTATAAGGGTTCCGTTTTTACCTTAGGGAACCCTAAAAAATAGGTGTAACATAATAGTACATTGTGATATAAGTGCGGTAAGTTGAAAATTACAGCCGAGGCGATATTGCTAGCCCGAGCCGTAGGCGAGGGCTACAAGAAAGGCAGAGGCTGTAATTTTCAAAGCGCACGTATGTCATACGACGTTTTATAACATATTTGCGAGGAAATATTTAAATAAAACTCGGAAAACGACAATACCAAAGAAAAAGCGCGCGGTATAATTTTACTTGTTCACAAATTACCGATGCGCGCGCATCAGCGCTTTTTTTAAAGGCAAATGCACAAAAAATTGCCAGTATTACCTTAGTATTAATTATATTATATGTGCTATTACTAATATAGTAAATTAATATTTTTGTGTTTTGTTGCAGATTAATGGTTGTAATTTATTGTCAAAATTAATTTAAAGAATTATTTTTTTATTTATTTTATCTCCTAAAGTTAATTTTATTCATAAAATGTTGACCACTTTTCTGACATAAAAACTCTATGCTAAGATTTAAAAAAGTATCGTTCGTTTTTAAACGGAGCGTGCGTTTTACTTTACAATAACGCACAAGTGCGTAATGAGATACAATACAATATTGAAATTGGTGAAATAAGTGACACTTTACGAGCAAATATGTTATAAAATATATAATAATGCATAGTTATACATATATATAGCCAATATGACATATAAGAATATCAATACATATACATACAATATAAATAAACACCCGGACTTTGAAACAACCACGGCTCGGGGTCCAGAGTCTGTGAGTTTCTCTATTTTACTGAATATCTAAACCGATTTTATTATGTGAGGTTCTTTGTATGTTAACGTTATAGGGTATAAAACATTTATTACGGCCATCGTATTTATGTTCGCGTTGTCCTCTGATTTACAATTGATCATAAACATGTACTGTTGAGTTAACTCATTAGGAGCTGAAACTGTTGGAGTCGTGATTTTTTGCGCACCCTTATTTCTTAGTTGCAGACAAATTAAGTGCTTTCAAAACCATGTTTCCACAGCACTCATTACAGGTATATCAAAAATTTGCAATTTAATGGTAAGTAAAGAGAATTTATTTTTTTTCTCTGTGGATACTGGGGATAGGGATATATTATACACTAGCTTTTGCCCGCGGCTTCGCCCGCGTGAATTTCCCACGGGAACAGTGCTTTTTCCCGGGATAAAAAGTAGCCTATGTGCTACTCCAGGTCATTATCTACCTCTGTACCAAATTTCATCGAAATCCGTTCAGTAGATTTTGCGTGATTGAGTAACAAACATCCTCACAAACTCACAAATTCACAAACTCACAAACTCACATCCAAACTTTCGCATTTATAATATTAGTATGGATATATCTAGAGTTAGATTATTACTAACTCTGATAGATAACCTCAGTAAAGCGATTTTTTTTCATGAATATAGTACGTTACAAAACATTACATTACATTACACAGAAGTACTTGTCGACTTTTGAGTCGTATCTTTAATGTTTTGCAACGTACTAGTTTTATGGACTTTACCGAAAACCTTCGAATACCAGATAATAATATATTTATGTATATGTTACTGTAAAAGTTCGAACTACGGTAAATCCTAAGATTTTCGAGTAAAACCTAAGACTTACCAACTCTTAATGGTAAAAGCCCGAACAATTTTGCGAATCGCACTTTTACCAACATTCGCTTGATAAGTCTCAGGATTTACATTAAAGGCACGGTAAATGACTGATAGACAAGGTTTAGGTTATTTTTTTTATGACCGCCCGGAAAGACTTTGAGGGCGGAAAAGAAGGTAGGTTCAGGTTATTTTTTTTATGACCACGCGGAAAGACTTGAGGAAAGAATTATCTTTGTTTTATTCCCAAAACCAACATTTACCAGCCGTCAGTGGTAAAACCTAGCATGTACTAAATTCTAATTGTAAAAGCCCGAAAAAAACATCCCATTTTCATAAATCCTTACATTAACCAACTCATGTCGGTAAATCCTAAGACTTACTCTTAAATCTTAGGATTTACCGTAGTTCGAGCTTTTACAGTATCATATACACAATATCTGGCAGATATCTAGGTACTTACTGTGAAAGAGCGCCCAATAGTATTTGTACCTGTCTTAATTTGTAATTAATACTTCGTTAATAATATAAATTAGTGTTAGGAAATAATACTTAGTTAAAATGGCAAATATTTACCTAAGAAAAAAACCGGCCAAGTGCGAGTCAAACTCGCGCACCGAGGGTTCCGTTCACGCAAAGCATCCCACATTATAGCTCTAACTAAAAGACCAACTAGTTTCAAAAACAAACTTAACTTTGCAGTTCGATCCCTAAGATTCATACTGAATCCAGCGCAAAAATAAGTTTGTAACACCTTTTTTTAAGACTTCCAACAACATATTTACAATTTTCGGATTTATTCCTGTTAAAGTACTGGTAGAACTTGCTTTTTGCCAAATTTTGTAATTTTAGGTCAACGGGAAGTACCCCATAGGCTTTGATTGCTGCCTGAAATCGCAAAATATTTATATTTAAGCATTTTCGGTAATATCTCTTGATCGCGTTGACGTATAATTTTGATTATTTTTTTGCTGAAACAGACCGTGGATTCGAGTGTTCGATATTAATTTTAACTTGATACCTTTAAGCGTTTCTGAGAAAAAAAAGTTTGACAGACAGACGGACAACAAAGTGATCTTATAAGGGTTCCGTTTTGGCCTTTTGAGGTACGGAACCCTAAAAATAAAGCAAAGTGTGTTCATATTGCATTTTCACAGAATTTAATTTAGAGAAAGAAGTGAATAATTATATTTTTTTCTATTTAGACTTTAAACGTTGTGTTCCACATGTCACTTCTATGTATTTACTCACAGAGAACAGTAATTGCTCTTCTATTACTCTATTCACATTAACAGGTTTAGCACAGTACTTAGTGAAATGGCAACAATGGGAGTGCACTATATCTCTATTTGTTGACATTTCACTCAACACTTCCTTCTTACTAATTCCCTCTTATCCTATGCTAATGCTAATAAATATTACAATTGCGAAAGTGAGTTTGGAAGTTTGTTACCTCTTCACGCTTCATCTACTGAACCAACCTTCCTAAAATTTTGCATACACATAGATAGAAGTAAGGAGATGGACATAGGGTACCTTTCATCCCGGGAAAAAGCACTGAGACCTCGGGAAATTCACGCAGGCGAAGCCGCGGGCAATAGCTAGTCTTCTATATTCTTGCCCCATTTTACTTCCTTATCCAAAGCTCTTTTTGTGACTTAATTTTCAGGAATGCAGTGTATGTGTAAGTACGTAATGTCTTTGTGAAAACCTCGCCTGATCTTCGCAAGGCCAGGCGGGGCGCTTGCTTGCGAAACGCGCTCAGATATAGAGCAAGCTAAATTTAACGCGTGGTCTCGTGCCGCCTCGTGGCTCCACCTCTTGCCGGTGTATGAACTCCTGGTAACTACAAGCTACTGGTGCCGGAAAATTTCTGTTTTTACCCTATTTTTCCTGAGAAAATTTACTACTTCCTTAATTGAAATAAATGCAAAGAAGAGAAGACAAGTGTTTATTTCGAATTTAAATCAAACTGTTATTATGTCAATTTTCAAGAAAATTGTAATTATTGCTATATTGTTCAATATACATCAAAATACATAGATTAATCATAAGTGTTCGCGCGTTTCTGATGTCCGTGTCTTCTAACTCTTATGCTATTTACCTGTGTTATAAACTACATAAACCTTATCTCTTCTGTCAGGTGCACTGGTGTGAACTGGTCAAATCTGGTGTGATCATCAAGCTAGCCAGAATTGTGTTCAATTACTACACTGGCAATAGGTATAGACAAAAAAATACATTGGGCGCTGGCACTGATTTTAACTACCTACTTGTTAATTGTTTTACAACAATGTTTATCAATCTGTCTAGTTGACCTTTATTTAGAGTATGTTACTCTGTCATTGTCGTAAGTTGCAGCAGTAATGCAGAGCCAATGTATGTCCCAATGGCCAGGGCTACTGGACTGGAGGTACCCTCCATAAATATACAACGTGTCCCGTCATCAGTGTCAGCGCCTTTAATGATAAGTTATATGGCATTTTTTAATGAACATATCACTACGCAAAACTTTTTTCTTCTACTGTAATAAAATGGCAGCCATTTTTTTTTTCGGGCTCTTATACTAATTCAATCGTAACTACTCGTGTAAAAGCCCTTTCGATATAAAATAGGTCTCATTTAAAAGCTAATCATGTAAACAACAATAAAATGAGAAAGATGTTTCAATATCAAAGACAAAAAAAAGAAAAAAACGTAAAAGAAAAAAAAATATTTTTTTTGTTTTTTTTTTTAATATTATTAGCTTCTTGTGAATAAAACTACCCCATTAAAATGTAAAGCAAAAAAAATTAAAAAAAAGTTTTGAGTGGTGATTTGTCCATAAAAAATGCCATATAAATATAACATACCTACCATTAAAGGCTCCGACACTGATGACGTATTAATAGGTTCCCTATTGTTTAATATACCTACCTATATTATTATTTTATATTATGACATTCTCACAGAAACGATGTCCTGGGCACAGCTAATAAAGATATATAGTTCAGAGACACAAACAGGAAACACTAGTTTAGACCGCGACTGAAACTTTACACTTACATTTCGTAACTAACATTGGCTATTCTGTTGCCAAAACTCTCATCGTTAGTAGGCAGTTTGTACTAAATAATACCTTACTAAAACTAAATAGGTACTGCACTTTTGCTATTATTATTTCGATGCCTGTTCGAGTGTTATCGACTGAATATTTATGATACATAATTTTATGTTGATTTATTGCTTTTTACATTCAAGTAAGTAGGTATACATTTTTATTTACAAGAGAAAATTCCTTATATTACGTGACCAATTTTAATGTTCTAATTTTAATACAAAAGGAAAGTCATCATCATATTAAAATAAGCCTTCTACAAACTCCCCAACTAAAAAAATTGTGTTAAAAACGTACAAACATAACAACTCACAAACATAACAACTCTTTATAATAAACTAGTAGTGTATTATACTTCAGAATGTACTCTATCTGTGTGCCAAATTGCATCAAAATTGACTAAGCGGTTGATGCGTGTTTGAGTAACAATTAAACATTCATCCATAGTTACTTTCTCATTGGTAAGATAACTAAAGATGTTTATTAGCTAGCTACAGATTCAAAATTAGTTTTTGTGGTTTGGAATGTGCAGTCAGGTACAGAGAAACCTGACCTGACTGGTCAGAAGTACAGCTTCCAGAATCCAGGTCATCCGGAGCTGATCAAAGTATTTTCGTGACAGTATACAGCTTCCAGCTTCTAAATAGCAGAGGTAATCGGCCGCCTACGCGAAGCTATTTCTGACTGTCGGAATGCTAACACCTCACCTGGAGACGCCGTCCTCATGTTAGTAACAATACGCTTCAAACTCTTATTTATAACTAGCGATGTCCCGAATCCCCGCTTCTGTGGGAAATTCGGGATAAAATGTAGACTCTAGATTTTGCTCTACCCATATAACGAATTTCGTCGAAATCTGTCGAGTGTACAAATACAAATCATACGAGTACTTTCATATTCATAATATTAGTTAGCACAATTTTGAAAAGTAACAAGAGAATTAGGGTTCTATACGAATTTAACAAAGGAACAGTCCTTTTTGCAATAATTTTAGAAAAGGCAAAGTACTTTTTATATAAAACATAATAGGAATTTTAAATTTTATACATTTTATGTGTCTTTCCAACAAATGAATCAGCAAGCAACGACGACGATGCGATACAAAACTTCAATACGACTACCAATGACTGTTTGGATAAGCTAAATGTATTTTTGGATGTTTACAAATTTTGCTTCGATACATTTCTCAATCACATCGCAAGGTCTTACAAGAACTATGTAGAATTGATTGAGGAAGCACATGGCCAAATTTCCTTGTTTACACTGTTAAACAATCAGTAGGTATACTGATAGACATTATCAGTATCCTATGATGACCAATTTTGATATAAACCTATATTTTTATTATTTATTTAAAACTTTATTGAACAAAATTAAAAAAAATAATAATGTAAAAATGGTGTGGACTTAAAGCCATATGGCATTCTCTACCAGTCGACCATTAGACCAAACAGAGAGTAGTAAGGTGGTGCGATAAAAATATATATATATTTGGATATATTTTTATATGGTGGTGGTTAAAAACATATTATTTTATATCAAATACATATTGTTATTTGATTTTAATAATATGTATAGGTACTACACACACTGTACAATAACCATATACATATATATAACGAGCGAGCTATAGACGGCATGGAGTTCTGATTTCACCAAGCATTTCACGTAATAAGCGATTTCAAGGCATATTACCGATTTGAAAGGAATTATCGATTTTTTTCCTAAAATATTGAAAAATAATTGCCTATTGACCAAATCTATAATTTATTGATAGTTTTTTAAAAGCAGACAGTTTAGTTAAATGATCGGTTATATGAGTATATAATTTCATTCTTATTCGTGACATAAATTTATGTCACCTGTATCGAAAGTCGAGACCCGAGTAAGACAATTAACTAAAGTCCATTTATTCATAGTAGTAGTGTTGAATTTTGTTGAAAATAAATCAAATATTAGTTCAAACCTAAATATTTTAAAGTAAAACATTTATTAACCACGAAAGTAATTTCCTAAAATGTCTATTTTAATTTATATTGTTGTAAAATCATAAAAAGACATGGTAAGATTGTTTACATGATAGGACAATTATGAATAAATGTACATAAATTTGTAAGTTTACGTTGCATACAGACAGTTTTCGAGTTCAGAACGTATAAACAAACTAACAAACTCTCAACAATATCACACGTCAGAGAAATACGGAGCAGAGGCGCCAATAGATATTATTTTTGGCACCACAAGGTAACAACATAACAAATTTTGATTTTGCATGTAAATATCTGAAGGTTGCCTTGTGTTGTTTCATTACCATTGTAAATTCCACACAGCAGCTTAGCTAAAGTATGTTCACTGTTAGGAAATACTTTTCAAAGCTTTAAATCGAAAGCATTTATAACAAAATGAAAAGATGTGACTCATCAAAAAAAATGATTGAGTATTTTTCTGCGGACAAACACTAGCTTTGCTTTTGTTTTTTCCTTTTCAACCGACTTCCCAAAAAAGGAGGAGGTTATATGTTTCGATGTATGTATGTTTTTTTTTATGTATGTTCGCCGATTTCTCCGCCTACAGTGGACTGATTTCCGAAATTGTTTTTTTATTCGTAATGGTATATACCCAAATTGGTCCCATTTTAACCACATCAAAATTTGTTCGGTAATTTTAAAGATACCTAACAAAATATAAAAATACCAACATTGCATTATAGAGCAAAAGCCCGCGATAGCATGCCCTTCCTTATTTTATTAAAACTAAAGATTTTCTGTGTATGTTCCCAACATAGAAATAGCGATTAGCGACTATAAAAGTTGGATCATGATTACTTAGGCAGATTATTTGTAGCAATAACATTTAAAGTGGTAACTCAATTTCCTTAAAGTAAAGTTTTTTAAAGATTTTATTCCTAATAATATAAGAAATCACGCCATCCATTGCCAGGCAATTGGTGCAGATATAAACCCCTGCTAGATATTGTAACTTTACTAAATTATAGTTATATTTGTTTTGTTATAAAAGCTGAATTTAATATTAGTTTGGAAGGCCCCAAGGGTGCTTTTTATACCTATAAAAATCATCCTTGCTATCCATATTACCTACATAAGCAACTTGCATCCAAACTTCATACCTAGTCGCTAATTTTTTTTACCCGTATATACCACGCAGAGAAACATTCAGCATTTTTAAAATAAGGAAGGTTTGGTCGTCGCGTGCTCACGGTCTATTTATGTGCCAAAAATAATAGACAATTTGACATGTTCTGACATTTCAAATCAAACTGACATAAAAAGTTTCGAATTCTTAATTCTTTATTTTCGGCCACCAGTGAAAGAAAAGTTTAAGTTTTTATTAAAGAAAATGAAAAGATGTAGAAGCACTAAAAACACAGAAATATTTTTTTTTAATATTTATTTTACTATTATTTGTCTGTGACTCTCTCTCTCAGCCGAAAGACGTCCACTGCTGGACAAAGGCCTCCCCCAAGGATTTCCACAACGACCGGTCCTGCGCTGCCCGTATCCATGCGCAACCCGCGACCTTCACCAGGTCGTCGGTCCACCGAGTGGGAGGCCTGCCAACACTACGTTTTCCGGTTCGTGGTCGCCACTCGAGAACTTTTCTGCCCCAACGGCTATCTGTTCTGCGAGCTATGTGCCCCGCCCACTGCCACTTAAGTTTGGCGATTCTGCGGGCTATATCGGTTACTTTAGTTCTCCTACGGATCTCCTCATTTCTGATTCGATCACGCAGGGAAACTCCGAGCATAGCGCGCTCCATCGCCCTTTGGGTGACCTTGAGCCTTCTTATGAGGCCCATAGTAAGCGACCACGTCTCTGTTCCGTATGTCATTACTGGCAACACACACTGGTCAAAGACCTTAGTCTTGAGACACTGCGGTATTTTGGACGAGAAGATATCGCGAAGCTTCCCGAACGCTGCCCAGCCGAGTTGGATTCGACGGTTGACCTCTTTCTCGAAGTTGGACTTACCTAACCGAACTGTTTGTCCCAGGTATACGTAATTGTCAACAACTTCGAGTGTAGAGTCTCCAACCTTTAGAGGAGTGGGTGCGACACGGATATTAGACATGATTTTCGTCTTATCCATGTTCATTTTTAGACCCACTTGTTGAGAGGCTCTACAGAGGCCATCGAGCATTGTGCCTAGGTCTTCCAAGGTCTCAGCCATGACTACGATATCGTCAGCGAATCGAAGGTGAGTGAGGTACTCGCCGTTGATATTGATACCGAGTCCGCTCCAGTCCAGAAGCTTGAAGACATCTTCCAGGGCGGCGGTGAACAGTTTCGGAGATATAACGTCTCCCTGTCTCACCCCTCGCTTCAACTGGATAGGTTTCGAGCCTTGATCCTGGAGACGGACCGACATGGTGGCGTTTTCGTACAAACACTTCAGCGCTTCGATATATCGATAGTCAATTTGGCACCGTTGGAGAGACTGTAGCACAGCCCAGGTCTCGATCGAATCGAAGGCTTTCTCGTAGTCCACAAACGCCAAGCATAAGGGCTGATTATACTCCTCAGTCTTCTGTATAATCTGCCGCAGCGTATGTAAGTGGTCTACGGTACTAAAGCCTTTTCGGAAACCGGCTTGTTCGGGAGGCTGGAAGTCGTCGAACCTGCGAGCGAGACGATTCGTAATGACTCTCGAAAACAGTTTGTAGACATGGCTCAGAAGTGAGATAGGCCTATAATTCTTCAATAAGGTTTTGTCGCCCTTTTTGAAGAAAAGTACCACCACACTTCTGTGCCATGCCGTAGGCGTTTGTCCCTCGAGTATGACGGAATCGAATAGCTTCTGAAGAGCTTTTAATACCGGTGTTCCACCTGCTTTCAGAAGCTCAGCCGTGATTCCATCATCACCCGGTGCCTTATTGTTTTTTAACTGTTTGAGAGCCATTCTAATCTCGTATAGGCTGACGTCCGGGATATCTTCGGTGTAGTGTCGGGTCAATCTGGCTCTTGGATCTTTGGCCAGATTACTGACAGGTGCACGTACGCTTGTGTATAATTGTCCGTAGAACTTCTCAACCTCTTCCAACAGCTCTGGCTTCGACGAAATGATTCTGCCATCCTCAGTCTTCAGCTTGGTCAGTTGGCTTTGACCAACAGACAGATCCCTTGCAAACACTTTTGAGCCCTTATTTCGCTTAATCGCCTCTTCAATACGGTCAGTATTGAATTGGCGTAAATCGCGCGTTAGGGACTTGGAGATCTGTCTGTTTAGACGTCGATACTGAGCAGCATCGTCAGAGGACTGCAGAACCAAGTTTCGTCTTTCTTCCATGAGTTTGTTGGTGAGGTCCGAGATCTTTTTGGTTCCTTTTGAACAGCGGGTTTTGAAGGCCTTAGACCCAGCTGTTTGGACAATTTGCACAAACCTGTCATTATAATCGTCCAGATTTTCGCAGTCTCCCAGGCATTCGAAGCGATTCTGCAACTCGAGCTGAAAGCTCTCGGGGTTTTGGAGCTGGATAGGCGCTGGTCGGAGCGTAGACTTCATCAGTCGACACCTTTCGAGTTTTATTCTAAGATTCAATGTGCCTCTTACCAATCGGTGATCGCTTCCTGTTTTTACGGCATTAATCACAGAGACATCATTGAATATGTGCCTCTTCGTCGACAAGATGAAGTCAATCTCATTTTTTGTAACGCCATTAGGATGCAACCATGTCCACTTTCGCTGTTTTGGCTTTTTTGAAGAAGGAGTTCATCATAAAGAGGCCCTCCTTCTCCAGAAAGCCGGCCAGCAGATGACCACGTGCATTCCTCGTTCCATATCCAAAATTCCCCACTCTCAGCTCATCATCGCTTCGTTTGCCCAGTTTCGCGTTAAAGTCCCCCATCACAACGGTATAGTGGGCCTGGGAGCTATGTATGGCTCTAGAAATATCCTCATACATAGTCTCTACCTCGTCGTCGGAGCGATATGAGGGCGGTGCGTATACTTGTATTACCTTCAACGAATACCGTTTGGTGATTCTGAGTACAAGGTACGCTACCCTCGCCGAAACACTCTCGAACTGGACCACGTTGTTGACGAGGGACCTGTGGACGATAAACCCGACACCACCCTGGGACAGTTGGTCGCCCTCCCGGAAATAGAGCAGGTTTCCGGATTTGAGGATCATGGTGTCCTCCCCCTCTCTTCGGACTTCACATAATCCTACAATATCCCATCGTAACCTGCTCAATTCTTCCTCCAGTTCAGCGAGTTTCTCGTCGGTCCGCAGTGTGCACGTGTTGTAAGTTGCCAGGGCCAAGGGTCGTCGGGGTTGGTAGCCTGGCATCTGCCGGGGATTCTTAGCACCCCCTGCCCCGCCGTTACCGTGACCGCTACCAGAGTCCGGGATAGCGGGGCCGCCGGGGACTAGGGGCCGTGTTGTGGGTGTATCAACCATAGGGGGGTTTTGCCGTAATCGCCACGCTTGGCAGGCGGGTTGGCGATCGCAGTGTGATGTCATAGTACGCGGAAAGATGCTGCTGCCCATCCTCCGGTGTTTTAGATCCCTTAGTCGCCTCTTACGACACCCACGGGAAGAGATGGGTTGGTGCTATTCTAGGGCCACACCACAGGTCTGTGACTAAAAATGATAAAATAAAACTTTTTTCCAAAAAAGTGAACCGACTTCCATTATAAAATTAAAAATCATGAAATAACAATAAAGAAAAATGTATTAGCATGCTACCTACAGAATGAGGTGAAGTCGGTGCCAAATTGAATATTAAATAATCTAAATTAACATTAGAATCATGTATATATACAAAATGCCTAGCTAAACAATTACATAGTCCTGCACTTGGCACCGACTTCACCTCATTCAGTAGGTAGCATGCTAATACATTTTTCTTTATTGTTATTTCATGATTTTTAATTTTATAATGGAAGTCGGTTCACTTTTTTGGAAAAAAGTTTTATTGCCGTTACTTCTGACAAATTAAATGAGAACTTGTGAGCGTAACAAACGAGAAATATTTACAAATATGACTTAGATTAGGACATTAAAATTAAAATGCCATTATTTTAATTTCCAGAATAAACTGTATTAAAATCTCGTAAAACCATCTCCGTGAAGTAATATAATAAAATGTGCCTGTTGTAAACATGAATCACCCGAAATAAACAGGACTGAGTCATAAACGGCTGCTTCCCATCACAAACTAAAATAATATCTGAGAAGAGACAAGAATTACGATCTACTTCCAACTCGCCCAGGCTTCGCACGGGTATATTTATTAGTTGGACGTTTCGTGCGTGTTACAACGAAAGGTAGTTTGGTGGTGACCGAGCGACTAACTTGGCAAGTTCACGTGCCGAAACGTCCGAGATGTAATGTCATTATTATAATTATGTGCTCTCAACAGCGTAGAGCGGCTAGAGGTCTATTTGTCCTACAAATAAATCATAATCATCAAGATCATCAGAGAAGAAGAAGAAGCTAACATAGGTACATGAGTCAGATTGGTATACAAACTCACGTAGCACGGGCAGGATTCGAACCTGGGAACTTTGCAGCCACAGGCGGGTGCCTTAACCACTCGGCCACCACCGCTTCATCAAATCGCTTTATCAAACTATAACGACTTAAAAGAAATCAAAGTGCGGGTACTAAAAACAAACTCCCTTTTGTACTGTACGCTGTACAGTGCAAAAGGTTTTGATTTAGCAAATAGATTATGCTAATCCTTCAAATACAAAGATATTTGGTAAACACAAATTAAGTAAATTGCAAAACTTACTAACATAGGATATTTTTTATTTCGAAATTACCGGTTGAAAAGGTCCCGGAGCGTAACTAGGTTACCACTATGTAGAATTGGGAAAAATGCCATAAGATCTCTTAAAGAAAGACCAAGAAAATGTGTACAAGCAAATCTCCAACGCAGTTCTGGAGCTTTCCTTCCTTGCGTCACGTCTATTCCGGACGAGTATTATTCACTGGGAACTTCAGGCGATGAATTTTTAACGCCAATTTTAAGACGAGACGGCTTGAACGTTTCAAACTAAAGTAGTTAGCACATTTGAAGTGGAGAAAACGTTTGCCTGTGGTCCTCCCAGGTTTGATTCCTGCTGATTGACTTAAGGGCTCTCAGTAAGTGAAAACGGCAATATTGGCTGTTTTCTATAAGCTGCTGTTTAAAGAATTGAAGAGTTTTCGCCCTGAAATTTCTGATATGTATTGTAGAACGTATGTTTAAAGGGAGGACTGTTTCCAAAACACGATGGGAAAAAATTTTGCTCGATAGAAAAATATCCTGAAGTTACCTCTAAAATTTCATATGAATACAGATAACATCCGTGTTTTATAATAAAAAATGTTTTAAAATCACCAACACAAAGGTATTTTACCTTTTCGATTTCGTGACTGATTTAAATTTTTAAAAAACTAAACATTTCTATTAACTTTTTGATAAAAATGTGAATGGCGCGCAACCGGTACGTCCCCCCCCCGCCTCAGCCGCTTCATATGAATTTTCGCTGACCGCCTAACCCCCCTTAACAACGGCTCAATGCAGAGCCCAAACCGCTGACCGTAGAGACTTGAAATTTTGCAGTGAAATTCTTTATATATAAGGTGGACTCAAATCAACTACAAATATTTTCAGGGCTGGCTCCAGGGACCTAAATAAACGTATTGGAGATACAATTTAAAAAATCGATACGCTAGTTTTTTTTTTGTTTTTTCTAACAAAAAAAATATTATTAAATGATGACATTTACACCCGTATTCACAGACGTTTCCTTGACTTCAACTTGACTGACGTTTAACCGACTCGACCAATTTGGTATGGTTAGCCCATATATGGCATGTTCTTATGTATCATAATATTATATTAATAAACGAATAATTCTTGTTCTAATCCTCATTGTCGACATAAAGTACTTGTAAGATAACATACATGAGAGAGCTAGGTATCTAAAGTTTTTGGGTTTTGGTTAACATTTTCGGGGATTTTCGGGGGGTTGACATGTGGTTTGATCTACAAGGCTTTCTGAATTCGAATTTTATGACTTCGTATATTATATGACAAAGATTAGATGGGAGATAACATATATGGGATATGTGGTGATTGTTACTATCATTGTGAAGTAAATTTTTGGGTTACCATTTTCGGGGGATCGACGTATAAGGACTCAATTTGCAGGAACAGTAGTTCACCCGTTACTAAACACGCAAATATAATAAGTTATGTGAAAAATAATTATGATACATAAGAACATGCCCTATATGGGCTAACCATACCAAATTGGTCGAGTCGGTTAAACGTCAGTCAAGTTGAAGTCAAGGAAACGTCTGTGAATATGGGTGTTAGTATCATACTGTAGTTAAATGTGTAGACTTCATTCCTCTTTAAGCTCCTCCCACCAATTAATAGTTGAATGAAATTGATTTGCTGTATTCCTCTTTATTTATGAAAAGTGCGTGAAAGACAGAGATGGTAAGCGATTTATTATACGTAAATGACGGCGACCGACCGGCGGGGCGGCTTTTGTTTGTGTGTGTCATTTTAATTGTCATTTTACGCAAAGCTGTGTACAGGATGTTATAATGTTACGGTTTTCAAAAAACATAAACGTTAATTTTTCTCGAAAACTAGCGTGTAGAAAATTGAAAAAACCACTGATATACTTTCTAAATAATATCAGTAATTAGCCCTGAAAATATTTGTAGTTAATTTGTGTCCACCTTATAGAGTAAGTGGTCACTAATAAAATCCTAATCCTAACTAATATTATAAATACGAAAGTAAGTTTGTTTATTTATTTTGTTACCTCTTCACGCTTTATCTAATGAAAAAATCTTCTTGAAATTTCGCATACACATAGTTTGAAGTACTGGGAAGGACATAGGGTACCTTTCATCTCGGGAAAAGCACTGGTCCCGAGGGAAATTCACGCAGACGAAGCCACTGCCGAAAACTGGTATTATAATAAAGTAGTACTTACATAATACTAGCTTTATCCCAGGCCTCCTCCGCTCCCGAGCTATATCATAAATATAGTTTTAATTAATCTGACCTACTTTCTCGTCATGAAAACTAATAAATACTTATCTACTGTGGATTTGTTTTCAATAAGTCATTGCCAAAGACGATGGCTGGCTGATCTAGTAATTTGTTAGCCATGTACCAATCAATTTGAAAGTCTTGTGATAAGGTGCATCCACATCATAGAAGTAAAAAAATATATAATAGAACAAGCTAATTATTTAAAAATAAAAAACACGACTGACAACTTACATAGCCTATGTCACTTGGAGGAATGCAAGGATGACAATCTTTCTCACATCAAAATCTGTTAAGCCGTTCAGGAATATTGGACTTACATACATGAACCCTGAAAACATAACACTCCTTTTTTGGTCAGTCGTGTAAAAATAGTTCATTTTTCTTTATTATTCAAATGATTCATCATTTGAATAATAATAAAGTTAGAACATTATTGTGCGTGTAATGCAATATTTTATCTATTCTCTGATAAGATAAAGTTAAAGAGCTTCCAGTCAGAATTGATTAATTCTTTTTTTTAATAATTCATTCATGAGGAAGCCTCCGGCTTTTCCAAAGTATCCATAGTTGGATTTCAGTTCCACCCATAGAGCTAGCAAATTTTTATTTTATTTTATTATATTATTTTTTAAAGAATGTTTTTTTTTCCTATGTCTATGGTTCCACCAGTGTTGGTTGACAGATATAATCGTTCTTTCTTTTCATACCTCTCTCTTCCACTTTCTGTTTAAATCACAGAAGTTGGAGTAACATATTAAGCTTGGCTATAGAAGGCTGGATTTTAATAGTATAATTTGTATTATTGTGATGTCTGTGCTTTTTAACATATTTGTCTAGCTATGACTATGAATGTCGCATGCTCGAGTGGGCGAAGTATGATTTCAAGAGCAAATTCGACTACCATGACAAATACACGTCGTAGTTGCTTATGTTTCTATATTTACAGAAAAAACGTCAACAGCTCATGCGCTGTATTTTGATATGCCGTAGGTTCATGAGCATACTGTATGCTCATGGCATATCAAAGTGCATTTGTCATCATATTCACTTCTTCTTAGTCGTTTTCTTCCTAGTAATTGTGTGGAGCTCACATCACGATTTTAGGCATTAGTAATAGAGATATTTGTTATCGGTATTAAAGTGAGATACCGTAATATGTAGGTAGGTAAATCTCTCTTTCACCTGAGGCCCTATTTTTGTAAGTGTGACTCAGCAAAAAAGCGTGAGCCGAAAGCTTTTTCATTCAATATCAATTATTCCGCATTTTTTAATTGACTATGTCGAATAATTCGCAACGAGTGGCCTAGACCGCTCGTTTTCGTATGATTTGGGAGTCGAACCATTTTTACGTCAAAATTGTGAATGACATAGACAACCGGATACGGATATAGATGGTGTCTATTAGAATTTTCATTTTTGCGTTCCGTTTAACGCTTACGTTCTCTTTGATTGAAAATTTACGAACATTTTTTTAACGATTCGCTACCGATTTGGTTTTCGTTGCGTAGAATGGAGCAGAAATTGTTTCTCGCATTATTTTCATATCACTGGCAACATTGCTAGACGAGTGATTAAAAAAATACGGCTTTTATGTTTTTAGTGACGTAATAGGACGAGTGCGACATAATAGTCTATTCGTTTTCGGCGGTATGTCACACTTTCAAAAATAGGGCTCCTGAGCGTTTTCCCGGTTACATCCTCAGTATATCCGTCGGAGCCTAGGGTCCGATTAGTCTGTCGGTAAATATGAGAAACTTACAAGTAAGTATATTATAGCAGAGACAGGCATTTCTACAATCCTAACTAATATTATAAATGCGAAAGTGAGTTTGTCTGTTTATTTCTTACCTCTTCACACCTTATCTACTGAACCAATCTTCCTCAAATTCCGCATACACATAGTAAGAATTACTGAGAAGGATATAGAGTACCTTTTGTCCCTACCCAAACCCTATTTTCAAAGGTACCCTATGTCCCATGTCCTAGATTTTGCCCGCGGCTTCATCGCATGAATTTCCCACGGGAACAGTCCCGTGGGAAATTCATGCGGGTGATCATTATAATTAATATTTAATTCTAAGAATAATTTCCTTTTAACTTTACTGGTTGCAGAGGTTTCTTGACCATAACACCACCAACCCAACAAGTTACATAACAACAACAAGAATTCTTTATTAACACACAAGTAATTATATTTTAAGATACATAAAGTGAGATGCGTAAAAAGCGGCCTCATCTCACTGAAGACGAAATATATGTTGTGCGGGTTGGGTTGTACATAGTTATAGTCGGTGCCCGAACTCTCCTAAAATCAAGTTCTCTTCGCCTACTATAAAGTTTATTTTTATTTTTACGTCCGAAACCGTCTTAAAGGAGTCACCGTGTAGCCTGCCAACATTCCGCTATATTTCGCTCGCCGTTTACATGCATTCTACATGCCATCGGGTTTTCGGAGTGTTCCACAGTAAAGTCGTTGATTCATGCTTATTTCACAATCTATTTTTATGTAAGCGATGTTCAAACCTAGGTAAATTGTTTTCTGCTACTTACTTCAAAATTATAAATTACCTTTTTATTACTAGCCCGCGGCTTCGCCCGTGTGAGTTTCGCTTAGATGAAAAATCTTTTTGTGTTCCTGTAGTAACCTAAACTCCAGTACTAAAAATTTCAGCCATTTGGTTATCCCGTGTCCCGGAATATATAAGGTACTCGTAGTACAGTCGCGGTGTTAAAATGAATCAAAAATGATATTTCATTTAATAAACGATCTTTGTCTGCTCGTTATCTACAATTTCCCGTGTACCACCACTCCCACCCCGAGTCCCTCTTTGTCCTGTCTATTTATATGTCAGTAGAAAATGCTCATCAGGTTGAACGACTTTTGCTAAGGCCCCATTTCCATTTATTTTATAGAGTAGCTGGTCTTTTGGAGTTCTTCATCAGATGTTCCATAATGTTTAATTTTTATACGTCAGCAGAAAATGCTCATCGGGTTGAACGACTTTTGCTAAGGCGCCATTTCCATATGTATAAAAGTATAGCTGGTCTCTTGGAATTCTTCATCAGATGATCCTGATCTTCGATTTTTATACGTCGACAGAAAATACTCGTCAGATTTATAAACTTTTGCAAAGGTACCATTTCCATATTTCTTATAGTTAAGCTGTTCTGTTAAGGTTCTTCATCAGGTGTTCCAGTTTTCAAAATCAATTATAGCCTATATGTTGCCCAGGTTTAATAGCTATACAACAAAAAAGTTTCATTCAAATCCGTCCAGTAGTTTTTGTGTGAAACGCGTAAATACATACAGACAGACAAAAACTCCAAAAAAATTTTTTGCTTTCTATTATTCTTTTTAAGTGTCGCTCTATCCATTTCAGTCAAAAATACTAAATGTACAGACAAAATATTTTTACTGTTTTGATTATTGATTTTTAGATGAAAAAAAAGAACGCAGTATGCTATTAAAAGATCTACGGTTAGCTCACAGACTAGATAGTCATCCATTTTCAGGTTAAAGTATGGTAATACTATATCTAATAAATAACAATCTGTTTGTTACCTTATTAATATTATTTTAAAAAGACAAGTTTAACAGAGTATCTTTAGAGTGTTTTGCTAATAACAAACTTTTTATTGTATTGATAAATTTTACTTCCTCCTAGACTAAAATAGAACGCGAAAATATGGGAGAATCAGTATGATATTTTTACCTAGTTGGATCAAAATAGATAAAATCTTCTTCGCCTTATGGTAAAGAAAGAACCCCAAGGAAGGGAAAAGCTGGTCACTACATGGCTAAGCATTTTGTATTTTATGTAGTCTTACTCAAGGGTTGGAACAACATATCCTATCAAACCAACATTTTTTTTCAAATAATTACATGCATCCAATCGCGACACAACTATTGTATTGGAAATGCGAACATTAATAAGTTCGTTTGTTGGTGTGACTCACTGGAAGAGGACGAGCGGGGCAAGGGGGGAGAGAGGGGGGCGAGGCCAGCATTCGGCCCACTTCACGCAGGTACGAATATAACCGAATATTTTCCACCTGCTCTCTGAGAAATTGGGCCGCGAACATGCGACGACACAAGTGGAATTACGAAAATTTTATTAAGCACTTAATTGTTTTTAGTTATTTTATAAATAGTAGGTACATATGGAAGCGGAATTTAGCAATAGAGTACCCCAGGAGGGTACCGGTATGTTACGTACAGTAGAATTCCTCCCTGAGCATTCTTGCTTGGGCTGCCCTACGTACTCTGGGGAGGGCAAAACCCCGCACGTCATTCTTCTTGAAAGGCCGGCAACACACTTGTGACACCCCTGGTGTTGCAGTAGTCCAAGGGCAGCGGTGATCACTTACCATCAGGTGACCCGCTTGCTTGTTTGCCGCCCTATGTTTAAAAAAAAAAGATCGATGATATCCATCATAAAAAAGATACAAGCTATCATTAGGTAGATTACAACCAGTGTTATTTTGAATGGGCAGACTAGGTGTTAACCCGTAGGGTTAATTGCCAATATACTCGTATTGTATCCCCTGTGGACTCTATGTTTTCACTGGCTGATCTCAGGCCGTAGTCTAAACGAATGCCAATACTGAACCGGCCGAAGGAGTTAGTAAATCAGATAACAGGATTGCACCTACAGTTGGTGGACTTTGGGTTAGTCCAGTCAAATCTTGTATTACCCAAGGCCCTGCCCAGCCCGCATCAATTTTTATGTGTCTTTTTCATACATGCAGTGGATTCTAATTTGAAATCGGATCTTCAAGTATCTTTCCAGTTTCGAATTTTTATATCAAAATGAAAATATATGGGCGAGTACAACATGCACTTCCGAATCAATAACACAAAATGTTTATAATTTTATGATAAATAAATACATTTTAAAATAAAAAAACTCGTAAAAAAATCTCATATATTTTTCTAATGTCAGAATAGGTACTGACAGCTCGTATCTTAGCTAATATTTACAGTAGAAAATAGTATTTGTATTATAATATGTATTTCATAAATTGTCACGAAATGCTTATTTGTTATATATATTTCGTTATAAAACCCCCAAAAAAAAAAGATATAAATAAGAAAGCAGTCGAAAAATAAAAATTAAAGGAATATTTTCTTCTTGAATGTGCATGCATGCACTATAAATAAAATGATGATTAATTTGGAGACCGCTGCATAGGAAATACAAGAAAATATACTGACAAATGTCAGTATATTTTCTACTGCCTGGTGAAATCACCAGGCAGTTATTACAGGTAGAAATATAATGTGTATTCCCAAGTGCTATTTCGTAATGTGCAGACTAACTGCGCCTCGCGGCTTCACTCCCGTGAGAATTTCAGGATATAAAGTTGCCATGAGGAAACACTAAAGGTGGATAGACAACATACATTTTTATTTCAACATAAAATTCATTTAAAGTTTGAAAATAAATTTTCTTTATGTCTTATTAGTCATATTACATAATGGGGGGTTTTGGCACACGCAATTGCTCTGGGAGTTTCAAATATTGATTTTTGTTTGACACTATCCCGTTTCCGTATAACATGAGTAAAAATTTGCCGCCTAGAGAATCTGAGGCCGCCTAGCTGAGTTAAAGAATACGCATACATTCTTTTGACAAATTATAAATAGAATTTATGTGCAGAGGTAAATAATTAGATATTTTCTTACCTTAAAGGATTCACTTTTTTATACACTTCATTTCATTATTTACACAAATATATATCATCTTTATATAAATCCCTTTAACTACTTTTCAGTTAATTTTTCTCTAAAAATTGTTTTTTTTTTAAATATACAGAACTCGATAGTATATTATTAAGTATATATATTGGTTAAAGTTAGGTACTTACCTATTTCCTCTAAAAACATTTCTTAATGTCTCATCTAAATACATGTTATGAATAATTCTAAAATATCTTTTTGTAGTAGAAAAGTGCTTTGACTGTTGACAGAATTTCCCCAGTAGATATATAAATCAATAAGTCAGATAAGGGTAAATACTACCATTGTATACAGCTCTCATTACGTTATTTGAATTTTCTTACAGTAAGTATGGAAAGTGTCATATAAGGTGATTCATTTATATTGCTGTATGTACAAAATACCTTTAGGCTAGCCGCACACATGAATAATATATTGTTTGCAATATATTGATATTAATATATTGTATGTATGTATGTATATTGATATTGCAAACAATATATTATTCATGTTCACAATACCCTGTTTTTCATTGATATTGATGAAAATATTATCGCGTTGCTCTTTATGGCATCACCTCTCTTTATACTCTCTGTTTGGTCTAATGGTTACCTGGAAGAAAATGCCATATAGCGTTAAGTCAAGTCCACCATTTGTACATTATTTTTAAAATTGAGTGCAATACAGTTTCATAGCCTGACCGGGAATATAAAAACCCTCGCCATGTTGCGGAAAAGCAATTGAACTAATTTCTTATACTGGCAACTAATTCATCTGTCATTTCTCCTGTCAAAGTTTGACTTTCAATCAAGGGCGGATACAGTAGGTATTTTTTTCTGGGAAGGGCACCGTTTTCTATTCTCGAGAATATTTCCGAGAAATTTTCAAAAAAGTTTCCGCTTTGTCTTTGAAAATTTCGAGAACGGCACATCACTAATGGTGACAGATTGATTTTTTGGAAATACTTGCATGTAAGAAACTATTACTACTAAATCCTGTTATTTTAATAACTCTAATCTTAATTTGATATGTACTGTTATGGAAGCTGCCTCCACAGTACACTATATACAATAGTAATTTATGCTCCACAGTATGTACACAAAATAGCAGTCGGAGGAGGAGGAGGAGGGGGGGCACGTGCCCCCGTGCTTCCACCCTTTTATCCACTACTGCTTTCAATAATGTTGCAATATAAAACGCATAAGTGCTGCCTTTAATTCAGGGTTTTTATATTTCTGGTCAGGCTTTAAATAAATAAATAAATGTAAGTCGCATACACACAATATTATTGAAAATACGCCTAATATTATTGTCAATAATAACGATTCACATTTTTCATATACTTCATTATTTACACAAATATATATCATCTTTAATTACTTCTCCGTTATTTTTTTTTCTAATAATATAACTTTGTTCGGCAGTTAGCCTTAGGCTAGCCGCACACGCAATATTATTTATACATATAATAAGAGAGTAAAAATATTTTGTCTGTACATTTTTTTTTGACTGATATGGATAGAGGGACACTTAAAAAGAATAAAAGAAAGGATTTTTTTTTCTAATTTATTGTATGATCACGCTAATATCCTAAAGTACTGAACCGATTTGAATGAAACTTTTTTGTTATATAGCTATTAAACCTAGGCAACATTTAGGCTATAATTGACTTTGAAAACTGAAACATCTGATGAAGAACCAAAACAGAACAGTTTAACTATAAGAAATATGGAAATGGTGCCTTAACAAAAGTCGTTCAACCTGATGAGCATTTGCTGCTGACGTATTAAAATTGAAGATCTGGAACATCTGATGAATAACTCCAAGGGACCAGCTACACTATATCATATATGGAAATGGCGCCTTAGCAAAACTTGATTAATCTGATGAGCATTTTCTATAGACGTATAAAAAGAAGATTGAAGATCTCAAACGGTTTGGAACACAAAAACATTTTTCATCTAAGCGAAATCTTGCGGGCGAAGCCGCGGGCAACAGCTAGTTGCCAATATTAGGCATATTGTCAATTATATTGTGTGTGTGCGGCCTATATTTTAATCAATATTAATGGAAAACAGGGTATTGTTAATTTATTATATGCACTATATTGCCAATATATAGCATGTGTGCGGCAAGCCTTAGGTACCGAATTAACTATATGGACATATCAACAATAAGAATAACCCATCTCTAGACGTAATAAGTACACATACATCCTTTAATACTATCCACTCCGTAAATTTCGTTACTGAGAATTTAAGTAGACCCGGATCTCGATCTATTAATAAACGGACTTCAATCATAACCGGACAAAACATTTATTCATTTACCTTCCCCAAAGCAAAGAAAAACACCCCACAAGTTGCTGTGAAAAAAGAAATAAAAAAGGTGGAAAGGGGGAAGTTAATTTTAGCTCTGCGAAGGAAGACCAAAAAGGAGAGTCAAGTCTTCTAATACAGTAGGGTTGAGGCTAGACCTCGAATAATATACCGTGAATAATATGTGGCGTTGTTACAGTCATGCTCATGTATTGCCTTTCGGCCACTAATCATGCTAATTATTGCCATCTTTTGTCTTTCGGCTGTCAGTTTGCCTTTCGGCTGTCAGTTTGCTTTTTCGGCTATTTGCCTTTCGGCCCGTTGGTTCATTCATTCACTCAGTGTGTTCTTTTCCCAAGGTAAGGATAATTTGGTGCGGCTTACACCTCAAGTACCGCTTTCCTGAATAGAAACGGACTCTCCGTGATAATAATTTCATCTCGTTCTTATATAGCTAACAAAGTCAAAAACTTCAATAGCGCGATTCAGATATTTAAACAACGGTGACGTTCATTGACATTTTTGTTTATCACCGCTCTGGTATTGCTTAATGAATATATAAATCTCTCATATAAAATACCACATTCGTAAATATAAAATGGCAAATGATATGTTTTTAAATATTTTCGTATTTATTTTATGGCACGCAGAAATATGGCCATCTGGTTTTTCTAATTGGAAATATTTTGTCTCTGAGTAAGGGTATTTTTTCGTTTACAAGTAAATTATGTAAAATTATCGTGGTAAGTATAGAAAAACAATATCATATATTTATATATTTTGCAAGGTAAAAATATTTTATATGATGATTATCATTGCCATCAAATTTATTATTACCTATAAGTCTGGCTAATAAAAACGTGACCTGTCAAAATGCGGCAAATTCAAAAACCCTTTATATGGTAATACTGATTATAGAAGGAGAAAAATGTATTGATACTTGAGAATTTTATTAATGACAATCAATTTTTTTATATGTAGAGGTTCTTTACGAACTTAATTTCTAATTTAAGGAACATACTGCGTCTTTAGAAATTATAGGTTAACACGCAGTTTAATATTTTTTTTACAAAAATCAAGTACTTTGATAATAATCAATCATTTGGCTAGAATAAAGGCCGCAGCTCAGCCTGAATCTGGGGCATGGTTACATGCTGTCCCGTCCCCTCAAATGGGAACATTGCTGGACAATGATTCCCTGAGGATAGCCGTAGCTTTGAGGTTAGGATGTGACGTGTGTGAACCGCACCGTTGCATTTGTGGGAAAATAGTAGAGGCTGATGGACACCATGCTCTTGGGTGTGCTAGGTGTGCGGGACGGTTGTCGCGTCATCATTCTTTGAATGATATTATTTGCAGGGCTCTGATATCTGCAAATATACCCTGCCAGTTGGAGCCTCCAGGTCTCTCGCGCACTGATGGAAAACGACCTGATGGTCTGACGTTGATTCCTTGGCAGAGAGGACGATGTTTATTATGGGACGCAACTTGTGTCAGCACGTTTGCGTCGCCCTATCTCGCTAATTCTATGCGGTCTCCGGGTGCGGCTGCAAAAGCGGCAGCTGGACATAAAATTGTCAAATATTCGGTTCTGACAATTTGTATGAGTTCGTTCCAGTTGCCGTTGAAACAGCCGGGCCATGGTGTTTAGACGCGAAGCATTTTATTGGCGAGATAGGACGGCGTTTAAGATGCCGTGGATATGACTACCGCTCCGGACGGTACCTGGTTCAAAGGTTATCTATAGCTATTCAAAGAGGAAACGCTGCAAGCGTTATGGGTACCTTTGAGCCGGGTACAGTCCGGGGTGGCATTTTTGACTAATTTCTTTTTTTATTGTTTTATTTTTAAAATTATTTTATACCGACGAAACTAGTTGTGAATATTATTTTTTTTTTATGAATAAATGAATTGTACGATTAACTCAACATATAGTTCGTTAACAAGCTTCAAATTAATTACTATTATGACATCAAAACTCACGCCTGAATTCTCTTGTATACTACATTGTTAATAAATTCATACTATCTTAACTTAGTACTTGGAACAAGATTTAGGTTAAAATATAATTAGGTATCATAATATGAAAGTATTATTTCAACGACCAAGAGATCCCATGAAGTAATGAGAAGTAATGAGTAAAATATAGACCCTGAAAAAAAAATGGTTCGGTGCATCGAGATATCATGTACTAACGCATGGTTCGGTGAGTTTTTGTTGAAAGTATCAAAAACAGTGTATCGTACTATATACTACTTTGACATGCCTTTGGCAGCTTAGTGATGTTACCATAGGAAAACTTTTAAGAAAACTCCTACGCTTTCATTAGCCTAGACCTAAATATAGGTAATAAAATATGTTAGAATTGAAGGTATGTTAATGTTAAGGTATTAACAGAAAAAAATGCCGTAACTAAAAATTCTTAAAACTTATCATATTTAGAAAGCTGGAAATTGATCATAAACAATAATATCTAAAACAACCGCAGATTAATTAGTATAAATTGACAATAGGTGGCACCATGGGTAACACATTGTAATTATTTAACATTTATCCAGTCTTTTTCTTTTGAAAAAAAGTACATAAATAGCCAAAAATACCTTTATTCCATAAAATATTTTATAAAAAATATTAAAGTGCAGTAGTTTACCATTTTACAAATAGGTACGAATTAAATAATCGGAATATTTCAAGAAAGCATGATCCACTTGTATTTTGTTACCTGTTCATTCAGTCATGTCCTCTAGCGGAGGATTATACAAATAAAATACAGTATACTTATTGCTAACCTAGTGAGGCGCATTTTTATTGATTTTTATTATCCAAAAATGTTGATTCCACGAATCTTGATTTCCACAAATGTTATTAAGGGAGTGTCTTGTGCATTTGTACCAGCCGAAGTTCTTATTTTTTTTCTATGATACTAGCAAAGTATTATATAAATCTGCGGATAAACTATATTCAGTCTTATACACCTTGTTATATTCTACGTATCAGGTAGGTATGTTCACGATTTCTATAATTAATATGCTTAATATGTACTTTTTTATATGTAAAAGTATCTTTTAATATGCTATTGTAACAATAATATTAATCTCATAATTGTGTGATGCAAATTAAAAACAAGAAACTAATAAAAACGTTATTAGATATCACAAAAGAAATTTAAGTAAAAGGAGGTCTACGGAGGGCCTACGAAGTGCTACGGCGTAGCTAGACGTAGATCTTAATATTTTTATTTCTCCAAATTATATACTTTCGAGCGGTATTATTTGATAGTTTACATTCTCGCGATATTGCTACAGTGTCAACTAAATACATACGCATTTATGATCCACCGCCAGATCATTTGGAAACATCTTTACTTGCGGAATAAACGTCTCAGCGAAATTAGATTGAATTAATGTTTGTAAACAGGCGAGTTTCGCGGGTGGCTAGGGTTAAATTAAAGAATAAAGAAGTTCATTGTGAAGTTCAGCTGATAGTGGCATTTAGCGTTTGCCAGGGAGCGGCAGGAATCCGCCAGGTAGCTGGACCTGACGTCGTCGCCAACTGCGCCCTCGCACGGTGCTCTCACGAACACGGCTTTTAGGACGTAAAGGGATTCGCCAAATTTTTGGGCAAAACAAATAAAAGAGTACCGCGACGGCGTCAAGGCGGGCGTGTCTATAAAAGGCTGAGAGGGGGGTGCGCGGGGGTGGTAACACGATCCGCGAGCTCCAGCCGGCCGGCCGCCCTGGAGCCCGCGGGAGGGGGCGCGCGCGCGGGGGGCGAGGTCCGCGGCTGTGCGCGCGCGCCGCCCGCTCCCGCTCTCACTAGTCGAACGGTGCCCGACCGGTAACGTAGCGCCGACTGCCGATCGAGAGACGAACAGCGACAATGTCCGCCGTGGCGAAGTCTTCCAAGTACACCTACCGCAGCAGCGGCGGCGGCACCACCGACGTCAACATCGAGTACAGTGCCGACCTGAGTGCTCTCTCCAGACTGGAGGTACCGCCCGATCGAGATCAGTGCAGTGTTTGTGAAGTGCTTACGGACACATGATAGAGTATGTTGTATTTTTCAGGACAAGATCCGTCTCCTCCATGATGATCTGGAATCCGAAAGGGAGCTGCGTCAGAGGGTAAGCTCCTATACGAAATGTGATATGCCTTGGGCGGGCGGCCATAGCGGGCGCGCGCCAGGTGTAGGCGGCGCGCGCATCTCTACACCTCTATTAATATCGCGCTCGATCTTTTCTTCTCTTTGTATCCTTTGAGTGGAAAGTGACCCGTGGCTCCCCGGCAGCCTCCAGTGCTAATAAGTGTGGATTAACGTGTCTAACATTTTCTGCAATTTCCTGTGTTCCGCTTATTAATGCTAAAAAGTTTGTGAACAGTGATTAATATATACTTCAGAACCCACTTTCCAGACCTGGTCTGGAGAAAAAAGTGTAGTTTCTGGAAAAATATACTAGCTTACTAGAATTTCATGATAATGTGTTATTATTTTGTAATAAACTGACTTGGCTCAGTGCTGTGAAGTTCAATACCGCCAATTAGTGTTCAATACTGAAAATCAGTGAAATCATGTGATTGGTCGGGTCTATTTTCGTAGGATGCATATCGTCGTAGCGGTCGTAGCGCGCGCTCGTAGCAGCCGTCGCGCGCTCTCTCCAGTTGCGCGCGCGCCGGCCACTCGTTATATTTAGCCGCGTAGCGAAAGCATTCTCTGAAATCTCAACTTCTCGCTCTCCGATCTCACTTTTGAAACTGGGCCAAATGATGCTCGTTCCCGTTGAGAATGCCACAATATTGAAATATAATAATAGCTTGCGGTATGAGTGGCGAAAATATCTGAGTTAGTCACCGCCGCCGTGAGATGTGAACCGATTCTTATTTTAGACGGGCACAATGTAGAAATATGTGAAGGACGTTGTTGCCGTATACACGGCATTGCATATCGGAAATTATATGTAGTGACAGGTCAACCTCATATCTACTTTTCTAGAACAAACAACTCTAATAATTTAACTCTATGTTATATTATTTTAACTAAACAAACTTTTCTATATATGCTATATTGCTGGTATTAACTAATATGATAACTACTGAGCTAAGCATGAAGCTAATTGAAATCATTTGAAGTAAGGAGATTTATTAATTATAGCATTGTTTCAGATCGAGAGGGAAAAGGCAGATTTGAGCGTGCAAGTCATCCAGCTCTCTGAGAGGCTCGAGGAAGCTGAAGGCGGGGCCGAAAGTCAGGTAACTATACAATTCTAATAATGTATTCTCTAAAACAAATAAAAACAGGTATACTACATGAAGATACTCGTTTAGAGTGATAAATAAATAAAAAAAAATCAAAATGAAAAATTTAAAACAAATGAAGAAACCCGGAACAACAAAGAAGTTAATTTGAAATAACAATATCATGAATTTTATGAAGAATAAAATGTTTGAAAATTGACTTGGATATTAAGGAGGAGAATATAAAACTGAACATTCTAATAAACTGGTATTTTTACTTATTATATGGTATGAGGCAGTAAATAATGAAAGGACAAGCCTGAAGAAACTACGACATGTAATATTCAAAATTAAGAAGAAATGAAGATCAAGAATGACGCCAAACAAAATATATAAATGATCAAAAAATTTAAAATTAAACTTTTAATGCTATATATGCGAATATTTTTTTAATGCTACAGCGAACTGCTTTGCGATATTTTGTATCTATTTATGTGTCTTCTTTTCAGCATATTTTTTGAAGAAAGACTAGATTTTATAAATACGAAGACAAAATAAGAAGATTTTGTATATATTGCACTTCTGAATATTAATGTGTTAAAATCCTAATTCGTTTATAGAACTACTTGGCAAGAAAGAGTAAAGTTAAATTGATAGCATCAACATAATGGAGCACTGCACATTGCTTAAGTATTATCATAACTCTTTATTATAAAACGGTTATAAAACTTTCTTAAATTAGGATATATTAAAGAAAAAATAAAAGTGTTTCATTTAAATAAGGCAGAGGAAAATTTTTAATTTGCTTCTGGACCCCAAAGCTCTCTTTTTTGCCAGGTTGTATTATTTATTACAAAAATATTAATATTCCAAAAGTGTGCCCCGAGTACACTTGGGGCCGTTTTTTGAAATGTTGTCTTATGTTTTTCAGTTCGAGATCAACAGGAAACGCGACACCGAACTCACCAAACTCCGCAAATTACTGGAAGATGTCCATTTGGAGTCCGAGGAGACCACCCACCTGCTTAAAAAGAAGCACCAAGAGATCGTCAATGACTTCCAGGAACAAATCGACCAGCTTACCAAGAGCAAAGCCAGGTAAGAATATGAGTGCTCTCACAATATCTTACACATCTCCACCGATATCTACTAACGGTGTGTATAAATGAATAATTTTAAGTATACGCTGTGCGAATTTTATTTTAAGCTGTGCGTTTTCAATCACCAATGCAATCAGATCTTACTCATTGGTATCATCTTCATATTCGTGTTTCCCTGTGATTGCACAAGCCGTTTCTTTGTCTGCAGGAGCGAGAAGGAAAAGTCCAAGTTCCAGGCTGAGGTTTACGAGCTGTTGGCCCAAGTAGAGAATGTGACCAAGGAGAAGATCACCATTACCAAGACAGTGGAGAGGCTTGAAATCTCCATTAGCGAACTGCACATCAAGATTGAGGAGTTGAACCGCACTATTGTAGACATCACCTCGCACAAACAACGCCTGTCTCAGGAGAATGTTGAGCTCATCAAGGAAGTTCAGGACCTGAAGGTATGAGATATGATGTCATGCTTTGTATCTTCACATTATTCAGTAAACATGAATATGGGCCACTTTATTTAGATTAGATACTAGAAAAAACCATTTTCAGAATTAATTGATTCTTACACAACAATGTATAATCATTTTATGAATCAATTGTATGTTTTGACTCCGTTAATTCCATTCAATATCCACTTTTCAGTGCTTAATTTTTTGTGCTCTCTAATAAACTGTCCGTTGTGGTGATTTTAGGTGAACATCGAAAATGTGGTGTACCTCAAGAGCCAGTTGGCCAGCCAATTGGAAGACTCCCGCCGCAGGCTCGAGGATGAAGACAGGAGGCGCTCTCTGCTTGAGGCTACTCTGCACCAGGTAGGAAACATCTTTACTTATAATGTTTTATCATTGCAGTAACATTTCTATAAGCATTTCTGGAAAAAATAATTAGCTAATTACAATTTTTAAAATAGCTTAACTTCTAAAACTCTCATGGTTCTCCAAATCCTTAAGATTGTAGGTGGATCTAGTAAAGACGTTTGGTCATTCTGATATTCAATTTATGCCTTATCAGGTTGAAATCGATCTGGAATCTGTCCGCGTGCAACTTGAGGAGGAATCCGAGGCCCGATTGGACTTGGAGCGGCAGTTGGTGAAGGCCAGCGGCGAGGTCCAGCACTGGCGGTCCAAGTTCGAGGCCGAGGCCGCGGCCAGGGCTGAGGAGATTGAGGAGATCCGTCGCAAGTACTCCATCCGCATCCAGGAGCAGGAGGAACAGATTGAGACCCTCATCGCCAAGATCAGCAACATTGAGAAGCAGAAGTCTCGTCTTCAGAGCGAGGTAAAATATCATTCATATTTGTTTTAAACATAATTTTTAAGAGATATATAAAAAACATTTATTTATTTCTTTCTTTTTATCAAATCAGTTCTGAATGCAGGTGAGAAAACCAAAAGATTTCTTGATGAGATTAACTGCAACCATTGTATCAAATATTGATTGCAATAACTTACGACGTTAATGCGCAGTTTACGCAATACTGATTGAGAATAAAAATTTAAGGATGAATTAAGGGTATATAAAGAACTATAAATTGTCCCTTAGGTTGAGGTCCTCATCATCGACCTGGAGAAAGCCAACGGAACAGCTCGGGAGCTGCAAAAGAGGACGGAGCAACTGGAACGCGTCAATATCGAGATCAAGTCAAGGCTGGAGGAGACGGTGCAGCTGTACGAGGTGTCCCAGAGGGACCTCCGCAACAAACAGACTGAACTGCAACGCGTCAGCCACGAACTCGACAAGACTCGTGAACAAAAGGATGCCCTTGGCCGCGAGAACAAGAAACTGGGTGGTAGGCTTTTTTATCTTTAGACTATGATTTTACTCTTAAGTTTAGATAAAGGCGCCTCTAGTTTGCCATTTCTATCCAGTGCAAAGTTCCTCTAGTTTTCTAATTTATCATTATTATGATCAGTTTTTGGAACAAAAAATTGCGGGTGTCAGCTTATGTACCTATCTTCTAAAACTGGCACATCATTTAAATTTTCAATGTCACCATCTTTAATTTCTTCCTCCATATGCTCATCAGGCACGGATACTCTATACTGTTGTCTCTTTCAGATGAACTGCACGACGCCCGCGCCAACCTCACGGAGTTGACCCGCCGTCTTCACGAGCTCGAGATCGAGCTGCGCCGTCTTGAGAACGAGCGAGAGGAACTCACTGCCGCCTACAAGGAGGCCGAGGCCGTAAGTACCAGTATTATTTTCCTAATAGCGTAGCCAGGCATGAGCGAAGCAACCTCAAGACGTTGCCAAAGCAAGACTCATGAAAGTAATACAGGGAACGAAAATCAAATAGCGAACCATCACTATTTGATTTTCTTTTGCTGTATTTTATGTTACTTTTTCTTATGTTTATTCTAGACTCCATGTAACCTGATGGTGTAAGTGTTACCCACGAAAGAAAACGCAGACTTGGGAACTTTATACTCTATCATAATACAATAACAAATCCTCTGTTAGTATACATAAGAGTACGATTACAAGATTAACATCTCGTCATAATGACGTTGATGATTATGATGACTATTAATTGGTTTGTGCGTTTGTCAACAGAAACTGACCAAAAAATCGTATTGTTCATAAAATAAACAGAATTCAAGAATATAAATTCAGAGTTGGTCAATGAACAAACCCAGTTGGGTATATTTGGCAGGTGTTCAAAGAATAAAAAAAATAATAATCCATCTAGATTTAAATGCTCTCAAAATAGTAATCCAAATTAATAGTGTCGATTTAATTCCTTTACTAAAATAATAACAAAAAAAGGCCCACTACAGAACCTACTTACCTACATGTAGGTATTTTTATCTTCTAAGGAATACCACTTTAGGGATAGGTCTAATACGGACATCTGAACAACATGACTTCGCATTGCTGTGTAACTAATAATGGTGATCAGCTCTATAATTACATTGTACTTTTGGATGACTTGGCAAACAAGAACGATGAAGATGGATTTGCCTTCACACTTGTATAAAAATTGAAGGCGTAGTCACAATTTGACAACGAGACTAATTTTAAAGCGGTATTAAAAACATTCGCTTCGCATGGTTAATGGAGAAAAGACTGATTAAGAGTCAGCTTAGATTTATCAAGCACAATCAATCATAAAAGTTGTCGTTTTATAAATGCCTTCTGCAAATTTTAATGATAACATTCGACCATATTTAATTTAAACAACAATAATACTGAAGGAAAGAACTAGAATGTAAGAAGCTACCATTATTATTTACAGTTATGTGGAAATAGCTACTTATGTTGTGCAACACAAACAAATAAACAATATTATAAAATGAATTGAAAGAGCAAATACATACACTCGGGATCTCCTAACACTTAAATGGAGATCCCGATCACAAATTAGTTAACGTGAATGGTAGGAAAATAAAGAATTTTTAATTAAAAAAAAATCATGCCAGAATGCTCTAATGACAATAAAGAGCATTAATTTTAATAGCAGAAGAATGTACTATGATTTTTTAAACAGGGCCGCAAAGCTGAGGAGCAGCGTGCGCAAAGGCTGACAGCTGAGCTGGGTCAGTTCCGCCACGAGGCTGAGCGCCGCCTCCAGGAGAAGGAAGAGGAAATCGAAGCCATCCGGTAAGTATCCCCCTTTCCTTAGCTCAAAAAAACTATTTCATAAACAAAACAAATTAACAAAAGTTCTTCAATCATCACAAACCCAATAAAGTCTTTACAACATCCACATAACTCACCCATCAGATATAACATAAAATATTTATTGACACTAAAATATCGAATGTAAGACACACGATAACTCAACTGAATGAACCGCACTAGGCGATACTCAACTCGGAACTACAACTGAGTGCGTCTCTCAACACGGCCCCACCATCCTTCCCCTACACCCGCAGAGTGATACATGTCATGAAAGCACGCCACTGACAGGCCTCAATAATCACAACCATGACACACATCCATCAATGGAACCAAGCCAAATCAATTTTGATACCAATATCTTGTACAAATAAATATGTCAAAGTCTATTAACCCTTCTCACACACGTCACACGAATCTGCGCAGATTCCTTAAAGTAACCTAAATATCAGACCATGACGCATTAAACTTACGCACACTTCCTCGAAGGTATCCAATCAAGGAGCTAAATAATTTTATACATCTAAAATTATTGGCACGGCATCCATTTATATATAACCGCTCACCTGATTGGTGCATTTATCGGTGATTGCATATAAATGTTGGCACCTAAGTGCTAGTGAAAATGTACAAAAGACGGCGGAGTTTTCGGCGTTGGCCCAATTACGCAACCTAGGTCCCTGGCGACACTTGTCAGTGTGACCGAAATTATCGAACGATCGAAATTAATTGTAAACAGTTAATCTTTCAACGATTTCATCATGGCACCAGTTAACGTGCCGAACTATAGTAAGTGGCACAGGCCTCCCACCGCAGTTTACGAAGATAATTATGGCTACGGGATCAACTTCTATCAGCCAATGATTGACTACATATCGGAGAAAGAGAAGGGTCGTGCTGGCAAGCCTCCGCATCTACCGTGGAATAACGAAAGGGGTTTAGATAAATACAAGTACAACAAAGTGCAGACGTATACTGACCAAGAAGTGGTAAAACTTTCTCGAGAAGCTGCTGAACAAGCCAAACGTGATCTTAATAATTTTGAGATAACTAAACGAACTCCGTTTTCTGTAATTGCCACAGCTGCTGCAGCAAATGTAACTAAACACGTTGGTGTCGAAAGTGTTACAACAAAGGCTAAAAAGAAAATGATCAACAGGGAAAAGATCAAAGCTGAAAGACAGAAAAAACGAATGGATGAAATCGAGAAAGAACTCGAGTTGTACGAAAGGGAAGCAAACGTTGGAGCTGAATTGAGAGGTAAAGCTCTCATGTATAGGGGAAAATCAGCTAAAGCCATTGCACAGACATTACTTGAGGAAAGCAGAAAGAATGTTGCTCATGGAAAGATAAGGAAAATGGATTTAGAAGTAAGAAAGAAGGCAGTTGATCGCAACTATGCAGCATTATCACAGAATATAACCTCTCAAACGTTGCATAAATTTTCAACTACTTCAGAAAATAAAATGTCAGAAGCGATATCAGAAACTATAAGGGCTGTGCGCGAACATTCTCCGACAACATGCATTGTGAGAATTAAAACGGAAGCGCCAATAATTGTGGAAGAAACGTACTTGCAGCCGTTGCAAGAGTTAAAAGAAACAATAAAGCAATTCGAAAATATAAGTACAAATATTATGATAGATAAAAGGTATTTGATTCATAAAAAGTGTAGTGAATACAGTGATAAGTGATATTAAAGCGTTGTTCTATTTGCTTATTGAATTCATTCTGTTGCCAACAGCAAGCAGACCAGCATAGAAATCGAGCAGCTCAATGCTCGTGTGGTTGAGGCCGAGACCAAGCTGAAGACTGAGGTTACCCGTATCAAGAAGAAGCTGCAGATCCAGATCACTGAGCTCGAGCTCTCACTGGACGTCGCTAACAAGACCAACATTGACTTGCAGAAGACCATCAAGAAGCAGTCTCTACAGGTAATTTAAATTGATTTTTCGTCGCAAGAAACTTAAATTACTTTGTAGAAAGTTATAATTAACATATCAGACTAGGCAAAATGGTAAATATTTGATTAAGAGCATGCAAAGTACACAACCGACATGAACAATGTTTTTAAATTGAAACAAATGAAAGATATTTCACGCAATTTTTTGTGCTAAAGAGATTTCTTATCAATTTGATAGGTAGTTAAACCTAGAGTTTATGTAGTATTCGATTAAACTAGCTTTTATCCAAGAAGAATACAGGGTGCTTAATTACACATTTTTTAGTTTGTGGATTTTTTATTTAATTTAGCTCACCGAGATCCAAACCCACTACGACGAGGTCCAGCGCCAACTCCAGGTCACCCTAGACCAGTACGGCGTCGCTCAGCGCAGGATACAGTCACTCACCGGCGAGGTCGAAGAGATTCGTGGCAATTACGAACAGGTCAGTGGATTTAACGGTTAAAACTAATGCTTATCTTATTGTAATATTATATTTTACTTAAAGCGAGATTGATCAAAACAAAATATTCTAATACCAAAACATTCACAAGTATAAGATATCATATTTATATTTCAAGCTACTGACTAATAGCCTTTCAGAATGATTGCTACTGACAATAAATAAATTTGTGAAATCTCAAATATACAAACTTATCAGTATTTGCCAATTCCCTTTTGCAAATCCCTTACCAATTTTATTGGTAAGAATACGCCCGAAACTTTTCGTACAGTTTTTCAATATTTATACATCAAACACGCAAACGCTAGTCTTCAAGATACAGGCATGTGCCTAGTTTGGAGCCCTGAGCTTACAACAATAACTTGTAGTGTACCTACTAACCTGTCAAAATTGTACTTAACTTTGTGAATTTATTTATTACTTATTTATCGTTGTATGTCCAGGCCCTTCGCGCCAAGCGTGTGGTGGAGCAGTCCTTCGAAGAAGCGCAGACCCGCATCAACGAGCTGACCGTCATCAACGTGAACCTCTCCAGCAGCAAGGCCAAGATCGAGCAGGAGCTGGCCGCCGTCGCCGCCGACTACGACGAGATCACCAAGGAGTTGCGTGTGGCTGACGAGAGATACCAACGCGTCCAGGTCCGTACACTTTGATCAATAGAATTTGTTTTACTCGAGGTCTTGAAAGAAACACGAAATAACCGAAATATGATATTTCCTGATCCTTTAGTCGTATTCTTTATGACTGAGGGTCTTGGTTATTACATGTAATTAAATACAAAACGACTATTTTGACAATGTTAATGAAGTGGTTTGCCATTGCCTTCTCCATATCACACACTAGCTGATATGATATTTACATGGTCATAAAATAAAGAGCTTAATTTTATTTCACGCTGTTGTAAGTGTAGATATTATTTTAGTCTAAATCAGCGAGATATTATGTACTAATGATCTACATTAAGTTTGTAGTTAATAATCATGTCAATGAACAGATCTATTTCTGGCCAGTATACAATTTTATGTACCGTAGATAATGATATTTTCGTAGTGAGTATGTAATAATAGTGTATTTTTTCTTTGCCAAGGTGATGGCTAAAACTAGATTCATGCGATATAAGTAGTATTTTTTACAATCATAGCTGTCATAGCATAGATCTAAAAACAATATCGAGCTATTATTAGCGTCCCCGTATCTCCCAAAATTGAGCGTCTTTGCCAAGTCAACTGCTGCTATAAATAATTCGGCAACAATTTTTGATTGATTTATTTCCGTTTTAATTTCAGACTGAACTGAAACACACCGTTGAGCACTTGCATGAGGAACAGGAAAGGATTGTCAAGATCGAAGCCGTCAAGAAGTCCCTTGAGATCGAAGTCAAGGTCAGTATTAAAAATAATTACTTGCATGAAGTTCATATACAACTGTTAGTTCATAAATTTTTCTTTGCGTGTCGATCGATTCTACCAACGACTGTCACAGTAACTATATTTAAAAAAAAGTATACCTATTCTGGGAAATATCGTTCCCCCTGATCTAAATTTAAATTTCTTTTTATAGCATCTAAATGCGGCTGCCACGTTTTGATGTACTGTTTACTTATTAACTTTCATTTTCAATTCTTAGAACATTTCGGTTCGCCTGGAAGAGGTCGAGGCCAATGCTATTGTCGGTGGAAAGCGCATCATCAGCAAACTGGAAGCCCGCATCAAGGACATGGAGCTCGAAACGGACGAGGAAAAGAGGAGACACGCCGAGACCATCAAGATCCTCCGCAAGAAGGAACGCCAGCTCAAGGAGGTCATGATCCAGTGTGAGGAGGACCAGAAGAACATTGTCCTGCTCCAAGATTCCTTGGAAAAGACTTCCCAGAAGGTCAACATTTACAAGAGGCAGTTGCAAGAGCAGGTGCGTGATAAATGTTATTAATTTTAGTTAGTTGGGTAAACTTTTGAATTTAAAGATCATCATACAATTTTTTTTCGACCTCTTCTGTTTTACACGACTGACCAAAAAAGAAGTGTTGTGTATGTAAGTTTCTTTTTTCCACCATAAGTCCTGAAAGGCTTAAAGGTTTTGATGAGAGAGGTATTTTTGGATTCCTTTCATAGGCTATGTGAGTGGTCAGTCGTGTTTTTCATTTTTTAATAATCCGCTTGTTTTCTATTCTCGATTTCAGATGAGAATTAAATCTTTTTATATTTAACTTTAAAACTTTAAAATAATCTTTCTTTTGGGTATAATTAGATAACATCGATCGCTTTCCTCGGAAATTTAGAATTTTCTCATTGCAGCAAGCTCCATTGAAAATTCTTTTTTATATTTCCTTTACAAACATGCGATATAATTTAAATTTCTAGGAGGGCGTATCCCAGCAGAGCGTAACCAGGGTACGACGATTCCAACGCGAGCTGGAGGCCGCTGAGGACCGCGCCGACGTCGCCGAGAGCAATCTGTCCCTCATCCGCGCCAAGCACCGCACCTTTGTCACCACCTCTACCGTGCCCGGCTCCCAGGTCTACCTGGTCCAGGAGTCCCGCGCTCTCAGCACGGAGTGAGCCCTCACCCCTCGCCCCGCAACAACAGCATTTCTCTCCATCAGTCGATATCGGGGCGCAATTCCGGTCGGGTATAAGCCTAGTCGTTCGTTAAGTAATGTATGATCTATACCAATAGGTGGCGCCAGTGGGCACATACTCACTAGCGCCATCTGTTGCTGAGTTTGCGAGTCGGGACGGGTGCTCGGCGCTAGGCTTGCCCTACATGCGTGTCTCCACACTCTGGCCGACCGCCGACCGTTCGTCCCATCACCATTTTTTTAATGTAACGCTAAAACAACCAAATAAAGGAACCAAAAACTCTTTAAGCTTTTTTTTTTCGATATTTTTCTAATATAAGGTCACCGGCGCTATAGAAATACCATGTCGTTATGTACCGCATTTTAGGTGCAGTAGTTAAAAATAAAAAAAAAAGATTATTTTATATTATTATTTATTAATTGTGCAATACATATTGTACGTTTGTAACTGTAACTTGTAATAATTAAATATAAATGCTATTTATGTTAAAGAAACAAAAAAAGCAATAAAAGTTCAAAAGAAATGCGTTTTTTATTTAACAAGTAGGTTTAAGTATAACTTAATAAGTAAGTACCTATTATATGTATAACACACTTTGGTCACACAAAAAAAATTGTAGCCAATTGTTAAAAGGAAGTAGAGGTACCTACATGAATAAATCACCCAGATTGAGTTTGGTAACATTATAATTATATGTACTTACATAATATGATGTCATATGCTATGAAATCCCTAATGCCTAACCTGAGGACTTTGTTTTTTAAAAAGTTTTCATATAAAACACAATTTTAACAAGCTTCCAAGTAGGTATGAAATTCAAAATAAACAATTCACTAATTCAATTCTACAAAATACCTTTCGACTAAGCTGCCTGAGAATTATTTTAAGAATTTAAATACAGAAAAAAATATGATAACAAACTCTTTTATATGTAATCTATTAAGGGGCATTTGCAACCGAATTATTGACTAAAATTGAAATTATGAAGTACCTATATGAGACATGATGAACAGCACGCGTTGGTGGTATTTGAAAACATTTTTTTAAGTAGCACGTAGGTATCGTAACTTGTAAGATACGGCTGGTTCAGAAGACTCGCACGGTAGCTCGCAAAATAGAGCTAATTAAATTTCCTAAAAAGCTTTTATATCTGCTCCCAGAAAAAAATAAACATTTAGCCAGTTATTTTTTGTGTGCGTTACCCTGGCAGGAAAGTGTGTCCTGGAGGTAAGTGAATGGAACTAAAACGTTGTGCGTAGTCTAGTGTAGATGTGCCTCGAATAAAACTTTTGTGCGTCTTGTAGTTTAGGAAAAAAACGGAAATCTAGGATTCTGCTAGGGTAACGTCGTATTAGCAGGAAAATTCTCAACGAATGATCGGAGAGAGAAATATTCTGGGGGGCAGAGAGCTTAGAGCTGTGCATTGATCTGGGCCGAAAAGATCATTTGTGCGTCTTCAGGTTTTCGGGATATTGCATTTCCTGCTGGAGTAACGTTTTGCAAAATAGTGGATCTCCTAGATCCATCGTATGTGCGCCTGTAAGATAAATATACATGAGTAGCTATTAATTTGTGCCCATCTGTGCCATAATTGGATTTAAGAAAATATTTATAATTTTTAAGTAATCGCGTTGTCTTTGAAATCACGAAAAAAAAATCATAGCGCCTAAATGAAAAGACGTGTACGCTCGCTGAAAACTGTATTCGATTCTTCTAAACAACTATAATAACCACAAAAAGTTTCTGAAGTGCACATGTATTCATTATTGAATAATATTACTAAAAGACAAAATTAGGTGACTTAACTTTGACGTCAACATACAAGAAACCGGCATAACCCAATAAATGTGCGTGTGAACCAAAGATTAGTGTGTTCAGTCATATATTATTGTGGAAATTTTCAGTTCAAAATGTTAAGGATATAAGTAAATAAACACAGATCCAAAAACATATGAACAACGGCAGATTATCCGGCCAAATTAGAATGACTACAAAAAAGCGACGGTTTCATACATACCGATAACCTTCTCTATTGAACGTATTATACCTAAGTTTTTCGTACAGTCGCATTTAAACGTTTATTAGCAAATGCCAACCTGTAACTTTATTTGTGGGAAATAGTGGGAATAGTTACCCTGGCAGGAAAGTGTGTCCTGGAGGTAAGTGAATGGAACTAAAACGTTGTGCGTAGTCTAGTGTAGATGTGCCTCGAATAAAACTTTTGTGCGTCTTGTAGTTTAGGAAAAAAACGGAAATCTAGGATTCTGCTAGGGTAACGTCGTATTAGCAGGAAAATTCTCAACGAATGATCGGAGAGAGAAATATTCTGGGGGGCAGAGAGCTTAGAGCTGTGCATTGATCTGGGCCGAAAAGATCATTTGTGCGTCTTCAGGTTTTCGGGATATTGCATTTCCTGCTGGAGTAACGTTTTGCAAAATAGTGGATCTCCTAGATCCATCGTATGTGCGCCTGTAAGATAAATATACATGAGTAGCTATTAATTTGTGCCCATCTGTGCCATAATTGGATTTAAGAAAATATTTATAATTTTTAAGTAATCGCGTTGTCTTTGAAATCACGAAAAAAAAATCATAGCGCCTAAATGAAAAGACGTGTACGCTCGCTGAAAACTGTATTCGATTCTTCTAAACAACTATAATAACCACAAAAAGTTTCTGAAGTGCACATGTATTCATTATTGAATAATATTACTAAAAGACAAAATTAGGTGACTTAACTTTGACGTCAACATACAAGAAACCGGCATAACCCAATAAATGTGCGTGTGAACCAAAGATTAGTGTGTTCAGTCATATATTATTGTGGAAATTTTCAGTTCAAAATGTTAAGGATATAAGTAAATAAACACAGATCCAAAAACATATGAACAACGGCAGATTATCCGGCCAAATTATCTTGACTACAAAAAAGCGACGGTTTCATACATATCCATGACCTTCTCTATTGAGCATATTATACCAAAGCTGTTGGCCGTACAGTCGCGATCAAACGTCTGTCGGCAATTCCCAACTGGGAATTCCTGACAAAGTTTGAGGAAATAATTAAAAAATCCTAACTATCCTATCCTAACTAATATTATTAATGCGAAAGTGAGTTTTTTTTTGTTTATTTACTTGTTTGTTTGTTACCTCTTCATGCTTTATCTACTGAACCATTCTTCCTGAAATTTCGCATACACATAGTTATAAGTACTGAGAAGGGCATAAGATACCTGGGAAAAAGCACTGTTCCCGTGGGAAATTCACACGGGCGAAGCCGCGGGCAAAAGCTAGTATGGATATAAAATGTACAGCACATGCACTGCACATAGTGGCCATATAAAATAAAAAAAGAGGTTTTTGATTTGGAAATTATTATTTTTATTCTCTTATAGGTAATTTAAATAGTAAATATTATTATTATGGCATCAAATCACAGATCAAACTACTACTGTGGACACTGGGAACAGTGCTTTTCCCGAGATGAAAGGTACCTTATGTCCTTCTCAATACTTCTAACTATACACATAGTTAGAAGTATTGAGAAAGAATGCGAAATTTCAGGAAGACTATTTCAGTAGATAAAGCATGAAGAGGTAACAAACAAACTGATTTGACACCGTAGATGCCTCGGTGGTCCAGTATACTTTATATATCTACCAAGCATATTTTGCGGAAAGGATTTCCAGTCTTATTGGGATATTGCATTTTTAAATCGACTGCTTAGCTGAAAACAAAAATGACACAATGACTTTGGACTGCACTTTTAGCTGTGGGTCTCGAACAATAAAATAATATTTACTTACTACTAAAGAAAACCAAATACCTCCTTTCTAACCATTGGTAACTTAAATATTTACTTACCATTGCAGATTATTCCATTCCAACTTCATAAACTTTTAACCAACATCTAATTAGTAAACAAACGCAACTGCGCAACAGGATCCAGAGCACTCCATAGCGTCATAACATACAACATGTAAGTAAAAATTGACTCACTTCTAGTAAAAAGCAAAATACATCGCATTATTGAAAATAGAATGACGATTATATATCTATCTCTGTCCCACTTATACCATTTTGCTTACTAGTTATCTCACTTTCTTCACGCTAGCTAGACAAAGCGACTCCCTTCCTATTGTTTTTGTTATCCGTAGGCAGAAAACTAATCCAACGTCATCGGGTGCCGCGAGGAGGAAGGAAACATCGGTCGGTGTGCAGAATTGTACGACTCCACATGGAAGAAGAACTTTTACAGTAGCTATAGCCATGTAGCTAGTACAAATAGTGATACCTAAATAAACTTTCACATTTAAAAAACACATTTTGTATTTTTATAGTAGGTACCTAATCTACCTATTTCGACAAATACGGAACACGACCTTAACTTTTATACAAATCCCTATTTAACAACAATACATTTTTTTTAATTATTCCCACTATTTCCCACAAATAAAGTTACAGGTAGGCATTTGCTAATAAACGTTTAAATGCGACTGTACGAAAAACTTAGGTATAATACGTTCAATAGAGAAGGTTATCGGTATGTATGAAACCGTCGCTTTTTTGTAGTCATTCTAATTTGGCCGGATAATCTGCCGTTGTTCATATGTTTTTGGATTTGTGTTTATTTACTTATATCCTTAACATTTTGAGCTGAAAATTTTCACGATAATATATGACTGAACACACTAATCTTTGGTTCACACGCACATTTATTGGGTTGAGCCGGTTTCTTGTATGTTGACGTCAAAGTTAAGTCACCTAATTTTGTCTTTTATTAATATTATTCAATAATGAATACATGTGCACTTCAGAAACTTTTTGTGGTTATTATAGGTGTATAGAAAAATCGAATACAGTTTTCAGAGAGCTTACACGTCTTTTCATTTAGGCGCTATGATTTTTTTTCGTGATTACAAAGACAACGCGATTACTTAAAAATTATAAATATTTTCTTAAATCTAATTATGGCACAGATGGGCACAAATGAATAGCTACTCATGTATATTTATCTTACAGGCGCACATACGATGGATCTAGGAGATCCACGATTTTGTAAAACGTTACTCCAGCAGGAAATGCAATATCCCGAAAATCTGAAGACGCACAAATGATCTTTTCGGCCCAGATCAATGCACAGCTCTAAGCTCTCTGCCCCCTCAGAATATTTCTCTCTCCGATCATTCGTTTAGAACTTTCCTGCTAGAACGACGTTACCCTAGCAGAATCCTAGATTTCCGTTTTTTTCCTAAACTACAAGATGCACAAAAGTTTTATTCGCGGCACATGTACACTAGACTACGCACAACGTTTTGGTTCCATTCACTTACCTCCAGGACACACTTTCCTGCCAGGGTAACGCACACTATTTTTTTGCAGCAATAAGCCCAATGCGGAGTGAGTGCCTCACTGAATTTTAAATTATTTAGGTTCGAATCTTATGAGTATTGTACAATAATTCGTACATTTGAATTCACTTATATGTATATTTATATCAACAACTAAATAGGGGAAATCTATAGGCTATCCATCCTTACAGACAGTAAGTAAAAGCAAAAATTCCAAGATGGAATATAAGTAAAGTATATATTTTTTTTGTTTCTTTAACATTTATATTTACTTGAAATATAAATGCTATTTATGTTAAAGAAACAAAAAAAGCAATAAAAGTTCAAGAAATTGCAAGTAAAGAAATGTGTTTTTTATTTAACAAGTAGATATAAGTATAACTAAATAAAGTACCTATTATATACAGAAAGCTAGACAGATTTTATTTTATTTACTCAGGTAATTCACAGCTCTCTTCATTTTTTTATATTGAATAAATAATTAAAAATGAAAAAATTAAAGAAAATGTAATTTTTCATTTCTCATACTCGGAAAGAAGTGTGTATTTGATCATAGTATCGGGTTGAAAATGCTTCTTCCCTCACCCAGGAGAGAATGTATTATACAAATTCATTCCTACCCTGGGGAGGGAATGGATTTTAAAAACAAAACATATTTCTTTCGGAACAGGCTACTGTCATAGATTTAGAAAAAAATAATCTATGGTTTTTTTTTATGTCTATGGCTAAGTTCTAGGTTCTACACAGAAAAAAAATACCGAGTTTGAGAAAAACTCAAAAGAACTTCGATGAAAACATTTCTTTTTTTTCTATGTCTTTGGATACTACATGTATTATAGCCAATTAAGTAGCATTGAAAAAAAATAATTCTTTAAAAAAGAAAAATTCTGCTGTATTTAGTTTACCGCTTTATTTTCTTCGCTTTTATCCACATTTTTTTAATGAGGGATTTTCCGAGACCCAAATTATAAAAATAGTTCCAGATGACTTCATAGATGGCGCTTAAGTAAAAGGCGATTGAAAAAGTTCCATACAAAAAGCAAAAATTCACGGGATCGGCATTTTTTCAAAAATAAAACTTAGTAAAAAAAAAAACAACTAAAAAGTATCAATATTGTGATTTGTGCAACTGTCAAACTGTTAGGTGATTTTTTTTCTGCCTCTGGTTGACAAGAAAAAGCGCACCATATGTATAGGTTCAGCCAATAATACGACTCGGATTTCATAAAACGCTTTTTTATACCGATTTTTTTTTCTTAATTTAGCTGTCAGAAAATCGCTCATTATGTAAATTAAAAATATTAATAATAAATATTAGCATATTTTATATACTAAATTATGATAGTAGGTAAATATATTATTATAGGTAGGTACCTAATTGCAATAAATGAATTAGGTGTATTTTCAACTAAGATTAAAAAGTAAAAAAAATCCTAGAATGTAGAAGCGATGACTCGCCTCAGCCATGCCCCAGCCCACCTGGTGATCCCATGTTAATTTTTTTTAAAAGACTACTAAGGATATTTATTTATTTCATAAGCTATATTAGGCGGGGCATTTAAATTTTTTTTACCGACAAATTCCTACAACCATGATTATTATACTTAACATTATTTTGATGTTTTTAGACATCCTTATATAAAAAAAAATAAGAATTTTGATGATCCGATATGAAATGGGAGGGGTAAATAAACTATACTGAATTGCTCGTAAACAAAAAAGTTTACAATAGAGATTACTGTTCACAATTAATTAATGAGACTTCATTTACCTGTAAATAAAAGTTGGCCGGTTTATAATAAGGCTTTCTAGTCATAAAATGTATTTTTGACGTTATAAATGTCAATATGGTTTTTATTTAATTACAGGAAATCGGGTTCATAAACATGAGTCGTTTTTAAAAATTAAGATTGAATAATTCACATTACGTACGAATACAATAATACTGTTTACATTAATACAATTTTCTCGACTGTAGAATAAAAAAAAAAATTAAAAGTTAATAAAAAAAAACTGTTGTAGTCACCCTTACAAAAATTGAGGATATGGTTCATTACAATCGTATACGAATAATATATAAAAGTCACCATTGCTGGATTTTTTGTTTTTGTACAGGATGTTTTTAAAGTATAAAAATTACAACTCATAAAAAAATCCATTTCGGATTGTTATTTATTGGTGATTTTTTAAATCAAGCTTTTATTATTCGTAAGGAAACATGTAACAAAAAATCACCCTGGTAGGATTTTTTGTTTGAGAGTTATAACAATATGAGTCTTATAATAGCGTTTAAAAAAAACGGCGGTGGTGATTTTTTTTTTACACTTAAATTTGCAGTTGTAATATCATAATCTATGTAGTTTATAAAAATCACCATCGTAGGATTTAATGTGACCACCTCCATACAACTGAAAATTCACAGCCCCGACTATATCGAAATCCAAAATCTCGGTTTAATTGTCAATAGCCTATTTTATAGTCCTTTTTTGTTTACTTTCCTTATATTCGAAATGAAAAGTAGAGTGCTTGCTACGGTTGAATGACATCAAATGCATACTCGGTCTATAGCCGCCCTCGCTGCGGTCGGGCGTCTAAACACCTCTTATGCTATTGCTGTCATCCGACCATAGTAAAGCAATCTTACTATTATCACTTGTCTAATCCCAAGAAAGAGTTTTTTTATGTCGTCATTTACGTCATGGACAGGAAAGTGGACCAGGAAGCGAGTAAGTGCCAAAACATATCCGCCTGGCCAACAATTAGCGACCTACCTACTTCCAACATTTTCCGGGAAACTGAAAGATTTCCTTTCCTTCCTTTTTATATTTTTTCCTTTGTAAGCTATACCTGTCTATGGTTATCGATTTTTATATCAGTTTTTGTATGGTTGCACAACCCATCGAGATATTATGGACGGACTAACGCACGAAACCCTTCAAATGGATATCTCAGCTACATTTTGACGATTGTTTATTCATACTTTATACATATATGTGTTTGTGCCACACTAGAGTTAAACGTATCAATATCTGAATTGCTAACCAGATTATTTACAATGAGAATAAATACTCGCACGCATGAGAAAAATATCTTATTTCGATCATTAGAAGAAGCATGTGGAATGTAAACAAGCGCACAGGATCTATCCTACTAATATTATAAATGCGAAAGTTTGGTACATCCAAATCCAATCCAATTTTGTAAATTTGTGAGGTGGTTTGTTACTCAATCACGCAAAATCAATTGGACGGAATTCGATGAAATTTAGATACGGGTAGAAAAATACCGGGAATAGCACATAGGGTATTTTTTATCTCGAAATTCCCACGGGAGCGAAGCCCCGGGGCGCGGCTAGTAATTTAAAAATGTGAAACATTGCATTGAAACATAGTGCAAATACATCGCGTCGTTTACACCCTCCGATCACAAGACGACTCATCACGGCCTGCCCTCGCGCAGTGTAAACCGGCCGCCATCCGAGACATTACTTGCGCAGACGCCGCCCGCCCAGTCGTCGGCCGCCCGCCCTACCGCGTGCGTACGAATACTTCAAAATAAGAATCAGGTAAGAATGCATTTCACACTCAAATATATAGATTTTAAATTGAATTTACGATTAGAGTGATTGTTTTATCGCCTTTTATGTTTCATTATTATTAGTATTTTGTTATTTTATCTTATGTTAGTGCAGTGTAAAACCAAAACGGCTCACAAATTAAGACTAACGGTGCAGAACGAAAATAATCGTACGTGTTATTTCTTTTCGTTGTAATTGTAAACCTGCAACATCGGGATTTACTTATTTTTATTGACTTCAAAAAAGATCTCCGTAAATTGTGCGTATCTTAGTCTTCGGGTGGAAATAAATTTACAGCAAAAATTGACGATTGCGGAAATTTCTATGTCTATTATACAGATAATTCAATTTTTTTTCATTTATTCGATGGTTCATTAGTCAATGCATCAGGACTGTTTTTGATTGATTAGACTCCCATCAAAATCTTAAAGCGTAAATTACTTAGTAAAAATTCTAAATAATCGAAAGAAACAAAGTAATAAGTATTACAGATTTGCGGAAATCAACATACTGTTTTCATTAATACAATTAATTCGAAAAATATGTATACTATAACTCAAAGACTATAACTATCAATAATAATAATATATACAGTACAATATCTACCATATTATGAGAGCTATCGGTAAACATATTTAAAACCAACGACCACATCCTTGACATGTGACCTAAAAACACTTTTAATGTGAACTTTGATGTGTTTTTGCAGAGCTTTTAATAGTTGAATGCGGGTTTTATGCATAGCGCAAGTTATGTATATCTTAACGATGCACATTTGGTTAAATTTTAAAGTCCGTTAAGACATATGAGACCATTTCATAGTTATTTGATTCGATTCGTTTGGTACGTAGAAATATCGAAAGAAATAATAGCAATCCCATAAAAAATATTTTGCAACTCGAATACAATATTGTCACAAAATCCAGTCAAGCAAAAGATGTGCAAACTCCTCCCTTTGAACACATATACCCAAAAATACCTGAGTATTATTCAATTATCCCATAGAACAATACAAAAACAGCATATAATTATAGTGTTCCAATGCTGGGCTTTGCTTCTAGTTTGCCATTAATTCCTGTCTGGTGTGTTAAAATACTATATTATAAAATACCATACATTTTATAACTGCAAAATGTACAATAAAAATAATATGGTTTTTATATTAATGAAAAAAGTATTTATTAAGCTTTTGTGTGCTTTGATAAGAATTGGAAGGAAAAGACGAAGGACAGAGATGAGTGTGAGTAGTGAAAAAAAAGCTTTTGTGGATTTTCGCAAATCTGTAATACCTACCTACTAAAGTACGTTTCATTCGATTTTTTTTTTAATTTTTGCCAAAATAAACAGTACTTTGAGATTTTGATGAAAGCCCGTATCATCAATGAAAAATTGTAAACGAATGGTTTCACAACGTAAAAGTTGGATATCTTTTTTCAACCGAATTTAAAAATAATGAGGAGGTTCTCAAGTCGGCTGTATTATCCTTCCATCTATGTAGAACTTTTGCTACCTGGTTACAGTTAGTGCATTGGTTTATTCTCTTTCCTACTCGTAAAAGTATATGAGCATTGTCCTAATTTCTAAGGAGAGTTATGGGCGACTTGTTCATTAGTTAAGGTTCAGTGACCCCTGGCTTTCAAAACGCTAGCCATAAAAATGTCGTATTCACTGCGCTAACAAAAATGCAAGATGGCTGATTTATTATATTCTTTGAAGATTGAGTAGTGTATTGCGTTATCTTCCTTTACTATGAGACTGTCTGTGTTCTGACTTCTTTCGTTGAATCACAATTTATAGTTTTAGAAAAAAAATGGCAATTAAAGAGAAATCAATTGTTATATTAAAAACAACGATTGTGTTAAAAAAAGTTATCAAATACTCATATGGGTTTCAGACCTCGGTTTCAATTCACACACCTATTGAAACTCAATAATTTGTGACAACTGTATGTACTTAATACAGTTGTAGTTTAGATAAAATACTTATTTTTGGTTTCGCATTTTAATAATAAAGACAATTTTACGTGAAATCGATATAGTACTATGATGACTATGACTCAATCAAATGTAGAGTTGCTATGTCTTGGGACGATTATAATTTGTTTTGACTACATGATACATTCAATTCAATCAACAGATATTCGCTTGAGGTGGTGCGCCTATTTATAAAACAATTGTTAAAATGTGATTGAGGAATTAATCTCACAAAAGATAGGCGACGCGCGCATGACCCCCATTTTAAAGTTCTAATTTTTTGGTTTTTCGCTGATATCACTAAGAATGCGTCGTAGACAAATGTGTTTTGCTACTAATTGAAAGCTCATAACATTCTCTACAGCTTTTATTCTATGCACTGTTTGCTATTTCCCAATAGTTATCGAATACCTAGATATTGAAATCTTCTCCTATTTATAAACAATTAGTCTAATATCAAAAGTATTCATTTAGTATATTTTTCATACAAACTTTCTCATAAATCATCGCGAAATGAAATCAACCTAAATTGTAAAACCACTGGCTCGATCTTCCATTCATTATAAACTGAACAAGAAAATGTTATCTACTTGTTCAGAATTTATCACGTAAATTTCGTATTATATTATTCCTTTTAATATTTCAGAGAAAGTTTGTGATGTACTCTGCCGGATATCTTGGTTCTATAAATTACTAGTTGTTTAAAAATTGGCTCACAACTGTGTCAAGTTCGTAACACCGATAATTATTTTACGCAGCCGTTACATAAACGATATTGATGTTTGCGACTACTAGCTATTTCCTTGGGTATTTTCCACAGAATTGCGAATAAAGGCATAGAAGTGTCAAAGGTACGTGATTTCGTAGACACCCATAAAATTTAAAATACTTTATTGAAACTGAAGGCAAAGGTAGGCTGGAAGAAATTGCATTTGCGATAAGCCCGCCTTTGCGATCAATTATTTTACAATGTATTTACTTTTGTCACTAAAGTCCATTTATTTATAATTGACCTATTATGTAAACAATCTTACCATGTCTTTTTAGGATTTTACAACAATATAAATTAAAATAGACATTTTAGAAAATTACTTTCATGGTTAATAAAGGTTTTACTTGAGAATGTTTTGGTTTGAAATAATATTTGATTTATTTTCAACAAAATTCCAAAAAAAGTATTGTGAAGATTGTTTACATAATAGGACAATTAAGAATAAATGGAATTTACTTTGTATATTATTTTCTGTGAATGGTGCAATGAAGATTGTTGCAAAGCTTTTGAGCCTGACTGTACTATACGTCAGCTACATTTTTTATTCTAATTAATGCGTTTTGATATTAAAATCGCGTGGAGTACTTTGAGAACATTTTAATATTACCGCGGAGTAGAATGAAACTTAATTTAAAATATTATTTTTTTCATGGAGTAGTTTGGAAACATTTTTTGGAGTACTTTGGGAATAACCCATCTAAACTTTTTCACGTTAAGGACCAATTACGAATTGTATTATAAATATTAAAGCAACAAACTACTAGCATTTCAGAACGACCACTGCTGAGAAGAAATTTGTAAAAAAACTCATTAAACTGTCTATTTTATACATTTGGAACATTAGCAACATAATAAACTTTATAATATAGTAATACTATCCTTCTAACTAACTGTTTGCAATTAGAATTTGTAATTAAACCAAATGCGTTTAACATTTGCTAACTACTAAGGAGCTTCCCAGTTGGACATTTGAGGTAGGACAGAGTAAACAACATTTTCTAAAATTATACTGCCATAAAACGTAGGTACCTACACTAAGTTTCGTGATAGGGTTGTCACTCAAACAAAGTAATTTCTCGCTATAGACAACCGTCATATAAGTTATATTTAAAAAAAAACTTAAACAAGCCCTCTTTCTGGTGCACTAAGGTAAACATGGCTAAAATTTAATTTTGATTAATTGGATAAAAATAAAACAAAGGGTTCACAAGCAAATTACAAAATACAAATAATTTATAGAAGTTAAATCAACCGTGGCCTGTGGTGTGGCCCTAGAATAGCACCAACCCATCTCTTCCCGTGGGTGTCGTAAGAGGCGACTAAGGGATTTAAAACACCGGAGGATGGGCAGCAGCATCTTTCCGCGTACTATGCCATCACACTGCGATCGCCAACCCGCCTGCCAAGCGTGGCGATTACGGCAAAACCCTCCATGGATGAAATCCTTGGGGGAGGCCTTTGTCCAACAGTGGACGTCTTTCGGCTGAGAGAAGAAGAAGAAATCAAATAAAAAATAAAAAGTTATGTAAGTATAGATACATGAGTATACATTTTTAAATTTTGCGATGTTTCTCTGTATTATTTCGGTGAACTATGAATTTGCACAATTTCACATTCAGCAAAAAGTTTCTACATTAATTCGATGCAGTCCAATCTTTCCTCTATTTAAATACTTTACGAAAGCAACCCTAAGTAGAGATAAGCAACGGATATGTCTACGACGGGTGGGGACACATAAAAATGTTTTGTCAGGATATCCCATTGCTCAGGAATGGCCGCCGTATTTATAGACGTGAGTCGAGACGAGCACAGTATACAATATACAAAGTGTGTGCTGTACACAAACATACGACAAATAGTTTACTCCACATTCACCCTATACGTTTCGCCCCACATAAAAAAATCTGTGTTCGCCCTATATTTTATCTCTGTTTTACCCCAAACTATATTTATTTATATTAATCCTGCTTTACCCCGGATTTTATATCTGATTCGCCTCGCTTGTTTTTTGTAATAGTTTCTAGTAAGGCTAGAAATGACGAAGAGCACTATAAAAAAAATAATGAGGGGCGAATAACGAAATGTTTTATGCGTGGGCCGAATGCGGAAATTTTTGGAATGTTGGGCAAATCCGTGGGGCAAATGTAAAACAAACTGACAAAATACTATACTTTCGCGGGTTTGTTTTAATTCTGACGGCTTCTCTGGCGTTGTGGTAAATTGCCTTTGATTTGAATCGAGAGTCCCATGTTCGGTCCCCGGTCATGACAAGATATTTTTCTTAGCAAAATATGTAACCATTTCGTTACTACAGTTTTTCACCTTACGCTCATATGACGGCAGCAAAACGGCAAAGCCACAATTTGTGACTGAAGTGTAGAGTTTGTGAAGTTAGTGCTTATTTATTTAAAACTTTATTAAACCAATAATAATACAATGATATAAAAGGTGTTAACGTTAAAAGCATTCTCTACCAGTCAACCTTCGGGATAAACAGAAATAAGTATGGTATGTATGTATGGGCTTGTGGAGTCAGGGCGTGTTAAATTAGAAGCTTTGCTCTACGTGAGATCTAATAACTCTTTGAAAATGTTTTAGTGGGATTTCACGTATTTTTGTAAGTTGAATAGGAAAACTTACATAAATCAGCTTTCTACGACTTCAGGAAGACCTATCCTAAGATTTTTATGAACATTGGTGAGTCAGTGCTGAAATCGTGGTTTAAGATACCAATAATAAAATGTAAAGTATAGGAGCTTTGCAATTGAAACTTTATGTCTTATGAGTCCACTATTGACATCATATCCCAAATATATAATCTAAACCCAAGTTATGAGGGTTCAAAAAACGACGAACCTCTTCGAGAAAAGGTTAACTCCGTTTTTTTCTACTTGTCCTATTATGTAAACAGTCTTACCATGTCTTTTTATGATTTTACAACAAAATAAATTAAAATAGAATTTTTAGTAAATTAATTTCGTGGTTAATAAAAGTTTTACTTTAGAATGTTTAGGTTTGAACTAATGTTCGATTTATTTTCAACAAAATACAACAAAAAGTACTGTGAAGATTGTTTACGAGTAAGAAAAAACGGAGTTTAGGTAGGGCCCTCGCGCTTCGCTTGGCTCATCTTGATGGATTAGTATTTCTACCTAACTACCTACATAATTTTCACTTACCATTATACCGTTACATTCATTTTACGCCTGGCCAAGTAAGATTAAAACTCAAAACTGTTAATCATGTCTAACTATTGAAAATAAACATTTCGGTTTTCAACACAGAAGTACCTAATAATAAACAATCTGAGAAAAACCATTCAATGAATAATTACATCTTTAATCAATATTCGTTTGAGTGTCAAAATACTAAGTAGTTTGAATGTATCTTTATCGTTAGAAAGTAAAAATTAAATAAATAATAATATTAATTTCTATAAAATTTATTGTCAGATGGTTTGCACATCCGGCCTTTGTTTTATCCTAACTAATATCATAAATGCGAAAGTGAGTTTGTTTGTTTGTTACCTCTTCACGCTTTATCTACTGAACCAATCTTCCTGAAATTTCGCATACACATAGCTGGAAATACGGAGAAAGACATAGGGTACCTTTCATGCCGGGAAAAAGCACTGTTCCCGTGTGAAATTCACGCGGGCGAAGCTGCGGGCGAAAGCTAGTTGTATATATTTTTCGTACCTGTTGTCTGGAAGAGATCCCTTCATGGGATCCTTTATTGATAACTCCGCCGCCTTTGCCATTTTCTGTCTTCATGTGAATTGTAATTTATCTATGTTACTAGCTGTCGCCCGCGGCTTCGCCCGCGTGAGATTCGCTTAGATGAAGAATCTCTCTTGGAGCTTTTCATCAGATGTTCCAGATCTTCAATTTTTATACGTCAGCAGATAATGTTCATCAGGTTGAACGACTTTTAATAAGGCGCCATTTCCATATATGATAAAGTGTAGCTGGTCTCTTGCAGTTCTGCATCAGATGTTCCAGATCTTCAATTTTTATACGTCATCAGAAAATGCTCATCAGGTCGAACGACTTTTGTTAAGGCACCATTTCCATATTTCTTATAGTTTAGCTGTTCTGTTAAGGTTCTTCATCAGGTGTTCCAGTTTTCAAAACAAATTATAGCCTAAATGTTGCCCAGGCTTAATAGATATACAACAAAAAAGTTTCATTCAAATCGGTTCAGTACTTTCGGAGATTAGCGTGATCATAAATACAGACAGACAGACAAAAATTTAAAAAAATTTTTTTGCTTTCTATTATTCTTTTTAAGGGTCCCTCTATGCATTTCAGTCAAAAATACAAAATATATAGACAAAATATATGTCTTATTATATGTATAGATTTGTGCAATAAAATTATTACAATCAAACAAACAAAATTTTTGTGAGCTAGTACAGTGCTTGCACATGATTTGTAATAAATATCTCACATCTCACCTTGGTAACAAGCCACCAACACACTCACTCATTTGTTAAATGTGTAAAATTTATAAAAAATTACATAAAATAATAGCTTCTCGGGCTTTTTGTTATGCTCCACCGTTTCTTTTATAAAATCACTCAAACAGATTGCAAGAAATACATGAAACAACAGATGTTAGACTTCAGTAAAATGTTACACATCAATAATAAGGTAATATCCTTGTTTAGATTAGTCGTGTTGAGAGGCCATTCGGAAACCACCGTTGATATCTGCAATTAATTGGCAAAATCCTAATTAATATTGTAATTGCGAAAGTGTATTTGTTTATTTTTTTATTTGTTGGTTTGTTTGTTACCTCTTCACGCTTTATCTTCTGAACCAATCTTCCTAAAATTTCGGATACACATAGTTAGAAGTACGGAGAAGGACATAGGTTTCATCCCGGGAAAAAGCACTGTTCCCATGGGAAATCCACGCGGGCGAAGCCGCGGGTAAAGCTAGTAATCTATATTTAGGGAAATATTTTTGGCTTGTACTGAGCTGGCTAGCATCCACACTCCAGTGTTTAGTGGATTCTGATAAATGGGAGGATGTAAGTAGGTGTAAGCGTTGAGGTAGGTGTTGTCTGAAAAGGGAGAGGATTTAGAATTTAGTTTTGTGAACTCTAATATAGTTACGTCTTAAAGTATCACTTTTGCAGTTACTTTCAACTTAATGTGTAAATTCTGTAACTTTTTTCAGATTCATATAAAAATATACACATTACCGGTTGATAACTGTGTGCAAAAAAAACTGCTGTAAAAATTCCGAATGCAGATATCTGTGAGCCCCATAAAATCCAATTTACCCTTTAGTTACGGAACCCGAACAATTTTTGTAATATGTGTTCATCGCTATTAGCAAAGTTCAGTAAAAGGAAAATCTTCTTGCCTGTCACTGACACCAAAACATGCATTCAAGATATTAGATCTTTTTTAACTTCTCTTTTATTACAATCTTAGTCGGGGCTGTGAATTTTCAGTTGTATGGAGGTGATCACATTAAATCCTACGATGGTGATTTTTATAAACTACATAGACCCATTTGCGATATTAAACAATAGTTTTAAGGTCTCTCCTCACTAGCTTTTAGGGTACGAGTCTATCTTACTATTATTATAAATGCCCAAGTTTGGATGTGAGTTTGTGAGGATGTATCAATCACGCAAAATCACTTGGACGGATTTCGATGAAATTTGGTACACGGGTAGAAAAAATACCGGGAATAGCACATAGGGTGCTTTTTATCCTGAAATTCCCACGGGAACGGAGCCCCAGGGCGCAGCTAGTTGAATTATAAATCAAAAGTTTTACTATTCTTGCAATCAAGATATAATTTTAATATCAGCCTGATTGAAGCCGACTCTTGGCCGAATCGTGGGTTGGCTCGGTCGTGAAGGAAGTCAGCTGGCCTCCTTTCCTCCGAGGCAACAACCGAAGCCCAAGTCTTTGACACTAGCCGAGTAGGCCATTTATTTTCGGGACGCTAGACAGAAATAAATCAGTTCCTATTGCTATTAGTTCGCTCGAGTATCGCTTTTGGATCGATTGATCGCTGGTGCTCGGCTGGTAAAATGGACGAAGACATCAAAAGAAATTAGGGGTAACGGTGAAACTATCGCTTAAAATAATAAATATGTAGTAGAAATATAAATATAGTAAAAAAGTAGAGTCGGGAGGAGTAAACATGTTTGTTGATATACAGTTTCATTTGTCAAAATAAACGCTAAATAATTGTGTTATAAGTGTGTACTTACAATAAGATGTTGAAAATAGATGATTGAAGTACATCAATAGAATAACAAAAATATTCAGATATAGGTATTTTAAATTTCTCCTGTTCTAGAATCAATTTTATATTTCGAACGGGCCCAGAGTCGATGGACACAAATCGAAACTCGAAACCGCAGTGTTTTTGTAACGTTGTTCAATCTCAATAGACTTGAAATCTTATTGTATACGTATAAAGTCTCAAAATCGTGGTTAGCGTTCTTTTATTTTGGTCTATTTTATGTTGCTCTACAGATGAATTATTTGGAGGCATTTGATGCAGCAGTTGTTGAACTCGTGCGCGTGTTCGAGGATTATATATTGATGCCAAAATCATTGAATGAAACAAAATGGATTTTTAAAAAAGAGCATTTATATGTTGTTTACAAAATTCTACATGTATCAAATCACTATTTAAAACATGTAAAATTAAATATAAAACTTAAATATAATTGTATCCAGAAATGCTTTTGAACCTATCACATTATGTATATACTTAAATATTTTATATCTACATACAGATGTCATATTTCCCTTTCCGTAGTACTCTACTGAATATAAGTTTATTTGTATTCGCTTCTTTTGAAACACAACTTATCTCCACTTGGTCAATTAAGCCCTACACAGGTCGACTAATCCCAGTTGACTTACAAATTAGCACTGGACTGAACGACCATAAAATCTCCACAATGGATGTCAACATGCATAGTTCCGACTTGTAATTACATAATATTTCACTGAGGTTATTTCTGTCTTTCTTGCAGAGATGGGTTTACGTCCCGGAAAGAAACGTTCTGCACGTTTATTCCCGGGTGTAAGCCCATCTTTAGTTGAGTTTACGCCAGGCAAAAACCTTATCTTCCCATTTATTCCTGGGCGTAAACCCATATCTGCTTGCTTGTAAACAGTTTTGTTATACCACTCTTATGAGTAAATTACCGTGTGTTTGTTTGTTTTAACTCGCATCATTTTGTCTCGGCCACATTCGTACTTCCGTGTGTGTGTATGGATATAAATACTGCCTGACAGACTGTCTATCATTATGCTTTTCTATTTTTATTTGTTATGTTTAGGCTGATGTTTGCCGTGATAGTCCTTCGCATCGATAAATAGGATTTATAATATATAAACATTAGAAGTAATGTTTCTAAGATTAAATATAATTGACATTAGCAAAAACGCATATCCCCAGATCTACGGTTATATGGTTTTTCAGTTAAGGCAAAGAAAAAATACACTAGGCAAGTAGATATATATGTGATGCGCCAAAAAGGTCACAACCGCTTGTAACTTTCTCATTTGCTGATCTGACTATCATCTCTCTATCCTCTTATAATTTTAATTTTAGGAATATTACGAAACCGTGAAACTGTATCAAATCGAAAGAGTGTTGTATCGGGAAGTGGGACATTTCCTTTGAATCGCCTAAAATACTTCTACAGCTCCTCAGTTCCCAGAGAAATTAACACCCGGTCACAAAACAACTAAAGTACAGATTAATAACTCAATAATTAAAAAAGAGCAAGAGACGAGCGAAGTATAAAGCAAAAATGAATAGAAGTAGAGTTGGTATGGGCTGACGAACTCTAAGATTGCGGAACTTAAAAAAGGACATATTAGGTGCATGAAGTGAAGTGAGTGATGAGTGTAGAGGAAGCAAGAGAGATCTGTAAGAAAGGATCGCAGCAAGTGAAATTTTAAAGTCCGTCTGCCTACCTCACGGTAAACAGTGTATGCAATGCATTGCATGTATTTAATAAATCAACCTGTACTCCCTGTCTTTTTAATATTATCTAACTACTTACGGCATCGTCGAATCATACACATACTTTGAAAATTAAGCATAAAAACAATACACTTTTTCTAGACCTAAATTTTGATCTAAAATCATACTAAAAAAGGGCTTTTCATATTATTTTTGCTCTCAGACCATCACCTAGAAACAGAGAGCTGTACAACTGCTGCTTTACAGCAGCTGAGCTGTATAACTCTTTGGCAATGACTGCATACCATATTACTGTGACACTAATAAAATAAGGCTCAATTCACGCATAGACACATCTGTAAATCATTAGTTTGTACTCTTCGCATCTGTTGAGTACAATCAGAACACAACATTTTGAAGCGCGCCAAACGCCTACGAGGTACACTCAGCCCGATTGCGTCGTAAATGCAACGTCCTTCAAAATGTAGGCGGTCTACATGTGTCATTTCGATGCCATTGGATTGGCGGATCATGATTATTGTCTATATTTGATTCTACAAATTTTCAACTTAGATATCGTGCGTCAGTTGTGTCTCACAAGCCAAAGAAATCGTAATAAAACATAGAAGTTTTAATCTTTTCACTTTATTTCAATTTCTTTGGCTCTTGAGACACCACATCTACCTTTGCAAAAGAATCGCCCCCCTCGTAATAGGAGCAGAGGAATAACAGTTGGATAGACTGTGTTAGAGGTGTAGACGATATGTTATACTACAGACGAAGATCAGATAAGGAGAATAAGATGTAAATGAATTGATCACTTTAGTCCGAGGCCGACTAATTCATGAAAAGTATAACCTACCCACCACGTCATGATATGTGTCAATCCACGGGAAAAGGTACCTTATGGACGTTGGCACTTACGACATTGTGCTTATTATAAGCTAAATAAACTCGTATGATTTCATTATCTAAACGGTTTAAGCTCCTACGACCATACCAAAAGGTACTTTTTTATGTTATGGAAAAAATGAAAATGAAAAATGTTTTATTTACTAGAAGTGGAATTCGAATCCGGGGTCTAAAGCCTGCAGTACTCTTGTCCATTGGACCTACAATCTGAATACTGGACCAAATTCAACTATAATAAAGGCAGGCTCTTATTAAAACTCTTTATTGCACATACACACAAGAAAAGTACAAAAAATAGTGAAACAAAAAGAGAGGCGTACAATGGCGGATTTATACCAAAACGGGATTGCTTCCAGTATGCGTGTGAAGAATGTGACGATGTTTACAAAATCTAATGGGCGGATTTCGATGAAATTTGAAACACAGATAGAACCCAGAACACACATAGATACTTCTCAAATAAATTTATCAATCTGAGTCTTCTGCAAATACGTATTGGGTTATTTCCCAACGAACTGTACTTACTTGCAACATTTCTCCAAATTAATAATGTAACATGCGAAACAATGAAATATTCTGCTAATATGTTTTAATTATTTCTGTATAATGTCGTAATGCAATTTTGTAACATAATGAATACAACTAACCCTTTGCTATTTTAACCAGTACCACAGAATTAATATTAGTACTACGTACAGAAAGGAAACTCCCTGCCCCTCCCGCAATATGGCACCCCCCCGCTCCTTCCGCACTTCTCCCCCGTTCTTGTGTAACTGTGGGACGTTCGACTATGAAAACGCACACATTGACGTGTTACTGACGTGTTCACGGATATACAGTTTCATTTGTAGTAGTAGTAGGCATATTTGTGTGCCAGTACGTAAAATAGTATGAGGTTTTATGTATTCAACATGGTTCTTTTATTGGAATATCTGACGTATAGGTACTTCAATGATTATATTATAATTATAAGTAAATTACGAATCGATTTTAATGATATATAAATAAAATAATATACGAACGACTTAATTACAGGATTTCCTGAGAGCTGCCAAGACCCCGGCTCATGGACACAAATTAGGCTGCCACGATGTCCTTCAGAAACTATGTGAGTATATGTAGTTTTATTACTTAATCAAGGGATAACTGACCCAAGCATAAACCAGTCGATGATTACCAATCTTAATTGGTAATCAACCAAACTAAACAAAAAACGCAATAAGAAAAATTTCATAACTTAAAGTGCGCATTATCTTCGTATTATTTTTTATTTTTTTTATCATGCCATATTGCTGGTGTGATTCTAACGCCAAATCTAATGATATGCGCGCTCCTATTATACAGTTCTTGTCGTGCAGACACTTTAGGCAACAAAAAAAGTACAAAATCAACTCTCGGGCGTAATATACTAATTCGCTCTGGTCGATAGAGACTTCCTGTTGGTTATCAGGCGGACCACACACCGGGGAAGCCTGAGAACTGACAGGTTACTGGGGAGCCTAAATAAAAACTTTATTAGGTTAGGTACCCATCGCGTAAGACAGGTGTTTAAACTACGCGCGTATGTTGATCTAACTTTGGAGAAAAGATTTATGTTAAAAGTATTGCAACGAATTTCTAAAACTACTTAGTAATTTTTCTACTCCGAGGTTAGATGATAAATTTTGTTAATTAAAGGGTAGGATTTTGACATATATTTCTTCTAAGCCTTCAGCGAAATCGATCATTTTATCGATCGATCATGTTTTCCTGAATTTTCCTACATATGCAGAGTTTTTAGGGAAAAAATCATTTTGATCTCCTTGTTTAAATCCAACTTAATCTTTCATGAGGTGAAATGCAAATTCCAAAAATATTTTTTTTCCAAAAAAATGAACCGACTTCCATCATAAAACTTAAAATCATGAAATAACATATCTAGGCAGATTTATCAAAAAGAAAAATGTATTGGCATGCTACCTACTGATTGAGGTAAAGTCCATGCTGTCGCGGGCTTTTGCTCTATAATCCAATGTTTGTATTTTAATATTTTGTTAGGTATCTTTAAAATTACCGAACAGATTCTGACGTGGTTAAAATGGGACCAACTTGGGAATAGACTTCTTCGAATAAAAAATAAATGTTCTTTATAAAGTTGACCACTGGTATGATTGATTGCCCTGAACTTTCAAGCAAGTTATTTTCCATACTCCTGCGATTAACCTAAGAAACAACCCAATAATTTCTGTTACTGGAGTTTCTATCATTTATAGACAAAATTCCTTTTTATTGCAAGCAAGTGACAAAGTTAATAAGTTATCACGATCTGTGGAGTTTGATGATATCTTTGCGGACAGTGTCAGTGTGATAAAGGGTCGGCTCCAGCAAAGTCGGCTCACTGGTAAATTTTTCAGTTAGAAATTTTTACAAAACATTGTTAATGTTCTTTTTTTTATTATTAAGTTGATATAATCTACATATTACTATTATTAACAAACAATGATTGCATCTTCGACTTTAATCACTGTTTTTGAATTCATACTATTCTTCTTTTTTGAGAACATCTGTATTTTTTTTTCTTTTTAGGAAATTACTTTGTTTTGCCTCTGTAATTAATTTAGTTCTTCGACTATAGACAACCAATATTATTCTAGCTGTGAAAACTTTTAAGTGGCTTACTGTTGCTAATATTGTTGTTACTTTGTTTTTGTTTGAAATGTCCTAGTTTTCCTAATAAATAAAATAAAATAAATAAAAAAAATAATTTCGTAAATCGGTCCACCATAGGCGGAGAAATCGGCGAACATACATAAAAAAAACATACATACATCGAAACATATAACCTCCTCCTTTTTTGGGAAGTCGGTTAAAAACTACGTTTAATTCTTTCTATCACCAAACTATGTCAAATTCTTAATCTAGTTGAAATCCTTTTGATATATTTATCAGGATTTTACACAGCTCTTTCTCAATATAGAAAGCGTTGAAAATTTTAATAAAGGAGATGCCATAAACCGCGTCGGTATTCATATCCTTAGCCTACTATTAATCAGTCTGGTTCAAGCCCTTAAATACCCAGAAAGCTGAGAGCTCAATAAAATCCCTGCACATTTCCTCTTCTTTTTAATCCCTCGCTCATATTTCGTAGATGTTAAAGGTCTGAATTGAATGAAGAGTTGTGAACCAACTGCCATAGCCGCAGCTACCCGCATTCCCTTGGTTATTTTAAGCTGCAAAATGCGTGTCTTCGTGCGTTATAGTGTTGGTGTTGAATGAATAATATAGATCTTATGGTACAACTGCAGATTTTTTTGTAGACTGTTAATTTTTTTTTCCAATAGTCGATTAACAGCTAATTTTGAATTTTTGTAGCAGAAGATGTTTTTAACTGCCGATGTACTATAAAGTATAACATATAATACTCTTGGAGTGGAGAGCAGTGAACTCAACCTTTATATAGTTATAAGTCTTATTATAAGCAAGTACACAAATATTGAATTCAAATCTGAAATCCGCAGCGGCAGCGTGTAAAACTATAAAATTAAGAAATCAAATCCAATATCAAGTTTTGTAGTCCTTTGTATAGACTATCGCTCGCAACCACTTTCCATCATACAACAAATTTTGCTAAAATGCAATATTTTTCTATTTCAGTATGACACATCATCTTACGGTCGCAGTCGAGACACAGGGCGCAGCTCGTCTGTATCCAGCGTGACGAGCGACCGACCGACTTCAGTCACCGCCAAATACATCAGCACCACCCCTTCTTACAAGTCCTCCAGCATTCCCATTCTCAGCCCCGAACGAAAAGACGAATCACCCATCTCTACTATTGCCAGTCGATATGCCAACTACGGCAAAACTGACAAAACAGCACCTAAATACGAAAAGAAGGACTACTCCAAACTCACAGTACCTTCCGTCACAAAAAGTAGAGACGTCAGTCCCGTATCATCTTCATCGAAATACAGCTACAATCGACCTTCTAGACATTTAAGTCCTGAAAGAAGAATGACAAAAAGTTACAAAGATAAAAGCCGAGATCCTAGTCCTGCGGATCGCGACAAAGACATTCCAAGCAAGACTGATAAGGCTTCTAGCTACAGTAGCCTGTCGAGTTATAAATTGTATCCACGAACTTCAAATTATACACGGCCTTCCTCTCGAACAGAAACGAAACCAGAAGTTAGTGTGAATAGATACGCCATAGCTAACCGTTTGTCTTCAAATTATTTAAGAAGTCCCCCCACAGTGAAGAGAACTTCAGTGTCTCCGGTGAATCATATTGAAACAATTAAAACTGAGACTGAAAAACCAGTTTCTCCCTCTATTGTAGTCCAAGATGTCAATCATGTATCTCATATGGAAACTGTCCCTGAAAATGGAGAAAATGAAAATAAACTAGAGAAGGGCGAAGATAGTGAAACTAAAGATGAAAATAATCTTGAAACAGTAACAGTTGTTACCCGACATACATCACCTACTCCACCAGGATCTTCTGCTTATGTACGAAGTAGACGTGCGGAGATGGCCAAAACAACAGAAAAATCAATAACGCGATTAAAGAAACGACCACAAATGATAGATAAAGAAGTGCAATCAGATAGACTAGATGATCCAACCAGAACAAGCAGATTTGGAAGCACATCAAGAGCAACGACAACTAACTGGACTTATTATTCTCCAAATAGTTACACAGGATACGCTGGACGATATTCGACACAGTATTCAACGCTACGTGAAAATTCGTCAAATAATTCTGGTGACCGAAGCAGTCGAAGTCACAGTAGAGAGCCACCGCCAAGAGATAGTAACAATTGTAGTCCTTTTAATAATACCAACGGTAAGAGTATCTCTTTGTCAAATTCCACCGGGAATAATCAAACGAATGATTCAAATCAAGAAATTGTTGCAGTATATGAACACAATAAAGACGATGATACATCAGAAATTATTATAAATGTAAATCTTAAACTGAAAAGGGCTAAAAGTCCTTTAGCTGCGGCCGCTGAATTGGTTTCACCTGAATTAACTATAACTAATAGCAGTCAACTACCACCACAAGCACCAAAGACTGAGGGAACTACCAAAGTGAAAAAAACAAAAGTAAGAAAATCTAGCACGGATTCATCTTCGGATTCATCGTCAAAGAAAAAAATTGTAAAAAAACGAAGTAAATCAGTCAGCTCTACTGATTCGGACCAAACGAATGAGTCAGCTGATAAACAGAAGGATTCATCTGTTTCTCCGCCAAAAAGTGTTCAGAAAAAAAAAGCAATTAATAATGTGCAGAACGGCCATCAAAAATTAAAACATTCCAAATCTAGAGAAAGTAATAGTCCAGAATCAAGTATTACATTATCAACGCAGTCATCGATAAGTGAAGATGACTCAATATCCAAATCTAAAACTCAAGACATATCTAGAACAACGGCAGATGAAATATCAATACCTACCGATAAATCAGGAAAACAAACGTCACCTGCAAAAAATGAAGGTGGCACTGAGGAAGCTAAATCATTTTTGATACGTGCTCTAGCGCCTGTAACAAACTTATTTAAAATGAGACATCAAGATTCTACTGATAATAGCCGTTGGCCTGAAAATTCAACTTCAGAATCAACGGGAAAAGATATTTCGAATCTAATTACAGAAAGTGATAGATCAAGCAAAAGTAAAAACATAATTGCTTCAAATGAAGATAACTTGGTTCAGCTGAAAGCTATAAGGCATATCGAATCTGGAGAAAGAGCTTGGTGGCTAGACTCTGAGTCTGATAAAAAAAATAAAACAAATAGTAGTGAAATCCAAAATTCGGATAAAATTTTGTGTAAGAAAATAAAACGAATAGAATCAGGTGAAAAGGCATGGTGGATGGAAAATAGTGAAAATGAAAAAACTTCAAAATCAAATCATGTTGATAATTCTGAGCATAATAAATCAGAAGCCAAATTTCGGCCTTTAGATGATGAAAAACCATGGTGGTTAGATAGTAGCGCTAATATTCCAGAAGGTGTTGAGATATTAACTCCTCCGAGGAAAACATCTAGTGATAGTGACAAAAGTGAAAAATATAACTTTTACAAAGTTAGACATATTGAATCGGGGGAGACCAAGGACTGGTGGCTTACAAGCAATGAAAATTCATCACAGAGTAATAAACCCGAAGTTCAAGGTAGTTTAAGTAAATCTGGATCAGACCAAAAAAGTTTTCCGTTGAGACGTATTAGGCATGTTGAATCCGGTGAAAGACCATGGTGGTTATCTAGTGGCAAGAACATTCCAGAAGGTATTGAAAAACTGCCTACACCGCCTCCTAAGGATGATAGTGAAAGTTCAGGTTCTGATGAAGTAGAGGTATATGTTCCACCAGCCGCTGTTCCGCCATTTCCACTTCATTTGCCCGATGACGAGCCTTTAGGAGATAGAAGAAGTCCTGAGGGAGTAGAAACACCAAAGGAAAATGAAGAATATAGAGGACGGACTTCGCCTTATGAAAATAATCGCCAATTTAGACGGCGGCACTCGGCTTATCCAAATAATATGGACAGGTTCATATCTCGATACACAGATATTGACGATATATTAGGCACCTCCAGTCAGATTTACAGCCCATTTATGGACTCTATTTTGGCAAGAAGAACAGGCCAAATACCTTACGATGATGATGAATGTCAAGAAATAGATCCGACTCAAGTCAGAATTCATGACAGTACAGCACAAAGGCCAGTCATCAAAAAACTCAGATGCAGGTATATATTATTTTTATGAGTTTATTCGTATTTATACATTTCTTTTTATAAAGCTTTAATCTTGATTGAACGTGCATACACATGCGAATTCGTGAAGCTCCAGTCGCATTGTCCTCCATGTTAGGAAAATCATGCCCAAATAATACGTGCCTTGGTTGCAAACTTTCTTGTGACTAGATGGAAACACGTCAAAATTCTTCTAGCTGCTTTTTTAGTCATATAGAATAGGCGGATACATTTTATTATTTATAAATATCAACATTCAGTTTGAATATTTGAAACAGTTTTTATTTTGTTTCTTTGATAAAAGGATCACATTCAAAAGTGTTTTTGACGTAATCTCCATTTGAAAAAGTTTTATTGAAACGGGCAATTTTGCAAACGATAACTCAATATACCTACTTGGACTAAAACGTTGTAAAACTCTATTTCAGAAGCGAGATCGTCGACTATCGAGATGAGGATCAGGTAAGTTAATCTTTAAAGCCTCATCCAATTGACATGACACCCATTTATTAGTAAAAATTGATGGAGATTAAAATTGATCGGATTTTTAGAAAAAAAAAATAGTTAATTTACATACCCATGGATGTAATATATCATACGATCAACATAATTATTGCTTCCATTCATTTACCATATTTACAAAATAAATCAATAATGATAATCCTAATGACAAGCAAAGCCAGGTATAGGTACTGTCCTACTTACCATTTTATCTAACTCTATTGTGCACAGACTCCGGTAATCTATTTTCCGAGCATGGTCGACAAGGCCTTTTAAAAATATTACCGGCGTCGTCGTTAAGAACAACAATAAACAATGACAGGTTAATACGGACTTCCATTAATGACTATACCCACTAGAAGGTTTTCCTATTCATAAGTAGGAGAATTTACATTTTCTACAGTCAAGTGAAGTGGTAATGTCTAGCTGAATTCCTCAGCTCTTATAAATATTCATACGTATAGTTTTTAATACATTGTCTCCAATAGAGAGTAGTGACTTAAGGCTTCGGCACAAGAGATCAGTGAACTGAAGAGTGCACCGTATCCTTGAATTAGTCCCCTATGGGAATACTGCGAGAGAGCAGGACGGCCGTGTTGTGCGCTGCTGACATTTTAAAAAGGTGACGTCATGAGCAGAAAGTTTTACACACTATGTCAAATCTAAACTAAAAGTAACTTACGTACATAAATAGTACAAAAAAGTCACCAAATTTCTCTAACTAATATTTTTAAACTTGCTAAATGCCGGGACAGTGCCAGCTAATGACGATATCTGATCGCATCAATAGTGCTAAAAACTTGAAGATATTTTATACAAAATAAAGCATTTGTATTGGTTCAACAGCTTATTATACTTCTCAACGGCTGTCCACTCTCTAAAGAAATGGAATAATTTTTAAAGAAGACAGAATTATTCGCGTTTCATCTCTTTCTTCCGAGCCGGTCTGGACATTGTTACAATGTTAGTTTCGAAGCAATACCACCACGTGAAAAGATGCAAAGGTAGAGGTAGGAGGCAACAGGCACGTGGATTTTTAATTCGTCCGGTTAGCAGCAACGTGAAAACCTTACCTGAGCGGCCGCTAGCCGGCTGGAAACCACTCCAGTAATAGTTAAGGTTTTGTCCGAGTCGGTGCCATCCGGACGAGTGAGATGGGTCCGGGAACCCTAAAAACCTTATAACGTGAGTGATTTCAGTGACAACAGAACTATGTATGATCTCAAAAAGTTAGTTTAAGTTACGGTAAACGATACAATACGTCAGCAAAAGTTTTATTTTAGGAAGCCGGTTGTTTTTTAATTCAACTTTTTTGACTTACGGTGATCGTACTGCTGATAGTTGTGGTACACGTTGTGGTTCTTCTTTCGAAAATATTTTGGTATATCTGTGGGCCTGTGTGTATCGAGGTGAAGCTAATGTAAAATTTATACAATAATAGATGTTGACATTGTTCAACCAGACAGATGTTCAGACATGTTGTGGCAACAACCGTCTGTCTGCTTTGTCTTCTGATAAGTGACATCATTTATTTTGATAAATTCTTCAGAAATCTCTACAGGTATATAAAAATGAATAGTTATACTGTAAATACTTTACTTATTTACTCGCGAATTCGCCAGCAATATGTTTTCATACATTGTTCATCATCGTTGTTCTCTATGTATAAAAGAAAACCGGTTTAAATATAGTTCACTAGATCTAAAGGAACCTAATCATGAAAATTGTTTATTTTGAAACAAAAAAAGAACGTTTAACGTTTCATATTATACAGTTAACAATATGAAAAGTTAAAGTTACATCGTTTGGTTTACAAACCATTGTAAACCAATTTTTTTCCTCTGAAATTTACTAGTTTAGAATCTCCCCTAAAATATTTGCAGTCAATTTTAAATCTCCGTATAAATGTCCAATTATTAAACATTTTTCCAGTACAATACAAAAGTTTGAAGAGTAGGGTCTGGTAGGTAGAGATGAAATTCCTTAAAAAGTACCTGCCTACCTTGTGTGCAAATTAGCACCATTTAGTTCATCCCTTCCGGTTGAGGGCAGGTTAATGTTTTATAGCCCTTACGTCTTCGAACAATGGTAATAGTCACAGAAGGTTATCGTTTATCTTTTTGTTTACGAAAATATCTCGGATTATAATTAAAACACATCTTGTAAGCAGATTAAGTCTGTAAAAACTCCTACAACATACAATTACCAGACTTAATAACTATAAGTATTTGTTAGTCCTATAAAATGTATACAAAAAATAATTATAGATTCAAGAAACATTTCAAAAAGCTGTTAACATTCATGATAGAGTCCTTGAAATTAGTTCACCTACATTTGACAATTGGATTGTGGGCAGCCTTTGATTTCATGGTTTAGTACACAAATATGTAGGCCGTTTGAGTACATAATAAAAAAATAAAAAAGTTAAAGATTAATTCTAAATGTATATATATCAATCCTATTAATATTATTTATGCGAAAGTTTGGGTGTTTATGGGTTTGTATTTAAACACTTTTAAACTTCCTCATTGCATATGTAAATCAAAATCATACGATGATATTACAAACGCGTAAAACATGATCACCGAACGAATTCTTATTTAATCAATAATTACACGGACTACTCAATGTCAAGCAAAATATATTAAGTCAAGTATCAATTAAAGACTTTAACAACGAACAGCAATAAAATTTGATGCATTGATTAACCCTATGTTGTATTGCACAGGTAATATCGTCATACCATTATCATACTATAGCATCTATATACGTATAACTATGACTAGTATAGTCAGGTGGATAAACCGGACTGCAACTCAACATCGCATCGTCACGACGCGACCCTCTCTCATGATACAATAGTCTTTTCAAAACCATACTCGAATATCGCTACTAAAATGTTGACAAATTATAAAAATTTAGGCAGTCGTTGGATTTGAAAATTTCGAAATAACTCGTGTTGTGCTAGGAACTCTAACTTGAGTCATACTTAGGTATATTTTCGAATATTGACAAAAATTTAATATATTGAAGGCATGAAAGATTGTAAAAAGAATAGAATAGGTATTGTGACAATGCCTGTTGAGTTGTAGTAGTTATTTAATCTAAATAACAACTGTTAAAACGTCAGGTTTTAAGCAACATATCTCATTAACATATAGCAAAAAATAAAATCGAATTTGAGAAGCAGCGGGCAATGACCGCTTCTCATGCAGTTACACGAATCGTACGCATTTTTAAAAATCTGTATACTTGTTATTTGGTCATACTTTTCCTTATCTAATCCAAAGTAAACTAAATTAATAAAAACAAAACGCTATACATGATCTACATTTACCAAAAAAAAGATTACAGAGATTTATGTAGGTAACCCATATTTTATTTTATACAAGGGAAGAGCGAATTACTTAACTCTACTAGACATATGAGGACGTTTTATAACTAAAAACTAAAATATTGCTAAGCTAATTACATTCAATGTATATACGTACTAATTACATTCAATGTATATACGTACTTTTCAATTGAAGAGTGTACTTGATTTTTAATTTAATACCTTACTTATAGAGTAACATAAGGCTCCAATCAAAATAACCGTACCAATACAAATTCCAGAATAATTAAGGCAAATTGCTTTCCATTGATTGTCGTAAAAAAGCAGTTTTAAAGCGGCTTGTCGCGACGTAATCAAGTGCGTTTAGTTTTTGCTTGTTATCTCCGCACGGTGATCATCTGATGTCAACGTGTCACTGGCACAGACGGTGGGAACAGGGATGCCACACTGCCTCCTACTTTGCAGGTGGTCGCAACTTCAAAGGAAAAAACTGATCTATGAAACAGAGTAGCGTTTTGATGGCCGACTATTTCGATCTCATTCGTACCTGCAGATCTTCTTTGCATACCTAAGTGCAGCTCTATCGGTACCTCCGTTTTGACATTTGTATCGGACACTTTTTAGTATGGGAGTCCGAACGTAGTGATTACATTCTCTTTGCTACTTTAACTGGTCTCTATATCCTATCATATCCTAACTAATATTATATTATAAATGCGAAAGTGAGGTTAGAAGTACGGAGAAGGACATAGGGTACCTTTCATCCCGGGAAAAAGCACTGTTCCCGTGGGAAATTCACGCGGGCGAAGCCGCGGGCAAAAGCTAGTAGACCATATTTTTGCTCTCTTTTATTGCCTAGCCATATTCCATTTCATTTGGGGTCAGCTCTCCTCGTCATTGGCTGCCACACTTGAATTTTAGGCCGTCTACATAATCCTACTATATTATGAATAGTTTGAGGTTTGTGAGGATTTATACTTTTCAGATTTCTGAGGTGAGGACGGATGTTTCTTACGTCACGCAAAATCTTATCTACGAATTTACATGAAAATTACTCTGAATATAAGCGCCCCGAGCTAACATCAATAAAATGTTATTCTATCTCATAATTGAAATAAAACATTACTTACAGTTACGATTGTTTGTTATAAAACTCACCAAAAATCATTAAAAAAATACTTATAATAATCATAAAATTTTACAAGCGTTATTTGTCGCGAAAAGGCTGTAGCCAGCATCGGGGAAAAAAAGCTCGTATATAATTATATTGCTGACGGGACTACCTTATCAAACTGTTACCTGTTAACATCGATTGCATCAATTTATGTAAAGTGGGTCGTGATACATAAATCTTTTACAGTAAAGCGCACCTAGAGCAGCTAATACCAGTAGGTATTAGCAGCTCTAGGTGCGAACTCGTTACGTCAAATTAAGGTTACTGTAAAACGCAGATCTATTAGGTATAATACTAAGTACAGTATTAATAGATCTTTGCTGTAAAATGAATTTCAATTTGTGTTTTATCTCAAAAATAATCTTCATAAAATGCTAGTTAGTACTTTGTAGCTTTGAGATTTAAAATTGATCTGAATTTACTTTAGGTACGATTGACACATAGGATCTACTACCTGTAAGATTAACTTTTGCTTTTCCATAATTTATTCAAGATGGTTCAAAAAAGTTTTTGAAGAAGAAAGATCATATTCGATCTTGTACAGCTACTTCCATCCACGTAACCGTAACCGTTCATCTTTTGGTATCTTTTACCACCTACGTGGTAGGAAATTTTCCAGGTAGGACTTTCGCAGCTACATTTCAAATACCTACTATTCATAAAACGACCTTACAATATATAAAAGCAATGTTTTGCATATGCAGTAACATGCACAAGAATTTCATTGATCGTCCCGAGACAAACTATTCGCAATAATCGTAAGCGGTGAAAGCTGGACATAAAACTATTTATGAGTGAAACTGTATAATAACTATTTTGTTATATACTAAACTAAACTAAATTAAAAATACATAAATTAGATGATGAACATAATTATTAAAATTATTAAATACACATTAAATAATAATAATACTCAAAACTATTGTTTGAGAGAAAATTTAAAAAAAACATATAATAATAATAATAATTGATTTATTTATTATGACAACATGGCCCATATATGTTAGTAAAAAACATCTTAAAAACTAGTTGTTAGTAAAGAACAAAAATTTGAGACCTATAACTAAAATTATTTTTGGTAGACAAGTATCCCCCCACAATGGTTTAAAAAGGGTGAGTCATACCTGTCTACCAGAGCTCTCAGAATGATACTGGAGCTACCGCGAAGTCTTTGCAATAAGGAGGCTGTCTTCTTTCGCATTATGGCGAAGAAGTCATCAACTCTCCTTTCCGCAAACATGCCGGACGCGCTACAAAATCGCGGCAGCCCCACCATCACTCTAAAACCATTATTATACTGGACTCTAATTGCGTCCATAGCTTTAGGACTGTACTTGGACTGTACTTGTACTGTACTATTAAAATTAATTTAATCAAAAATACCACCCTAGACAGCACCTGGTTCAAAGGTACCCATTACACTGGCAGAGTTTCCTCTCTGGATAGCTACGGATATCCTTTGAATCAGGTATCATCCAGAGCGAATGTCATGCCCTCGGTTTTTTTGTTATATTCTATTATATTTCTTCGTTTAATAGTGATTAATTTAGTAACTAATACATGATATAGATCAGAATAAACATTCATAAAATATTTTCTGTATTCTAGCATGGGCTGGGACTTAGTTGGGAAATTCGAGAAATCCTTTCTTAGGACTCCCCTATACTATACAGCCTAAGGAATGCCTACATGCTAAATTTCAGCTTCCTACACCCAGTAGTTTTGGCTGTCCTTCAGTCAGTAACGGAAGAATTTTTCATATAGAAATTAATTGATTTTTCCAAAAGTGAGTTCTATGTGGCTGAGATGAGGAATAAAAAATCTCTACATTTATCTCGCTTGTACAATTCTGATGCCTTCAAAGCCACGCAATCATCAATGGATTTTGGTGCGGTTTTCGTTAAAATTTTATCCGAGGAAGTCGTTAGCACAAAATAAATACCTTCTTAGAAATATATTTATAGATTAATTTTGAATTATTTGTAGCCTTGTTTGACACTTAAATTGTTACGAGGCCGTTCATCTATCATCGTCAAGTAGTCCACTAATCAGCAATCTCGTCCATCAATTCTATCATGTAGTTTTTGGGGAAGGATGGATGAATGCATGGATCTTTCTTATTCATTAGTGCAAAATTTTGTACACAGGTAGTTAGATCAAAAACTGTTATATCAACCGGTACTTTTTGCGGCATTTTGACATCCTCAAGCCTTTCAAGCAATGAAATATTTAACATTAGTAATAATGTTTCATTACAACAAGTATTTGAATTAATAGATTTTAAAAACATGGTTTTCTACCAAGTTAAAATATTTCATGATAATTTTATAATGTCTCAAATCTCAAATCTATAAATCTTTTTTTTAACTAGCCTGTAGGTATTGTGTCCCACTGCTGGACAAAGGCCTCCTCCTTATAAAATAATAAATAAAATAATTATCTACCTCAAATTAAAAACAAGTAAGTACCAACATATAAAATTGTCATGATAATTCCATAAATAGATTCTCCCTTTGAATTTGTAATTCAAAGGGAGAATCTCAAAGATTTGTTAATGTATGTTTTATGTCACAAAACTTTGAATAATCTGTTTAAAATGGTCTAAAGCGTAGCAATATGCCGAACAAGTCCTACAGAAGCAACGAAGCATACAAAAACAGGCTACGGTCCCGTGTCCACAGATCTCTTGTCCCTGTCTTTATTTTGAAGAAGTGAAGGATGGAAAATCGAATGGCTATGCATAAATATTGAATCGTGGGAAAATAACACATGAGTAGGTGTATAATGTGCTACTAGATTCTATGGATACCTAATCGGCATTATAACCATTCATGTCATCATTTTCATATGAATTTCTCATAAATATTGTCGCTTTTAAGTGCCGATGAAAATAAACTACTCATATCTACTAATGCTTAGTATCTAGATATGTTTTATTATGTATTTCACTTCAAAATTAATGGCTGAAATATGTACTTCCTAGATAAATATTATATAATACTAGCTGTCGCCCGCGTGAGTTTCGCTTAGATGAAAAATCTTTTTGTGTCCCAAACTGTTTCGGATTTTCGATTTTTATACGTCTACAGAAAATGTTCATCAGATTAATAAAGTTTTGCTTAGGCGCCATTTTCATATAATATGTTAAAATGTAGCTGGTCTCTTGGAGTTATTCATCAGATGTTCCAGATCTTCAATTTTTATGCGTCAGCAGAAAATGCTCATCAAGTTGAACGATTTTTGCTAAGGCGCCATTTCCATATATGTTATAGTGTAGCTGGTCTCTTGGAGCTTTTCATCAGATGTTCTATATCTTAAATTTTTATACGTCAGCAGAAAATGCTCATCAGGTTGAACGACTTTTACTAAGGCGCCATTTCCATATATATTATAGTGTAGCTGGTCTCTTGCAGTTCTTCATCTGATGTTCCAGATCCTCAATTTTTATACGTCAGCAGAAAATGCTTATCAGGTTGAACAACTTTTGTTAAGGCACCATTTCCATATTTCTTATAGTTTGACTGTTCTATTTTGGTTCTTCATCAGGTGTTCCAGTTTTCAAAATCAATTATAGCTTAAATGTTGCCCAGGCTTAATAGCTACACAACAAAAAAAGATTCATTCAAATCGGTTCAGTACTTTCGGAGATTAGCGTGATCATACATACAGACAGACAGACAGACAAGAAATTCCAAAAAAAATTTTTTGCTTTCTATTATTCTTTTTAAGTGTCCCTCTATCCATTTCAGTCAAAAATACTAAATGTACAGACAAAATATTTTTACTGTTTTATTATATGTAGAGATATAGATTGTATTAAGCGTAGAAATACTCAATTCAATCTTCTGATGAAAAATAATTATATTTAATAGGTAATTAATATATATAATTATTTTCCTATTTCAAAATTTTGGTAGTGTTAATCTTGTTATCATATTTGACAATCGGTGTTAGTTGCGCTGCGCATGATTCTATGTAAAATTAATAACCTGTCAGTTCTCATCTCGTGGCCTTGTTCCAATTATCTGTCTTGTTCTTCTATCTCCTAAATTATTAACTCGCTCAAAGTAGCCGCTTACACTAAACAAATAATCTAAGTATACAAAAATAATATCTACAGAAATGTTACTTCGTAATTGATTATTTTTATTTTGTAACTATTTTTTTCATGAGCATTTCATTTCAACGGTTTCAACCCATCATGATCTAAAACACCCATGACTAAAACATCACTTTATTATTAAAGCAATTTTTGCGGCCATTTCATACAAGAAAATAATAGGAATTTCGAACTATCATTATCATAACACCAGTGTCAATGCGTCAGGGTTAAACTGTAAGCAGTAAGAAAGTAGTAATCTTTAATAAATGGCCTAAAACGCGAAACGCGACGGGAACACCTCTCATTGTCTTTGTAATGTCTGTGGAGAGAGCAAAAATAGAGATCACAGAAGTGATACTTCGTATAATGCGTGATTATGGAATCAGAGCCAGAGTACCTTAGTCATAGACACAACATAGGTACAGTCTAGAGTCAAAAGTGCAGTCAGAATCTACAAGGCATTATGATCATTAAGGCTAGGCAATAAGGTCTGAGGTATGACTGCAATTATGACGCTTGACCTCAAAATAAATCAAGCAAGACAGAGATAAAGATAGAGACATGAAAAGGTCTTTATCAAATTAAAACTAACTTGCTTATTTATAACTAGCATGAGCCCGGGACTTTGTTCACGTAGGAATTTCGGGAAATCTTTACTATTTTAAATACTTTTTTACCATTATAAGTAGTATCTATACTTTATACCTATTCTTTGCCTGTCTATGGTAAACGAATACCACTAAAACGGCTGAATGGATTATGATGTTGAATAGTTTTCCTTCATATTCTCGAGTTGTCCTTCTCCGTACTTTGACTATTTTACGACGTAATGGTCACGGGAAATGCCTGCAGTAATGGGTTGAAGTAAAAAGTTGCAGTAAATTGTGAATCACGAAGGCATTTATTTGAAAATGGGACGGAGCAGGCTCCACGCATGTTTATTGTTTGAAATTAGTTCGCATGTCGTCTTGTCTCGTGCGTTTCCTTATATTTTCACTCTACCGCCCGGTAGGCTATAATTTTAACTGTCTTCAATAAATATTTGACTAAAAGTGTTTCTCATAAAAATACTATAGCATTTTCTTTAATATATCAAGTAGTATCATCCGTAAATAGTTTGGCACTTTCTTTGCCATTCAATACCATAGAATTTAGCTAACCTCCTATAAGTACATTATTCTGTTATCCATCCCTCTCCATTGCATCGCAAACATGCAATTTAAAAAGAAAACCGGTAACAATATTTCACACACCTGAACTTGAGACACTGGCTGATTTTCGCGTTTTTGTTTGAAATATAAATTCCGAATTCAAATTACCAGTTTTGTCTATAGATAACACAACACCGCAGTGTATTATTTTTCACAGTATTTATTCTTTGCCGATGCCAAAGAAAAAATACACTCCGATGCCAAAGAAAAAATACACTTGCGATGCCGCGTTATAGTTTTTCTTGTTTTCATTAAGAATGGAATTCCTTTTTTATTAATTTAAAAAATGTTGTTCTACTCATACCTGCCTCTAAAAATGTAACAATAACAAAGGTTGGTTCGTTTAGGCGTAAAATTAGAATTGACATTTAGTTGATTTGGGACTTCGCCAGTCATGCTGTTACCTGGGGCTTTAATAAACGTGAACCAGTCGTTCGTTCATACTATCAGCTTTTACAGTTAACTCTTAAGTATCATAACACAATTCACTAAGTTTTACACTTGGTGTATGGTGGTTCTAATATGTGGTACTTATTAAAAGTCTTGAATTCACTTGCGGATTTTTTTACATCTAAATATACTCTAAAATTTATATATATGTTATGTGTTACCTTATTAGATAAATCAGGAAATGATCGATTGAAAGTAGCAGTGTAACTAAAAGCTATTTAGTTTTAGTTTCTTGTGTAGTTACCAACGTAGTTACCTACCAAATTACATCGAAATCCGTATTTATTTAAGTATTTATGCAAAAAGCAATTAACAACTTTTTGCATAAATAAATATATACGGACAAATCCAATATGAAATAGTGATAAAATAAACCACACATCCTCACGTACTTTTGAATTAAATATAATATAAAGAAACATGCACTCCAACGAAACCCATTTTATTGGCTTCGACGCTTGTTCCAAACTGGATTTTTTTAAGTTCCAAGGCAAAGGAAGTGACATTTCGACTTTTTGAGAGAGAATTTGACACCCATCGCTTGTCGTCGCGCTTCACACTATAATGAATCGATAATCGAGGAACTTCACACCTCGCCACCCTCGCTTCACTCACGCCTGTAAAAGAGGTATGAGATCGCAGAGGAGTGCGAGATCCCATGATAATGCCATCAGATGATAAATTATTTTAAATAACTAATCTTTTGCGTACTCTTCTCGCAGCGATCTCGTTCGGAAATTCTAGAAGTATCAAACAATAATAAAAAAAATGATTTAAAAGTGCAAAATTAGAAGAGAATAAAATCATATCGAAGTTTATTTTTTTAGTTACTTTCAATTAAAATCTCGTTAAGTTAATAAAGGGCACTTTATTTTTGAGGACACTTTTTTTAGCAAAAAATAGTTCAGCTCCATTGACTAAAATAGTAAGTAATCTTAAACCTAGTAATTTCGTTAGTGGTTAGATCAGTAAATCCAATATCCACGTGATCGACGCAGACAATCCCAGGCTCCAGAGTGTTGCTTGGAGCAGGGCTTGTTACGGGTACTTAATACCGGTACTTTCCGGTACTTTATACGAGAATTAGGTACCGGTACCAGCCGGTAACTAGCTTGAAGTGTGACAATGTCGAGTAGAATGGCAAGGATTCCACGTGCGAGCCTAACGAGATTGGACGTCAGCGCATACAGCACTCAGGCGCAAGTGCAAAGATTTCAGCGGTTTCAATTCAGCATAAAAACCCGCGATTTTTTCATTAACTGCTTAAAAACTCTAAAATTATTATTTTTTATATGTCTATGATAAAAATAATTCTCCAATTTATAAGTGATTACTCTAATATTAGAGTTTTGAACACGCTTATCTTGTTACAACTGGTCCATTTTGAAAAACAAAAATTCCTAGAGGAGCGAAGTCGCGAGGCACTTGTATACAGAAAGTGTAGATGCTACAACGAGCCCTCTTTAAAAGAAAGGGAGATAGAACATTTTGTATAAATGACACATGCTTTAAAAATATGATACTCTGTAAAAAATACGTCTCAGTAAAAGTTTAGATTTTTTTTTATCCACTTCCACTTAATCTTCTAAAATAATACTAATTAATGTAACTTTCATTTCCATTTATTTTACTCATGACACAAGAAATGCATAGGTATGTACTATCTTTTGTGACTTTAACCATAGGCTTAAAACATGAGCAAGGCCGCGTGACAGAATGGTGCTAGGCTTAAGTATTCCACAATCGTAACTATAGATATGTTTAAAATTAAATTGCTAATCTTCAATACTATTCCTGCTTCAAAAATATAAATATAAAAAAAACAAATTTATGTCTCAAGATCTATAAGTTGTCTGAAATTAACACAAATATTTTTATTTTATTTTTATACTAGCTTTCGCCCGCGTGCATTTCCCACGGGAATCGTGCCTTTTCGTGGGATGAAAGGTACCCATGTCCTTCTCCGTACTTCTAACTATGTGTATACGAAATTTCAGGAAGATTGGTTCAGCAGATAAAGCGTGATGAGGTAACAAACAAACAATCTCACTTTCGCATTTATAATATTAGTTAGGATAAAGTTGTAAATTTGGTTTCTCACAAAACGACACCTTTTATCAATTTGCTACAAATAGGCAAAAGTTAAAGTATGTAACGATAGATTTTATTAAGAACCGTTAAAAACTACGTAAGTTCATATTTTTTGTTTCCTTTTAGAACTTTTGTTTATGTAATTATTCTTTGTTTAACGCTAATAAACACATTTGGAAGAAAAAAATTACCAAGACCAATTTCGACAAGACTTGGCAAGTTATAAGTAATTTAGCAAAGTTGTAATTTCGTAGTGTTGTACAGTTGTACAACGTGGGGAAACGCTTTATCCAGCGCTGGGGAGCGACAACCTTAATTATAGCTTCATTGCTAAGTCATACTTATTCTGCGGCATCGTCTTCAACATTTACCGGTGCCGTTGGTTGACACCCTTGCGCGACCCTCGGGTTACTTCCGAGAAGCCAGTGTTCAGTATTGAAGACACTTGAAGATGGGAAGCGGGAACATAGAATGCTGCATTTTAAATCAGTAAAGCTAAGGCCACTATAGAGGTAGTTACCAAATTTAGAGATAGGCTATGAGCTTTGTTTATGTAGAAGATACACAATGGCCATATTTAGGGCATACTAGCTTGGTGACACCATCACTTTCGCGGATTTATTCTTTGTACGGCCCACACAGTTACGGCTCGAATCAAAAATTCTCGGTTCGAACCAAACAATATGCTTACATACTTCGGCCCAAACAAATTTTTTATTATTTTATTCTCCCTCTGTCCTAATTTATATTCCTTTCACGGCCCATATATTTTTTGTATGATCCAGATGTACTTTTAAGTAGGTACAGTCAGTAAAAATGACAAATTATTACATACGAGGTCACCCAATAATTGATATTTGACCATACCTATTAAATAAATAATTTCTTCACGTATTTTACATAGAAACTGTTGTAATGATAATACAGCAGTGGCGAAGCCTCCTTAGAACACGATTCCTACCGGCTTCCCTTAGCAGATTCAAAATATGTACAAATATTATTTTTACTCTTGCACAAAAATCTATACCCATATACCTATATGACACTGTCTTACTATAAGCCGAGGATCGCCGGCATTACACATTAAGGTAATTTTATATGAGAGCGTGATTAATTAAGCGCACATAATTACATTGCGCGCTTTGAAAATATATTATTCAATAGGCTGGACACAAAATACGCAATGTATTTGAAACCCCGCAAACGCACACATACACGATTTCACTATAGTAGGACGCATGCCGCGGTATCGCGGCTGGGGAACCCGCTCATAATATTGGGAATTCGAATTTTTAAAATGTATGCAATTCACGCACACATACACATTACTACTACATACAACCACACGTCGATATGTCAGCGATTTTAAGCCGATCTCAGATAGCTTACCAAAAGTTTTCGTCCAATCAGAGCAATTTATTCGCGCTGCCGATTGCCTCTGTCAGGTCAGTCACCCTACCTTGCTATCGTTTCGCGCGCATTCGTATCCTAATTTATAATTGTGATAAGTGATTAGCTTGATTGTGGTATATTACCTATATTGTTTAGAGTTTGTTTGATTCTTGTCGTCACGTAGGCTGTTAGGTGAGAAATTGCGGCATTATTACAAATAGGTTGTAGTCTACCAACACACTTAATTTATGGTAGGTATGTAATTTATTGCATGTTTTTTTACACGTTACAAATTAAGATAGATATGACCCGGCTTTACCTTTATTTTTATTCACCCTACGCCACTGTAATACAGGCACACAAATTACAACGCCTGTTAATGATAATATCGTTATAATATTAAGACTACCTTATTAAAGATGATTTACATCAACATGAAGAAATAGTTATATTGCAAAACTAGCTGTCGCCCGCGGCTTCGCCCGCGTGAGTTTCGCTTAGATGAAAAGTATTTTTGTGCTCCAAACAGTTTCAGATGTTTCGGATCTTCAATTTTTATACGTCTACAGAAAATGCTCATCAGATTAATCAAGTTTTGCTAAAGCGCCATTTCCATATATGTTATAGTATAGCTGGTCTCTTGGAGTTATTCATCAGATGTTCCAGATCTTCAATTTTTATACGTCAGCAGAAAATGCTCATCAGGTTGAACGATTTTTGTTAAGGCGCCATTTCCATATATGTTATAGTGTAGCTGGTCTCTTGCAGTTCTTCATCAGATGTTCCAGATCTTCAATTTTTATACGTCAGCAGAAAATGCTCATCAGGTTGAACGACTTTTGTTAAGGCACCATTTCCATATTTCTTATGGTTTAGCTGTTCTGTTATGGTTCTTCATCAGGTGTTCCAGTTTTCAAAATGAATTATAGCCTATATGTTGCCCAGGCTTAATAGCTATACAACAAAAAAAGTTTCATTCAAATCCGTCCAGTAGTTTTTACGTGAAACGCGTACATACATACAGACAGACAGACAGACAGACAGACAGACAGACAGACAGACAGACAGACAGACAGACAGACAGACAGACAGACAAGAAATTCCAAAAAAAATTTTTTGCTTTCTATTGTTCTTTTTAGGTGTCCCTCTATCCATTTTAGTCAAAAATACTAAATGTACAGACAAAATATCTTTACTGTTTTATTATATGTATAGATTATTCTTTGAAAAAATCTCAAATACTTTATTTTTTGTTGACTATACTTTGAAAGTAATCATAATTTGGGACGGAGTGAGAATACATTTCTGGTTTGGGACAAACTAAGATTTTTTTGGAATGTAGGCCACAGTTTCGGGCCGTACGAAGAATAAATCCTTTCGCGGCGTGTTGTTGATGGGAACAATAGAACAAAATTGCAAAGTCACTAGGAATTATCCAAAATTAACCAACACGACTGTTCATTGCGTTATTTGCTTAGCGACTAACCAGGCACCTAGCTAGGCGCGTCGCTTGCAGTGTGGCCGCTCCAATAGTGTGCAATACGTCTGTTCAGTAGGATCAGTCACTAAACGAGTCGCTTGACTCTTAGCACTAAGCGAGGCTCCTTGTAGTCCTTAACCTAAGCACAGATAATATAATACCCTAGTAACCTAAGACATCATTCCTAAACTGAAAACAGTCTGTCAAATGACACTGCATGCACCTCTGAGTTTGGGTTAGTTGCTGATGACTACATCGTAACAGTCACTTAGTAAACTTGACTTCTACAGCCTCTTGTTGTGTTGCATCACCTCCCAAAATAGCGACCGGAAGTGACGGGTTCGATGGCAGGCCAGGCATAAAATCGGGACAGTACAGAAGTGAACCCAAACTGAGTTACGATTATGTCTCGGTCCAAAAGTGTTATTAATATTAATATTGTGATATTAATTTCTAATTTTCTTTGGAATTTTTTATAATAAATAATTAATAACTCCGTGCTTTGGAATTGAAATTAGATACTTCTAATTTACATTAACAAGACAAGACAAAATATTATTTATTTATTTTATAACCAAATGCTATTAAAACAGCTAGCTTAGAGTTTTTTAATTCATAATTATTTTTTTAATCAACACATTAAAAGAAATAAGAAATTGTGCAAAACTCCAGCAATGCAGAGCCTGTCTTAAGTAATTTATTCTTGATAGCCTGGATACATAAAAAATGTAAAAAAAACTCTGAATTCCGGTTACAATTAACGGATTTTTGTTAAGATCACGCAAGGGAAAAATGAAATCAATATTCGAAGTTTAAAATTAGCGGCTGTGAGCATAGACAATAATAAAAAAAATTCTAACATTCGTGTCACACTGTTTTTTTTAAATATTTACAAATAATATAAGAGGTATTTATACATTTAAATCCTTTAAAATTCTTGTTTTAATAGAAATATCTATGAGCCAACGTGGTGTAAGTTAACATATTTATATAGTCTCTGGCATCTCTAACTATGATGCTGTACCCTCCTTATTTTGACGCCAACCTAAGCAAGATGACGAAAGCTAAGCATCCGTACGCGCGACACGTACGGGATGGGTTTTCGACCTACTCGACTATGTTCGATTCTTCGGAATTTATTTTTTATTGTAATTTACAAACCAGTGAAAAAAAGATATAATTTGATTTTCAGTCTAAAAACATTAACACTATAAACAAATTATTTATATTTATTTTTCTTTTAATAATAAATTATCAAGGCACAATAAAAAATTAACAGGACAATACAAAATATTATTTATTTTATTAATAAATGCTATTGAACAGCTACCTTATTGTTTTCATATTATGATATTATTTCTCTGAGATTACAGCACCGAAAAAATATATCTCTGTCGAATCACATGCATTTTAAAGAAGAATAGATCCGTAAACACAAACATCTCTTCCTCAGAGGAATAACTAAACCTACTCTCATCCTAGATCATAAAGTTTACATAAACAATTTTTTTTCTCTTGTCTATGCCCTGAACACACAACCTCCATTCCGACAGCATGTTTAAATAAAAACGTAGCACTGTTTAATGTTTACATCACACCAAAAAGGAAACCGTTCGCTTTCCAGCGGCGAACGTTCAGGCATGCACTAACTCATCTAGATGCTATCCTTGCACCTTGCATAACCCAGTGACGTAAGTAACAAACGCACAAACCGTACCAGAAGTCATTACCAAAACTAAATTACTAATTTATACATTTTAAAGAACTATATTAGTTGCTAAACCCTAGCACGTTGCTACACACGTATTTTGGATAATAAAAACTATTACGACCGATATTGAGCAACATTTCATTTAAATTTTTATTTACTCATTATATACTTTTCTTTAGATACAATTATATGTATATATTTTTAGCCAAGGATGAAAAAGTGAGCGTTGTAAAATTTTACATGTATAATCCTTATATGGTAAAATTGTACTTTTATATAATAACAAACATGGAGAATATGTTTGTTTGCTCATTGTACATGTACTTTGTGTACATTTTCGTTCACTACGTACGGTGGAGCCCAGTTGCCCCTAAAGAGTAACCGGTTTGAACGAATTTTCTTTTTCAGCGTAAACATTTGTTATTTTATTAAAACATATGTATGTTTGTTTATGCGAGTCTGGTCGTAAAGTACCTGCGTATGTCTTTGTCTATCGGACTTAAACCACAAGCTTCAGGTTCAGGATTGATGTAGCCCAATGCGTGTTGTACATACATATTAGGTATATATTTTTACTTTTAACACTCTTTTGCAAATACTAACGTTTCCCAGATAGTAGTAGAAATTCAATTAAGACAGGTAAAAACCTTTATAAGTTTTTGAAATTTATATCCATAGACGATAAATCCAAAGTTACCTATTCAAATGTTTGTTACCGGTAATTTTTTTTTTTATAAAACCTGTATCATAAGAACGTATTTAATCCGCAGGTTTATTATACTAATACTCCAATCAAAACACAGAGACGTAAGGATCCAAATATTTAGCGATCATGAATATTAATCCCGACCTATAACAATTTCGCACCGGATCACAGACGTCTAAGAAAAACAACACAAAATAGCAACCGTAAAAATACAGTAATAAGATTGAAATCTGAATAGTATTAGACGTGCGTACCAGAATCCACTATTCGCTATTGCCCAACCGGTCCCATATACCCACGCACTGTTACGTAACGCAGTTAGGACCAGTTAAAATTAGAATAGAATAGCACCACTAATGACGCCCGCCTGTCAAAGTAATGAAAGCTGTCAAATTTGAAACTCAACTGTCAAAATATGAATGTCCATATCGAAGTCTATAACGGCTATTTGTATTTCAATTTGCTTTTGAATTTGGAATTAGATAGTTTTTTTTTTGTTTATAGTTGAAAGATGGTTTTATTCGTTTACCTTCTTTCTAATATTCAAATGCATTTTGATCATTTAACACTGAATAATCTTATATTTACCTATTATCAGTGTTATAAATGTAATCATTAGTATAGTCAAAATCTTCTTGTTTTATTGTTTACGTAGCATTAAATAGAAAATATTAAAAATTTTACACGGGATGCATTTGTCAATCTCTTAATTAATTGAAACTTCTAAAGGCAGAAGATCAAAAGTGTGAGCACATTTTAAAAATAAAATTAAGTTTCTTCGAAAAGATCGGTCGGATGCGGAAGAAAGAAATCACATCTCTTTCTATGCCCTCAGCTTGTATACCTATACGAAATTAGATACCACCTGTTCAAGTTTAAAATTAAGTAAAATCACGACAATAGATTAAATAGGCACAGGCACCCTAAAATAGGTAAATAAGAATAAATCCATTGTATTAATAGATTTCGAGACATTTACTTTAAAGCAGTAAAAGCAAATAGATACGGAGTCCCGACGCCTTCCGCGTGACCAATCCATAAAGGCGTTTATTCACGACACATCCATAAAACTTTTGAAAACTTTGACCTGCCGTGACCATAGGCAAAGTATTTATTAAAATATTTTCAAGAAACCCCAGTGTTTATTATTCCTAGTGAGTATTACGACCTATTTACTGGGAGTCGTGACTGCGCCCCACGACATGCCCCGCGCGGGTCACAAGCCCGCCAATGGCTAGTCACTTGACTACACTAAGAATCTTACTAAACTCCTGGATAAGTACAGTCAGTAACTAAAGAAACCTTGCAAATTCGTCCGTATTACCACAGCATAGCAGGCTATTAAAACTAATTGAAAATGGTGTTGGCTGTACTGTACTGTAGCTAATTAAATGAAATGAATGGGCCACACTCAACGGCCAACTTTGCACTGTGTCCGATGAACACAAACTTAGATAAACCTGTAAAAAGCATACTAATAATGACCAGGTTGCGAATCCAGGCATTTAGAACGACGACCTAAATGTTATTTTTGGATTTTTTGCATCTCAGATGCAATTAGTACTAAAGTATTCTCATACATATCATCATCACATATCATCTCTTAGTAAGTAGTCTTGCTCGCATGGATTTTTTTCTCCATATCTAATTTCTATATGAGAGTACTTTAGACCTACTTGTTACTTACGAGTATGTAACTTTCACGTCAAAGTATTTTATTGTATCTACAACCAAGGATACAAACCAATACTTTCTTTCAAGGAGGTCAAGTCTAAATACATATCGACGACATTGACAAAATTATCGGTGGTAGTCAACTTCAAAATGGCAAACGAAAACATGTTTATAAAAATAATATATTTTATCCAATGTAATTAAACGCGTTTTTATTTTCGTCTTTACGTCTTTATTACGGTAACTTTAAAGGTCAAAATACAACTTAATCCTTTTTCGTCCATTCTGTAATAAATACGCGTCCCTGTTTATTTTATTAAACGATATAAATTACAGGATATAATCGATTAAATTTATAAGCTTAGTTTAGTGGAAAAATGTCGACTATACTACATATTTAGTAGCTTTTATCCTTGGTGTCTCTTACTATTAGTTTGAAAATGTCACGTTTTGTGTCCAAATGCGATGTGTACTCGTATTCCATGACAATCTAGCCAAAATCGGATAAGTTAATATAAATAAACCTCGATCTAGGTAATACTTTTACTAAATTTGAATTCGACATGATAAAAAAAAAGTTCACTATCCAATCCCGAAAATGCACATTAGCACATTTTCCCGGTTATATTCGACCAACATTGTCTATATACAATATTATGCATATATATTCACATGAGATATTCACATGTGAATTTTTATAAGTCGTCATTGTTTTTGGCCAGATATGAAAACATTTTTCTTCTTTTATATTAATTTCCACATTTTATGTATCAAATTATACAATAAAAACTACCTTTTGAATTTTTTGCTGTAAAACCAAAACATCTTTGATATCGCAAATGAATTTCACGAAACACGTGTATTGTACCGCTGTGTGTGAAATGACGCTGGTCGCTTTGGATTCAGTCGACCGGCCGAGTCGGCAGACGCGTTTCGGCAATACCACTACACATAACACTGGCCGCTTATGAACCATAGACTAAACGTAATCTTCCGCGCCAATTCATATTTAAATAAATACAATTTTAAAATAAGAACAACGGCTTCCTGAAATAAAAATATTGTGATAATAATTCAAGTGTTTTGTTATGAAATTAATCAAGGCATTGACTGTGATTTAGTTAAGTGTATTTAAGTGTTAAGTGTTTAATATGATTGAGTTGGTGAAAGGGAATGATAAAAGCAGGGTAAATGGGGTGAACTTAGTGAATGGGATAAATGGGACGATGAGGGATGTGGGGGCAGACTCGTTTGTGTGCAGAGTGCAGTATCTAAATGACCTGGATCCGTTCATGGAGTACAATGTGAGGGAACCGTCGAGGCCGCTGTATCATACGTTCAATAAGACCCTACCTCTCTCGTATCAGATCGCCGCAGTACATCGACTACTCCAAGCTCCACACAGGGTGAGTTGTAACATCGAGATCATAATATAGTTAGGGGCAAATAAACCTGACTCCCTGATATAGAATTTAGTAAGCTAGAGGGGTCACTTTTATCCTTCTGTACTAGTAATTGTAGTTTATTGCTATCAAAGAGAAATATATGTCTACGTCCTATGTCTACCAAAAAAACTAAAGCTTCAAATGAGGTTTTGGAGAAATTAATATCGATATGTATTGATTGTTTCGACGTTTGCCAATGTTTTTATAAAATACATAGCATGGACTGTCGAGCATCTGTAAACACAAATACATAGACAGTATTTGTATACGTTTTGTTTATAATAGACTTTACTAATCTTTTAGTGAAAGGAAATTTCTTTACGATTGCTTCTGTTCATTTTTACAAGAATTTATTACGTTTATATGATAGGATAAGCCTTAGCTAGATATGTATATATATAATCTTATACAATTCTAATGTTTAATGGAGGTTATACCTGTTGCTTTTGTAGCGCATCGTAACGCAATAGTTTACATTCGTGCTGGCGTTCTATAAAAAACCTGAAGCGTGAAAATTATTCTTCCATTTTGCACATTTCAATTTTTGTAACATTTAAATCGCCTTGATGTACGAAACTAATTTGAACTAAACGGATATTAAAGATACGAGCAGGATACTAGATGTACAATCGTGTACAAAATTAGCTTCCAGTCTAAGTCCTTACATTTGTATAGTGGGGTTGAAAATTATATCTATACTTGCGATCCTGACTGTACCTGGATCATTTAAAGATTTTACGCCTGTTTCGTGTTAAATTGGTACATGTCTTATTTTGATTATTCCGTAAAATTTTAGAACTACCTAAGTTGGCTATGCTAGGAGATTGAAGTGATATATAAGTATTGAGTAATATAAGTATGATAGTGATACCTAGCCTATCACACATAAAATCTTCTAAGATAAATTAAACTGTTCCCACTAACAGCCTCTATGATGACATGGTATTTTGAGGAATTCAGGTAAATTTGGCTACGTCGAATTCGTCTCTCCATTACAAGAATGTGTATTATTGCGTTAATTACTTAATAAGATGACTTTACAAAATAAACGTCACTAATTTGAGTAAATACAAATGCTAAAGATGTATACTAGAAATAGCAGGTTACTCATGCACTATATTCGTTGCTCCAAATATTTGTGCACGCATGCAGGTGCGATGACATAATATTTCTTTCCCTTTTACACATGTCTCCCAAATATAAAACAAACATCGTCAATTTTATTATTTCCAATTTTATTATAGTTTTAAATAGTTTCTCAAGTAAAGTTTTATATAGATTTTAGTTTACATAGATGCTTATCCATCTATTATAAAATAAAGTCCCCCGGCGCTGCATCCCTCAGTTTGTTCGCGATAAACTCAAGAACTGCTGAAATGTATTTTCATGCTGTTTTCACCATGAGACTGGGTCATGATGAAGGTTTTGGTGTATAATTAACGCGGGTGAAGCCGCGGGTCCTATGAAACGCAGGTCTGAGTGAGTAAATAATTGTTTAAACATTACTAAATAACATTCTAGGCCAAGTACACCCGCAGTGGGAAGATTGCATACAATTAATTAAAATGGCAACGGAAACTCATTCGTTCCGCTAAACTTATGTTACGCACCCGTATATAAAAATATACTATATAAGTTAAATATATGTAAAATGCCTGTCAGTTATTTCGTTATTTTAGACAGGCTCCGATCAAGTTTTGAAAAAGAGTCGTAGCTTTTATAAGAAAAAGCTTTTTCCCTAAATTTTATTTCTATGACCTACTTAGACGTACTATATTCCTATTGAATAATAGTTTTATTTGAGTTAGGGTTTCATTGACAGCCCCTCATCCTGCTTGTGACATTTTCATCATTTACATCTATGGCTATTGCATGGAATGAAACACGCACCATATTAATGTAGTGGTTTGTCATTGCCTTTATCATTCTGCATACTATAGCTGACAAACTTCAAATGTCAATGTTTTACCCTTTATTAACGAATGCTAAACCAGTATTTTTTCTACTTTATGTAATAGTCCTTGCAAGGTCATCATGACATAAGATCAGACCCTCAATAAGTGACATCACTTAACACTCGTTATTGAGTAACAAATATAGACATGACGATTATTTAGACAAATACACTTGTTCGTTTCATAAACTTCCTTATCTGGGAAAAACATTTTAAAAGTGTATTTATTATGTAGTAATATTCTTCAAATCCTTGGGGGAGGCCTTTGTCCAGCAGTGGACGTCTTTCGGCTGAGAGAGAGAGAGAGAATATTCTTCATATTTAAAAAAAAAAACAACAAATTTATGTCGGATTCATTAAAGTTTATAACAAATTACTTTTATCTAAATAATTTCTTAAAATTCATTGCGTCATTTTACATGAATTCACACGTTAATAAAAATATAATATTTGGGCCATCTAATCTTTAAAACTACACAAATTATTTCGAAAATAATTTCACCAAGAATTTGAACTGTAGAGTTTTCAAAAGTGAAGATATTTTTTTCTGAAATGTGTATTTTTAGCAATTAAAATTTTCGGAACACAAATCCAAAGCACAGTAATTGACCAAGCGAATCATTGTTGTGCAATGCGTTGTACACAATAAACGATAACATCAGAATATCGCGAACCATCACATTTGCGTAATTCGGATATTATCAAGATATTATCTCTTAGTCATTACGCTTATCATTTTCCGTGTTTATTTATTATTAAGTTGATCAGATAATGACATTGTGAATTACCTAAATATATCTAGACTAAAGTCCGTAATAGATTCTATGAAGTATGTTCTTCGATTAAATGTCAATCAGTACCCCAAATACCAGCAGTCCCCTGATAATTGAAATTTTAATGGTTAATAATTGGTATAAGTATAAAACTACTTACGTACTAATAGAAAGGTTCCTATTTTATAAACATAATAAATCTATCTATTGTAATGGAATATAGTTAACCAATACCAACCTTATTATGACTTACCGATTACAGCTTCTCATAACCAACGTTAACGGGATTACTAATTATTTCGTAAATACCTCAGACATCATTTCCATTATAGTTCATCTCCTGTCTTTTTGATATTTGTTAAGCAATATCCATAGACAATTATTTTTTCTATTTTTTTTTATCTCTATGGCAAAATCTTAATAAGACAACTAAAAACAAACGATGATTAGGAGCTTCCCAGACATCAAGTCTACTAGTAGAATATGAAACGAGAGCAGTTACTAAAATAACTGGTGCCACACTCACTCCCGATGACTGAAGTGCTATTACTCATAAACATTTCGCGTTATGTCAAATAGCATCATTGTTTCCCACTGTTCTTTCAACTTTTCCTTGGAATAAAGATAAGTAACGCAAAAAACTATGCCTCATGAAAGAGATAAATAAATAAATATATACGGACAAATCACTCTGATCGAGTTAGCCCCAATGTAAGTTCATGACTTGTGTTATGGGATACTAAACTCAACGATACTATATTTTATAACAAATACAAGACCCAAGTCAATCTGATAAAGATCATTTTTCATCTTGACCCGACCGGTGTTCGAACCCGTTGATCATTTCGATTTTTCGATCATAACATAATTCGTATGAGGGTTTTCGAAAAAAAACGAATTGATTCACCGGATCTCAAAATTATTAGCTGCACATTTTACTAAGTATTCAATTTTATTTATTATTGTTTGTCTTGTCACAATTGTCTTTTCACAAATAATAATTTCTTTATCCTAATCCTTACTAATATTATAAATGCGAAAGTGAATTTGTTTATTTGTTTGTTTGTTTGTTACCTCTTCACGCTTTATCTACTGAACCAATCTTCCTGAAATTTCGCATACACATAGCTGGGAGTACGGAGAAGGACATAGGGTACCTTTCATCCCGGGAAAAAGCACTGTTCCCGTGGGAAAATCACGCGCGCGAAAGCTAGTCTTTCATAGTTTGATCGCTCGCACCGTACACGTTAATCTCCTATTGTGTACGAATGAGTGAGGCAGCAATATTCAAACATACATTGAAGTTGCGGATTATTCACACACAAAAATAGATTTGTTTGATCATAGTTCGAAGAAACCACCGTTAACGTGAGGCGATGCGTTTGCAACATTATTTATAGATTTATATCTGCCCAATTGAATTAGCCTTTGACAGCCTGAATTAAAAAATCCATACGAATATAATAATACAAGAAGGATCAAATAGAATAGATGCGTCTATAGTGGTGGTGATGGTATTACGCAGGCAGTACTTATATTCATTACTAACCACGCCCCGGGGCTTCGCTCCCGTGGGAATTTTGGGATAAAAAGTACCCTATGTGCTATTCCCGGTATTTTTCTACCCGTATACCAAATTTCATCGAAATCCGTCCAGTAGATTTTGCGTGATTGAGTAACAAACATCCTCACAAACTCACATCCAAACCATCGCATTTATAATATTACTAGCTTTTGCCCGCGGCTTCGCCCGCGTGAATTTCCCACGGGAACAGTGCTTTTTCCCGGGATAAAAAGTAGCCTATGTGCTAATCCAGGTCATTATCTACCTCTGTACCAAATTTCATCGAAATCCGTCCAGTAGATTTTGCGTGATTGAGTAACAAACATCCTCACAAACTCACAAACTCACATCCAAACTTTCGCATTTATAATATTAGTATGGATTGATTGATATTGATTATTGATTTTGGTCACGTGACTAGGAAATCATTTTATACCATTGTTGATCAACCGATGGGTTGATGGATGGGTGATAGATGGGTACTGTTTTCAGCCATACCAACAGACATTGAGTCTACCAAGCAAACATAAAATGAGAGCAGTGACTGACTAATAACCTTCGTGGGCTCGTCGGATCACCTCGTATCTCACTTCCGATGACTAAATTTAATACATCAAAAACCCAGTAATATATCCAGTATAATAATACATTTTGAAATCTAACTCATTGTTCCAGAGATTAAGCGTTCAAACAAACCAACAATAAACTTTTCAGTGTTATTATATGAGTAGGTAGGTTATAGATGTAAATTTGTGAATTAGTTCCCGAAACTGGATGAGCAAAAGGGAAGAGACAGGGCTATTTCCAGTCTCGCTCCAGTTTACGAAGTACGTTGGCGGGTTGCCAGCCGGTGAACTTGGTACTCCACACCACGTCGCTCTGAAAGCCCATACATTTCGTATGAATACAATATGCACCTTTCTATACTTAGCGTGAAACGCTCCAGCAGGATTTTCGGGATAAAATGTACCCTTAATTTATTTCAGATTTTCATCCGCGTACCAAACTTTATTAAAATTTGTTTGCACCTTGACGTGGGCGCCATCTACCAGTTTTCATTTATAACAAAATGAACGTGTGGGAAAATTAAACTGCAACTCCCGCGCCGGCGCGCCGCCTTTAAAACAAACTAGGTACATATGAGTGTGATATTAATATGCAACGTAAAACAAAGATGGAGCTTTTAACAACTCAAATATATCTTCACCTGGTTTACCCCGCGTCATTGCTCCCGTCGGAATTTCCGAATTTGGGATAAATATTATTGGTATATATAGAATACTCAGTATTTATACTGTGAGTCGTGGTAACAATATAAAGGTATTAATTATTCACACCAATTATGCCCTAAGCACAGAATACATTATGGTGCAGGTATTCTAAGGCATAAGGCTAATACAAATTAAGCCTCAGGCTCTGCTGTATGGAACTTTCGGGGTAAAAAGATTTATCATGTTCTTCCCGTGCTTAAAACAATAAAAAACACAAAATAATAAAATATGCCTACTTTTGTTGCAGTTGGACGATGCAACTCTGCAAGTTTTCAAAGATGGTGACTATGGGCCGTACCTGGATCTGGACTCCACGCTGGCCGAGCAGGATGAAGAATTGGAAGGTCTACAAGATAAGTGAGTACAGTTTTTTTCGAAGCCCTTTAAGATTCTGTTCCTTGATGATTGGGCTACCGAAAATTTAGAGCATTTGCTGACAACCTTCGCTGGGCAGGTAAAAAGGTTATGGGCCACCGTGGAAACCACCATCTCCAGGCAATCGTTAGATAACATGTATACTTTATGTTGTATCCTGTAGTATGCCCATTCTTGTAGCATTATTAATATATTTACTTGTCGGAGGTTCTAGCTTATAGACGGAGAAGATTGGAAGGCCTTTGCAAATATTTTTGATGCGATGCTACTTAAGTTGGACTTTAAAAAATGTTACTAAGATTAAGATTACTAATAAATACTTATAGGTACTAAAAAAAAACTCAAAAAGATGTGATCATAGGTTACACCCTAAAAAATTGGGACTAAAAGTGTAGGATTGTTTCTTAATAGAAAGAAGTTTTGATAGTTACATTTATACATATATACATAATTATATTGTAGGATGACAGACATAGTATAAAATGTGAAATCAATATATGTAGGTACTAGCTGTACCCCGCTGCTTCGCTCCCGATATTTTTCTACCCGTATACCAAATTTTATCGAAATCTGTCCAGTAGGTTTTGCGTGATTGAGTAACAAACATCCTCACAAACTCACAGATTCACAAACTCACAAAGTCATAAACTCACATCCAAACTTTCGCATTTATTACTATTAGTCGGATACCAAATCAATATAGGCGCATCAAATTAGCTTAACCCGGACATAATTCTATAACTGTAATTTTCTTTTTCTATATCATTAAGCATTGTTATTTATTATGTAATTAAGAAAAATTAAACATTTTTGAAATGCGCGTCAATGCAAAAAAAAATAATAACTTAATTGCAAGTAAGTTTAATTTCATATCTACAGCATTATACATAACTCTGTCGAAATATTTATCTTATATAATATATATAGCATTCTATTTATATAAATCAAAATTAAACTAATTAGTCATCCGGTACTACCATTAATCAAGAAGGTTCACAAAATTTCAGATTTTTTGGTTTATATTACTAGATATAATAGATAACTGCAGTTTTACAACTTATTCAGGACAATGTTTTATTTTATTAAACAAATTAAAAAAAATTAAACAGATTCACTTTACAGATTTTTGTAAGAAAAATATTCGTAATTTTGGGAAAAACCAAAATATGTAACTATTTGGAAAATGTTTAATTTAAGCTTTGAACATAATACTTTTACCATGGAAATCAAATTAAACAATTATTGTTTACAGATATTCATTTTCACATATGTTTTTTCAGTCAAATTTTAATATAGACGTTGTTCCTTGGGCCATAAAGCCGTAATTGGTTTATTTGCATGCATATACTGTCGAGATGCGACGCGACTAGCTAGACGCACAACTTGCCCGCCACTTAGTTACGCGGGCATATTTTATACCTAATAAAATTATAACTAGTTACGTTTATAAATATAAGCAAAGCATATTACATTGATAATAAATCTATCGTAAGGCTCATAAATGATATGCCCGTATTTATTATAATATGTTTGCTATATCACTGTGTAAAATATTTTTATTTCTTATACTACACAGTCCTTATTGAACCCACATTACGCTCTCTGTATATCTATTCTACGAGCATATATATAAAAGCGAAAATCACTCACTCATGTATCACGAAATCTCGAAAACTACTGAGCTAATGAAAATTAAATTTGGCAGGAAGGTCTAATGTGACTAAGAGGCATCCACTAAGAAAAGCTTTTTGGAAATGATACCAAGGGGGTAAAAAGGGTGTTAGCAATTTGTATGACTTCGTCATTTTTGAAGTGAGACCTATGAAATTTTATATTTATGCAGAGCGCGCTACCGCCGGCCGCTCAGTCTCCCCGCCCCGTTCCTACCGCCTCATAACCCGCGTTCGCGCATATTTTGTTTTTTTTTTTTATAAATTTCATAAACGCGACACTGTATAATTTTGGTAAGTGCTACAGTCTATGTATGTACCACAGACCACGGGCGAAGCCGGGGCGGACCGCTAGTAAAAAAAAAAATATTTATAGGTATGCAAGTAACAAACAATAATAGGCATGAAGAATGGGTCAAAAAACGAAATTCTGTTTAGTCCGTCAATCAGATAATCATACTTCATACTATAATACTAATATTATAATTGCAAAAGTTACGATGTTTGTATGTCTGTGAGTTTGTTCCTCAAACACGCAACATCTACTGGATGGATTTCGATGAAATTTGGTACAGATATAGATTTTGATCTGGAATGCACATAGGCTACTTTTTATACCGAAAAATACGGTTCCCGTTGGCCTGGATACGGGTTTCAGTAACGCCATCTATTCTCAAAGAAATGTGGCACTAGATGGCGCTTAAAATAATTTATGGTTAAAAGGACTTACCTAAGTAATTTTCAACTAAAATTATACGAAATATTACATCCGAAGAGATTCAATACCAAGTAGTACGTATTTTTTTATGTACTCCGTCCACATAATACAATGCATATATTCTATAAATAAATAAGAACAAAAACGAACTTTTTCGGTCATCATACATTCACTCATTAATAAAGTTCCTTCGTTCACGGACCTTTAGCTAATGTCATTATTTTTAGAGCTGCTGTTTGCATTCTGCAACCCTGGGCACAAAAGACATGGTAGCAGAGTTCTACGAGCGAGCATGTCAAACGGGATGTTTGGGAGATTAAATCTTTTCGGATGTAACATTTCGTATAATTTTGGTTGAAATTCACTTTGGTAAGTTCTTTTAACCATAAATTATACTTTAATATTACATCCTCGAGATTTAATACCAAGTAGATGTTTAGCGTAGATATGTTGCAGAATGAAAGAAACTGGTTATTCAAAGAAAATTTTCAATTTTGGAACGGCAAAATAAATAGTGAACAGCCATACTACATTTATTTTAATGAGTAATTTTTTTAATTTTGATTGGTTTTGGATATGATTCTCTTTTCATTAGCATAATATCTTTGGGCCTAGTATAACTTCCCAATCAAAATATTCCTATTCTGGCATTACTGCCTCAAGCAGGGGAACACTGTTGACAGCCCAGTACGTCACCCTTTCTCCCGCTTCGTCTCTTCTCCATCGATCTGTTAAAACGTCGCGTCCGACGACGCAACGCATTGATGGGGCAGGTCACAACAAAATATATGAAAAATGTCGCAACGTCGACGCTGCGACGACGCTGTCACGACGCAACGCAACGCAACGCAACAGAGCAATGGGGCTTCGCCATAAGCTGATACAAATTATTATAATAATTTAACAAATAGACTACCTATGGCCAGCTTGGCCTCTCAGCAAAGATTAAAGCGGTTTCAAAAAAATTTGGTAAAAATGTACAGGGCCTAGCAGAGACCCAAAGTAAGTAGTTAAATTCATATAATTGATTGAATTTGAATCTTAGGCTTATAAGTGAAAAGTCACCAGAAAGTTGACATATTTAAGGTCAATTATTACTATATGTTCAATGTGGGATATTGACTGATAATGCGGAATGCCGACTGGCATTCGGTACATATTTTTCCATTTTAAAATGAAGACAATTGATGGATTCATTTAACTTTCATTAATTTAAGATAAATCAAAAGCTCCTTAATTTTTAGTGTTAAAAATTCTGGAGAAAGGAATTGATCTGGTAACTCATGGTAGGGTGGCATGGCACCGAGATTACAAGTTAATAAGGCGTTAAACATTTTATTTTCAGGAAAAAAACGATTTTTGGTTCAGTAGTCTAGAACACACATTGACATAGAGCAGCAATACTGGATTGTCGATAATTGTTCGCCAGTTATTATAATAAAAATAAATAAATAAATATATACGGACAAATCACACAGATTGAGTTAGCCCCAAAGTAAGTTCGGGACTTGTGTTATGGGATACTAACTCAACGATACCATATTTTATGACAAATGTAGATATAGATAAACATCCAAGACCCAGGTCAATCTGAAAAAGATCATTTTCCATCTTGACCTGACCGGGGATCGAACCCGGGACCTCCGGTGTGGCAGTCTGGCGTGATAACCGTTAGGCCACGGAGGTCGTCCTAAATAGTACTGAATATGACCAGCGTGTGGTACCTGAATTGGCGCCGGTGAGCACGCGACTTGTTGATGCGTGAAGGCGCGTGCAGTCGAGCTCCTCTTTGCTGGCAACGCTGCACTGCTACAGACATTGGCGTGTTGGCTGCTCGAAGCTACTCGTACCTTTGTGTACGTCGTGTTGGAGGAAGGCGTGTATTTTCTCAACTTCATTGGTGGTTTTTTTTGAAATTTAGGTGCGGGCTGCTTATTTTGTTGATTGGATTCATATGTCAATTTCTTAAGACATTTTCATATTTCATATCATGATATGAGCATACAGCAACAACGAACATCAACATGACTTGGCGATATTTGGGTTTAAGTTAAGTTTGGGTTTAAATGATATAGGAAAAACAAACCAATGATCTCAGTGATTTTTGAAACGCAACATATTGTCAAAATATGTAATTTTGTAATTTGTAATAATAATACGATAATAATTAAATAAAAAGTTGCACGAATTTAGATGGATTCTAAATATTGTATCATTGAAAAATGTTTTGTTTATTGTTAATCACTGGTGGTCCAGTGATTAACAATAAATACAACTTTATTTCTTATTGTAGGTCAAGAAGACTTATCTTAATTTGATTCTATCAATTCTTTTGTCAACTTATGAGTAATCAAGCAATGTCTGAACCTAATAAATTGGCCTTGGGCACTTTCTTACCTCTTATCCCGATTTCTCGCAGCCACTGACAAAACAGCGATTACTTCTCCAGCAGGATCTTTCCCCAGCATTCAGAGACCTGTCCAAATAGTTATATTATTTTATCCGGTACGGCCGCTAAGGGCTTTCAATTTTCATCGATGTCGATTCCAGGTCTTGTACTGGATCCAATCGGAACTGGCGGCTCCGAATCTCGTACTATTCCTGGATATTCCTACCACGTTAGGAAAGTAATAGATTATCCCTGTATAATATCTCGTATTACCACTTTAGGGAAGTAATAATTTGGTTCTGGATGATATCTCGTAGTAACTCGTACTAATCCTGGATAATATCGCGTATTATCACGTTAGGGAAGTAATAATTTGGTCCAGGATCATTTTTGTACCCTAATGCTTTTTGCATTAGTCCTTGTTGCATTTTGTACTGATGACGTTAGGAAAGAAATAGTTTATTCCTGGACAATATCTCGTATAACCACATTAAGATGGCAGAAAAAACATGATTTTTATTTTCTTAGATTATTGATAACAATTGTCAGACCACGCTTCTAAGCGTATTATGTAATTTTAATACTTCTTCAATAAGTAAATTTAAAAATACCTATTGCGAGGGTAGGTTGGCTAATATTGTCGTCTTCATATCGTTTGGAACGATTCAAATTTTCCTCCAAGCAGCATAGTTTACGGCGCGGCGAATTGATACCATAATACATATTTTCTTTATGTTTTCTCTTCTTTTCCGCGTGTTAAGTAACTTATTAAGAAAGAAAGAAATCATTTATTTGTTAAACATAAGAACATGCACTTGGTAGATAAAATAAAAATTTTGAACCACTATGTTTTGCCGTTACAATACAGCATACAAATATATAGGTAATAATTTAATTAATTCAGACATGTCAAATTAAATCATATTTAAATAAAAGTTGTCATAACAATCATAGTAGGAATCATATATAAATTAAAATAAATGAAAAGTTAATCAAATAATTATAAAACAAATGTCAAAAAAATAATAATTAAAATGTGTCATTTAAAAAGTCATTAATACAGTAATAACATTTTTTAACTAGAAACGAGTATAACTTTTGTTTAAACATTTTCACATTTAGCATTTTATATTCATTAGGCAGTTTATTATATATCTTAGGAGCCATTCCAATAACACTTTTGCGAACCTGCGCTAAATTACATTTGAGTGTCACAACATTATATAATTATTGTGGTCGCAATCTGTTCCTTCTACGTGAATCTGACAACATCGGAAATAATTTAGGGTTACTCTTTACAAAAACAGCCATTTCATAAATGTATAGAGAAGGGACAGTTAGTATATTTAGGGTCTTAAAGTATTCAACACAGCTATCCCTAGTTTTAAGTCCACATATTGCTCGTAAGCGTAAGAGGCGACTAAGGGATCTAAAACACCGGAGGATGGGCAGCAGCATCTTTCCGCGTACTATGCCATCACACTGCGATCGCCAACCCGCCTGCCAAGCGTGGCGATTACGGCAAAACCCCCCATGGATAAAATCCTTGGGGGAGGCCTTTGTCCAGCAGTGGACGTCTTTAGGCTGAGAGTAGTAGTAGTATTGCTCGTAAGCACCTTTTTTGAGCTTTAAATATGACTTCTCTTTCAGTAGTATTACCCCAGAATATTATGCCGTAACGTAATATAGATGCTACAAGACCGTGGTAGGCAGTCATTACAGTGTTACGATTGACAATTTTACGTAAGTTATATAACGCATACGCAAGTTTATTTAATTTTTGACTAACTCTTCTGAATGAGGCCTCCATGAAAGATTGTTATCAATTTTTAGTCCTAAAAATTTTGTCTGATCTACAGTATCTATATCTGTATCTTGATAATGAATATTCATGTAAGGTAACTTTTTATTGTAAAAGTGCAAAACGTTTGTTTTTGTCAAATTTATTGTTAGATTATTATTCTCAAACCAATTAATTAAACTTGATAGATAGAAAAAAAATAAAATAATTTGAACGAGAGTATGTGTGACGGTGCGCACACGAAACACGAATGACATTAGCTAACGGTCGGTGAACGAAGGAACTGTATTAATGAGTGAATGTATGATGACCAAAAAAGTTCGTTTTTGTTCTTATTTATTTATAGAATACATATATGCTTTGTATTATATGGACGGAGTACATGGAAAAACACGTACTACTTGGTATTAAATCTCGAGGATGTAATTAAAGAGTATATAATCACTACGTTTTAGATGTAATATTAAAGTATAATTATGCATTATTTTTTCTAAAATCAACCTGCAAGATTGAAACTTGAACTTACTTAAAATATACTTTTTACCGCGGGCGAAGCCGCGGGTAACAGCTAGTGCAAAAATAAAACGTGTTTAAGTTTGAGAGTGGGAATAAAAACGTCACGAGTATGCATAAGACGCAACTAGACGTGACGTCATGCGTTTTTTTAATTTATTATATCTCTGTCATTTTAAGAGTAAAAAAACAAAAAATACGTATCTAATATTTTTAAATAGGTAATCTATCTGATGGACAAAGAATCAAAAATCAATCGTCATCCCTAATTAGGTCTGAAAACAAATAAAACTCCTTACTCCTTGGAAATGTATATTTATATATATTTTTCTTAAAATCGAGTATACATTTTAGGAAAGCAATGTTAAATAAGACGTGGACATGTTATAATAATAAGCAATTAAGCACGCGAGCGATTGACCGAATTATGACGTATGGGGTGACGGCGGCGGCGGCGCGGGCGCGGTGGCAGAGCGCGCCACCGCTCCGTCTCCCCGCCCCGCACCCACCGCACGTACCCCGCTCACAACCCGCGATCGCGCGTATTTTATGTTTTTTTATAAATTTCATAAAAGCGACACTAAACTGTATAATTTTGGTAAAAACATAATTGTGGCATCCCAAATCCTATAATTAAACAAAAATTCCACAGTTACGATTTTTTTTCTAGCGAGAAATACGTTTTGATTGAAACGTTAAAAAAAAATGTTTAATTTTTGTGTAATGTATCTATAAAGACCTTATCAAGCTTATCAGAGTACATAACATAATAGTTGTTATTTTTGCTTAATGATATATAGGCATAAAATGAATACTACTAAAAAAAACACACATGCGAAATAAGATTTTGTTTAATTTTGATTTAAAGTGGTAGCATTTAACTACAGCTTAAAATTATACTTACAAGGTTTTCGGTTACGTATTTTACTTTTACGATAAAGTTCGGTGATTAACAAAATCGTGTGATTTTCATAAAAAAACATTACAACCGCGGAATTTTTACAACTCGGTATTAATTTATATTTGACACTTTATATAAATATCCAAAAAAAATAAATAAACATCGAGTTAATGAATTATGTCCGGGTTATGCTAATTTGATGCGCCTAATATCTGAATCCAGGAAACCACCAGATCACATTAGAAAAATAGTTCACGAGGTAACCTGAATTCGCGGCCGCATATGTTGGATCTTTTTTTGATGTATTTGCAGCCGGCCAAAAGGAAATTAATTCGGTCCGTTTAATACTAATATTATAATGTGAAAGATGGCTGTTTGTGTCTCTTTCACTAGAAAACTAGATTTCTATGAAAGATTTCACGAGTTGTCACGATATTCACGGACACAATGTATAAATATCAAAAATATATATTTTAGACATACCTTTAAGTATTGGAAACATCGTAAAAGGATATAATAAGTGTATTCCTATAGTTCCCATGATAAATAAAGAGTAGAGGGTACCTAGAGTACTCTCGAGAGTTGTCGGTGTGTGTCGAGATTGGGCAACATTGTATATTTCTAGAGGTAGCTATAGTATACTATACATCTAGAAATATATACTATTTATTTATTCAGGAAAATAAACAGTGACATAATTAAGATTGACGAAAAAATTCACTACTTTATTTAGATTTTAAATTAAAAAATATATAACTGGTCACCTTCGTATCGAAGGTGCTAAACCCATAGAGCTAGCAAAAAAAATATTTAATTTTATTAGTTTTTTTTCCTATGTCTATGTCCAATCTACCATAGAAGTTGGAAGGAAGGGGGCGCGCGCTTCCTTCTTTTATGGTGCCTACCCTGTACAAATACATAACATTAAATTAGAAATATATATTTTTAATTCAATGACAAATACGGACACACTTACAACAATATGTATTTACTCCCAGAAGTAGAAAAAAAAATCATTGACAATTTTTTTTCTACTTCTATGGTACTTTATTCAATGACATACTTATAATTTTAAAAAAATACTTCTAGATGAAAATTGTTCCTGACTATACGAATATTTCAGATTAAACGATTCATACTAAGCGATTTTTAAGTTCATCGTCTATTATTTGTAAGTTTCGAATTTAGGTATTTATGTGTATTAAATTGTTATGCGCACCGCATATCCTATTGCAGTTGCAACTTCCGTACATTATCCCATCAACTCACTGGGGGACTGAGGAAGTCACAGCCACTGATTGTAGGAAGAACCAAATGACATTGACAATCGTAACATTTTTACGTTGATCGAATTATATTACGAAAGAAAGAAAAGGAAAAAGTAAAACGCCAAAGTGTAAATTGATCACAGACTTATTTTATTTATTTCATTTCATTTTATACAGCGTGTACTTAAATACTCATATTTAAAAAAAAAATTCTGTGAAATTGATTTACACAGACATTTAATAAAAAATAGTAGATTTTACAACAAGTGCACAAAACGAATTATTTTTACCCGAGACTTTTAGCAGCCCGAGCCGAAGGCGAGGGCTGATAGTAATGTCGAGGATAAAAATCGTTTTGTGGAAGAATTATAAACTCTGCTTTTCACTTCGATTGCGAGGAAATAAATCAAATTGAATAAATTAATAAACGCACGAAAAAACAAGAACTGTTTCCCGCCGCTTTATTTTTTTAATCTTACGACATTGATAGGCTTGGGCTGCAGACCTTACAGCTTAAATTAATTTTGTAATAATATTTTTCTTAAATTAATTAAATAACCTACCGTACTTGAATTTAAATTTTAATATCTTTTATGTCTTAAAAAACTAAAGAACTTGGAGATCTGTCTAAACAGACAGATCTCCAAGTCCCTAACTCGCGATTTACGCCAATTCAATACCGACCGTATTGAAGAGGCGATTAAGCGTAATAAGGGCTCAAAAGTTTTTGCAAGGGATCTGTCTGTTGGTCAAAGCCAACTGACCAAGCTGAAGACTGAGGATGGCAGAATCATTTCATCGAAGCCGGAGCTGTTGGAAGAGGTTGAGAAGTTCTACGGACAATTATATACGCGCGTACGCGCACCTGTCAGTAATCTGGCCAAAGATCCAAGAGCCAGATTGACCCGACACTACTCCGAAGATATCCCGGACGTCAGCCTATACGAGATTAGAATGGCTCTCAAACAGTTAAAAAACAATAAGGCACCGGGTGACGATGGAATCACGGCTGAGCTTCTGAAAGCAGGTGGAACGCCGGTATTAAAAGCTCTTCAGAAGCTATTCGATTCCGTCATACTCGAGAGACGAACGCCTACGGCATGGCACAGAAGTGTGGTGGTACTCTTCTACAAAAAAGGCGACAAAACCTTATTGAAGAATTATAGGCCTATCTCACTTCTGAGCCATGTCTACAAACTGTTTTCGAGAGTCATTACGAATCGTCTCGCTCGCAGGTTTGACGACTTCCAGCCTCCCGAACAAACCGGTTTCCGAAAAGGCTTTAGTACCGTAGACTACTTACATACGCTGCGGCAGATTATACAGAAGACCGAGGAGTATAATCAGCCATTATGCTTGGCGTTTGTGGACTACGAGAAAGCCTTCGATTCGATCGAGACCTGGGCTGTGCTACAGTCTCTCCAACGGTGCCAAATTGACTATCGAATATATCGTATCGAAGCGCTGAAGTGTTTGTACGAAAACGCCACCATGTCGGTCCGTCTCCAGGATCAGGGCACGAAACCTATCCAGTTGCAGCGAGGGGTGAGACAGGGAGACGTCATATCTCCGAAACTGTACCGCCGCCCTGGAAGATGTTTTCAAGCTCCTGGACTGGAGCGGACTCGGTATCAATAGCAACGGCGAGTACATCACTCACCTTCGATTCGCTGACGATATCGTAGTCATGGCTGAGACCTTGGAAGACCTAGGCACAATGCTCGATGGCCTCTGTAGAGCCTCTCAACAAGTGGGTCTAAAAATGAACATGGACAAGACAAAACTTATGTTTAATACCCGTGTCGCACCCACTCCTCTGAAGGTTGGAGACTCTACACTCGAAGTTGTCGACAAGTATGTATACCTGGGACAAACAGTTCAGTTAGGTAAGTCCAACTTTGAGAAAGAGGTCAATCGTCGAATCCAACTCGGCTGGGCAACGTTCGGGAAGCTTCGCGATATCTTCTCGTCCAAAATACCGCAGTGTCTCAAGACTAAGGTCTTTGACCAGTGTGTGTTGCCAGTAATGACATACGGAACAGAGACGTGGTCGCTTACTATGGGCCTCATAAGAAGGCTCAAGGTCACCCAAAGGGCGATGGAGCGCGCTATGCTCGGAATCTCCCTGCGTGATCGAATCAAAAATAAGGAGATCCGAAGGAGAACTAAAGTAACCGACATAGCCCGCAGAATCGCCAAACTTAAGTGGCAGTGGGCGGGCCACATAGCTCGTAGAACAGATAGCCGTTGGGGCAGAAAAGTTCTCGAATGGCGACCACGAACCGGAAAACGTAGTGTTGGCAGGCCTCCCACTCGGTGGACCGACGACCTGGTGAAGGTCGCGGGTTGCGCATGAATGCGGGCAGCGCAGGACCGGTCGTTGTGGAAATCCTTGGGGGAGGCCTTTGTCCAGCAGTGGACGTCTTTCGGCTGAGAGAAGAAGAAGAAGTCATTTTGATACTGTTTTTAATTTTCGCGGGTAGGTACTAATTTCTTAAGTATTCTAGAAGCTGGTATATTGTGTCAAGGTGTGATTTACTAGTTCTGCCATAGCTGTTAACACCGTAATGAATAATTGTTTCTCCTAAAGCTTTATATAAATTAAGTAAGGTTAAATAGAGAATTTTGTTTTTTACTAATGATAATTTTGCTAGGATGGCTCGTAACTTATCACACACATAGTTAATGTGGTTAGTTCATTTTAACCTATCGTCAATGACCATGTCCAGGTTAATATTTCTGAACTACTTCAAGTCAATCAAAATCAAATATTATTTATTGAAACTTGGCCTTCAAAGAAGGCTCTTTTTCACAGTACAAAGGTACTACTTATTTTTATATTAATATTCTTATTTTATTATTAACACAAAGATTAGACCTTAAAAACACCGTTGTGATTTTCACGGAGTAAAAGTTCAATAAATGTGATTCGGGTACGGACAGTTCGAGAAGTTCCCACTTTTATATGTATCGCCTTAGTGAACCTTCTTTTCGCAAGCTTTTGTAAGTAATAGTACATTATGATACAAGTGTCCAAAGTTGGTCATTACGCACAAGAGGCGAGATTGGCGAGCGAGCCGAAGGCGAGCGCGCTAATAAAGCCGAGTGTGCGTAATGACCAAATGGACACGTGTATCATACGACGTTTTTCAACACACTTGTGAGTAAAAAAAATTAATGTGGTCCTCACATCTAATTATCGGAAAAGGATTTTCACCCTTTTGTCATTCCTCCACTTTATAAAACATTCGTATGCATGCCGCCAAATACTTACGTTTGATTTTGGAGGCAATAAACATTACGCGCCTCGTTAATGATTTCAGCCCCCCTAGCATGACCACGCGTCATAGATATACGATAAAATATATCGTATCATATATCACCAACATATTTATCGATTTCGCGAGCATGACCAAAGTAGCAACATGATATGATAAAATTTACCACATGATACGAAATGATTAGCTTCGCGATATGGAATAACAATGCTGCCAATCTATATATATAAAAGAACAAGGGTAAATGATAAATCAACGCCCAGCCTAAACCATAAAAGCTATAAACTTGAAATTTGGACCGAAGTTTTATGTTAATACGTAGTGCTCAGATAAGAAAGGATTTTTCAAAATTAGACCCCTAAGGGGGTTAAAATTGAGGGCAAAGTTTGTATGAAAAAAAATTAAAATCTTCACTGATTTACTTGAAACTTGGCAAGAATACTTCTCAACAAAAATAACCAATGGCGTGTTTCAGCGTTTTTTGAAATTCAACCTCTAAAGGGGTAAAAAGGGGGAAGTAAACTAATTTATCATCACAAAACCGAAACTATAAAAGCTATAAACGTGAAATTTGGTTAGTGTCTTCATTATACTATATACTGCCCACATAAGAAAGGGTTGTTCACAATTTCAACCCTTACAGTACAAAAAAGGGGTGAATTTGCGTACCTATAGACAAATCCCATTTGAAATTTCGCCAGCTATAAACAACGCATGTTGGCTCTGTCGGAAGAGGTCGTGGATCAATTTTTTAAATAGAGGGTTCGAATCCTGGTAGACATGACTTCCTTTTACTTACTTTTTTTTCGTTTTATATTAGTTTTTTTTTAGAATTATATATTTTTTTTAATAATTTTAGTAAAGAAATGTTTCAAGAAAGTAGCTGGAACGAATCCTGCCACAAACAATAATTTTCTGTTTTCGTTTTTATTTGTTTTCTAGAATTATTTTCTTACTTTTTTTAATTTTCAAAAGAAACGAATAAATTTATTTGCAAATTTATTTCCGGTCATCTACTGATTGTGTCAAGAAAAATATCCAATAGATGGCGTTGATAAAATGAGAATGGCGTCTTTAAAGTGATTGAATTTAACTTTTTAATTTATTTATTTTGAAACGCAGTTCCTATGTAAATTTTTGCATATAATCATAAATCGTAATCCACTGAGTCTGCACGAAAAAGAGATGACCATTATGTTTGTATTACGTATTCGATAGCCATCCGTACAATGTAAGCTAAATTATTTCTCATGTTTCCAATAGATGGCGCTGCGCCATTTTAGTGATTTCTGATTTTTAACAGCATAAAGGGGTCGTGGGTATATAATAAAACAGTAAAAATATTTTGTCTGTAGATTTAGTATTTTTGACTGAAATGGATAGAGGGACACTTAAAATTAAAAAGAATAATGCAAAAACATTTTTTTGTTTTTTTTGTCTGTCTGTCTGTCCGTCTGTATGTATGTACGCGTTTCACGCAATAACTACTGGACGGATTTGAATTAAACTTTTTTTGTTATGGCTATAATTGATTTTGAAAACTGGAACACCTGATGAAGAACCTTAACAGAACAGCTAATCTATAAGAAATATGGAAATGGTACCTTCGGAAAAGTTTATCAATCTGACGAGCATTTTCTGTTGACGTATAAAAATCGAAGATCAGGATCATCTGATGAAGGGACCAGCTACACTACGAGTATTACAAATATGGAAATGGCGCCTTAGCAAAAGTCGTTTAACCTGATGAGCATTTTCTGTTGACGTATAAAAATTTAAGTTTATGGAACATCTGATGAAGAACTCCAAGAGACCAGCTACTCTATAAAAAATGGAAATTTGGCCTTAGCAAAAGTCGTTCAACCTGATGAGCATTTTCTTCTGACGTATAAATAGACAGGACACAATAATAAGGATAGGATAAAGAGGGACTCGGGGTGGGAGTGGTGTGGTGGTAAATTGTAGATAACGAGCAGACGAAGATCGTTTATTGAATTTTGATTAATTTTAACACCGCGACTGTACTACGAGTACCTAATATAATCCCGCGAGACACGGGATAACTAAATTGCTGAAATTTTAAGTACTGGAGTTTGGGTTACTACAGTTTGGAACACAAAAAGATTTTTCACCTAAGCGAAACTCACGCGGGCGAAGCCGCGGGCAACAGCTAGTGTAATAATAAAATGTTTCAATTATCATTCATTTTCACTCGATCTTTTCTTTTTTTTTTTTGAAAAATTTTCACTTTTTTGACGTCGGTAGGTGACTTTGACATTTAATTAATTATCGTTTTCTTTCATACATAAAATGTTTAAAAAATTAATTCATATATTTATTCTTTGATATGACCTAGCCATATTCTTGTGAAGTTGTAACTGAAAAAAGATAATATCAAGGATTATTTTCTGCATTTATTTCATAAACATTTACACAACAATCATAAAAATAAATCTTACCTTTTAATCGGAGAATGAATAAATGCTAATAAACTTGTAATTTTTATTATTTCGAGCGTATCACCCACTCTAAACGTCGTCGATAAAATAACACGAATAAATGTCAAAAATCGATATTTTTATCGCTTATATTTGGTCATGCTCGAATTTTCGATAAATAGCTAACTGTCGTGCTCGCTCTCCTATTTATCATATCGTATCGTAACACGGTGACGTCACTGGCACGGTGATGCTCGCTGTTTAGATAAAAATTCAACATGGCGGCGATATTTATCATATTTTGACAGTTGGCGTGGATAAACCGCTATATCATATCGTGTTTTAGTGGTCATGCTAGCCCGGGTGGAGTTAAATTTACATATTCTTCCATACTAGTCGACATTTTATTAAATATTTAATATGCTAACACGACGAAAATCGGAAAATGTCCCTAACAAACACAACAATAAATATAGTCTTGTTTTTTATTCGCGTGCCGCCGCCCGCCGCCCAGCGCCGTGCGCAGGGAGCGCGCGGTGCACGCTGCGGATGGTATATCGCCATACAGCCAGTATGGCTGTATAAAAATCATTATCTTTGCTTATTTAAAAACTGTTGTTATTTTCCCTATTTGATCTAATATGTATTATGCGGCTAAATTAAAAATGCTTTGTGGAATTCATAACGCGCATTAGTTTTCTATCTTTTGTATAGCGCAGTATGGTAATTTTTATTTCCAAACACCTCCGTAATATATTCGTAATACCTTCGTAATATATGGCACTAGCTGTTGCCCGCGGCTTCGCCCGCGTGAGTTTCGCTTAGGTGAAAAATCTTTTTGTGTTCCAAACTGTAGTAACCCAAACTCCAGTACTTAAAATTTCAGCAATTTAGTTATCCCGTGTCTCGCGGGATTATATTAGGTACTCGTAGTACAGTCGCGGTGTTAAAATTAATCAAAATTCAATAAACGATCTTCGTCTGCTCGTTATCTACAATTTACCACCACACCACTCCCACCCCGAGTCCCTCTTTATCCTATCCTTATTATTGTGTCCTGTCTATTTATACGTCAGAAGAAAATGCTCATCAGGTTGAACGACTTTTGCTAAGGCCAAATTTCCATTTTTTATAGAGTAGCTGGTCTCTTGGAGTTCTTCATCAGATGTTCCATAAACTTAAATTTTTATACGTCAACAGAAAATGCTCATCAGGTTAAACGACTTTTGCTAAGGCGCCATTTCCATATTTGTAATACTCGTAGTGTAGCTGGTCCCTTCATCAGATGATCCTGATCTTCGATTTTTATACGTCAACAGAAAATGCTCGTCAGATTGATAAACTTTTCCGAAGGTACCATTTCCATATTTCTTATAGATTAGCTGTTCTGTTAAGGTTCTTCATCAGGTGTTCCAGTTTTCAAAATCAATTATAGCCATAACAAAAAAGTTTAATTCAAATCCGTCCAGTAGTTATTGCGTGAAACGCGTACATACATACAGACGGACAGACAGACAGACAAAAAAAACAAAAAAAATGTTTTTGCATTATTCTTTTTAATTTTAAGTGTCCCTCTATCCATTTCAGTCAAAAATACTAAATCTACAGACAAAATATTTTTACTGTTTTATTATATACCCACGACCCCTTTATGCTGTTAAAAATCAGAAATCACTAAAATGGCGCAGCGCCATCTATTGGAAACATGAGAAATAATTTAGCTTACATTGTACGGATGGCTATCGAATACGTAATACAAACATAATGGTCATCTCTTTTTCGTGCAGACTCAGTGGATTACGATTTATGATTATATGCAAAAATTTACATAGGAACTGCGTTTCAAAATAAATAAATTAAAAAGTTAAATTCAATCACTTTAAAGACGCCATTCTCATTTTATCAACGCCATCTATTGGATATTTTTCTTGACACAATCAGTAGATGACCGGAAATAAATTTGCAAATAAATTTATTCGTTTCTTTTGAAAAATTAAAAAAAAAGTAAGAAAATAATTCTAGAAAACAAATAAAAACGAAAACAGAAAATTATTGTTTGTGGCAGGATTCGTTCCAGCTACTTTCTTGAAACATTTCTTTACTAAAATTATTAAAAAAAATATAGAATTCTAAAAAAAAACTAATATAAAACGAAAAAAAAAGTAAGTAAAAGGAAGTCATGTCTACCAGGATTCGAACCCTCTATTTAAAAAATTGATCCACGACCTCTTCCGACAGAGCCAACATGCGTTGTTTATAGCTGGCGAAATTTCAAATGGGATTTGTCTATAGGTACGCAAATTCACCCCTTTTTTGTACTGTAAGGGTTGAAATTGTGAACAACCCTTTCTTATGTGGGCAGTATATAGTATAATGAAGACACTAACCAAATTTCACGTTTATAGCTTTTATAGTTTCGGTTTTGTGATGATAAATTAGTTTACTTCCCCCTTTTTACCCCTTTAGAGGTTGAATTTCAAAAAACGCTGAAACACGCCATTGGTTATTTTTGTTGAGAAGTATTCTTGCCAAGTTTCAAGTAAATCAGTGAAGATTTTAATTTTTTTTCATACAAACTTTGCCCTCAATTTTAACCCCCTTAGGGGTCTAATTTTGAAAAATCCTTTCTTATCTGAGCACTACGTATTAACATAAAACTTCGGTCCAAATTTCAAGTTTATAGCTTTTATGGTTTAGGCTGGGCGTTGATTTATCATTTACCCTTGTTCTTTTATATATATAGATTATGGGCCTAAATTCGATGTAATAAGACCCACTTTACGAGCAAGTGTGTTGAAAAACTATTAGTGATCCGAAGTTCTCCGAAGAGGTACAAACAAAGCCTCATGATATCAAACCAATCCAAGTGGTCACATTATATACCTAGTGAATTATAGTTTATCATTTGAATTACTTCTGTTATTTTGATTTGAATTACACAATATTGGTAATTAATTAGCATAATCGACGTAATTCTCAAACTAAATAGGTGTGCATTGCGCCGTAGAAAGTTTAGAAGACTATAGGCAGCGAAACCGTGAGTGTTTCTATCGAAGTTTTTTGAATCGTTCACAATTTGTGCAAAAAGTCTCGCACGAAAACAATGAACTTGTCAGCTGCAACACAGTGTGTTCCAATAAAGGCTCAAAAAAATAAGAACTCTAGCTAAGTAATGTCTGGTTTTAAATCTGCGTCTTCACATTATAAACCTCACAAATAAAATTGAATTATGCCTGAGTGAAAAAAAAGACGTGACCTTGAACCTGATAAAATGAGTGTACATGTAAACAACGTTGGTGTAGGTTAGATGATTTTGGGGTGCTAAGTGCGGGAAACCTCCTCGAGTGCCTGGTCCCTTGAAGGCTTTAGCTTCTCACACTTGATCTTTCGGGATCCGGTGCGAGCGGCGGGCTGACAAGGGTTCCAGGACGGTGCACCCTGGGTGGCAGCCAATAACTCTCCGATATGCGGGGTCTTATTGGTTGCTGGCCAATGTCCTGCTGGTGGGAGCAACTCCCTCCTGTCTGCCTTCAGATGGTAAGTGGATGTAGCTCACGTTGTCGCGCGGCGGTCTTGGCTTCGGCCAGCGTCGGGAAACTCGTTACCCTAAACTGGGGCCGAGGGTGCTGTGCCATGGAGGCCAGTATCAAGAGGAAGACAACCTCAGAAAAAATAACCCCAATCCCAAGGTCGGGCGTGCCGAGGGGATGAATGGCGGGGGGGGAACCCCGTCCCAAGCGCCCACTGTGGAATAGTTGGAGTACAGGGACCTCACCCTTGGAAAAAAGGAAAACAATGTAACATGGCGTCTTCAAAGAAACAAATACCCCAGGAGGGTACCGGCCTGGCCGGAGAATCCCTCCCCACACCTTCGGGTGTGGGCTGCCCCACCGTATCTGGGGGGGCACGAACCGCCATAGGGACGTAAGTCCCTATCTAACTTTAGAGTCGCAGCAAGATGCTGGCTCACTTTCGGACGCGTCCTGGGTGAGCGTAGAAAGCATGGTGGTCTCCGACGTGGAGATGGCTGAGCAGCGGTGCCGTAAAAGGCGCTGTAATGCTCAAGAAGAGTCGAAGGCTGGGTCTGACGGCGGTTCTGCGCCCAAAATAAGACCGCCAGCCAAATCGGCAAAAAAAGGAGGAGGGCGTCATACAGCGCCCGTAATGTCAGCCGATGCCAGAAAAGAAAAGGCGGCGGCGCGTCGGGACGAGGCCGAAAGGTTGGTTACCGAGATGGCCAAAAAAGTACTGGCCAAGAAAGTTATAGACCCCATAGATGGGAGTCAACTGACAGGTGCCCTGAAGGAGCAGGTTGACGCCAGCATTGGCGTCATAAAAACCATTGCTACGAGTTCCGGCAACCTAAAGGGCACCTTTGTTAAGGGGCTCAAAGAGGCTGCCACGTCTCTTGAGGAGGTCATGTCGGTACTTATTACCAGGACGACCAATGAGGAGACCGCGAGGCTACAAGCTGAGAATCAGCGCCTCGTAGCCAAGGTCTCCAATCTGGAGCGCGAAATGGTGGAGCTTCGGACTGCAGTGGAGCGGTCAGTGCGGCCTTCACCAGCGCAAGCGCAGACCTCTGCGGAAAGCGGCGACATTGAGATGCAAAAGCGCCTCATATTAGACACGGTGGGTCCTATCCTGAATGCCCGATTTGAGGGCATTCAGACCCGCCTCATGCCGGCACCGCAAATGCGCCCTCCACTGGCTGCCGATAGGCGCCGAGCTGCCGCTGCAGCAACAGCGGAGTCCGAATCTGAGTCGGATGTTGGAGAGCAGGCTCCCCTGCCGTAAGTAGGACGGCGCAGTGGAGGAAGGCGGCGCCCCAACCCGTCCCTGAGCCCGAAAAGGGTAAGAAGGGGCGGAAACAGAGGAGAAATAAAAAGAATGGGAGACCAGCTACGCCTATACCATCCGACTTCGGGTCGGAACCGAGGCCATCAACATCATCGGCCCCGACTCCTCTGGCTCCAGCGCGAACAAATAAGAAGGCAGCGAAGCCTCAAACGGCATCTCAGCTTCAGCCTGCGCCACATGTACCTCCGCGTACCTTACCGCCACCCCCGGCGTCCATGGGCGAAACCTGGACTGAGGTTGTTAGAAGGGGTGGCAAAAAGAAGCCGTCTGCCAAAATGGCCCAGGGCGCTCATGCTGCCCAAAATCCGGCTGGACCCGCACAACGGCCCAACCAGAGGCCTGCCCTACCTAAACTGCGTCCCCCTCGCTCGGCTGCCATAGTAATTAAGATGCAGCCTGACGCCGAAAAAGCGGGGGTCACTTATGGAGAGATCCTGGCTCAGGCCCAGCAGAAAGTGAACATCGGAGAGCTCGGCATCTCCGGGGTAAGGCTAAAACGGGCAGCAACCGGCGCCCGTATTATTGAAATTGCGGGCGCCGAGAGGGACGGCAAAGCTGACGCATTAGCCGAAAAATTAAGGGAGGCAATGGATCCCCAAAATGGCGGAGGTATCCCGTCCACAAAAGTGCGCGGAGCTGCGCGTTCTTGGGCTGTGTGATTCAGCCACCCCGGACCTGGTGCGTAGCGCTGTTGCCCGGGTGGGCCAGTGCCCCGAGGCCGACGTGAAAGTCGGTGAAATTCGTGAGGACCGCGTGGGCACACGAACGGCCTGGGTACGATGTCCCGTCTTAGCAGCCAAACGGCTGACCAGTGGTGCGAGACTTCTTGTCGGCTGGGTGTCGGCACAGATCAAGCTGCTGCCGACAAAGCCTCTGCAGTGTTACCGCTGCCTTGAGATAGGCCACGTTAGCCAGAGGTGCACTGCAGACACTGACAGGAGCTCACTATGCTACCGCTGCAGCAAGCCGGGCCATAAGGCCGCCCAGTGCACGGCCGCAGCCGCAAACTGCGTGCTCTGCGCTGGAGCAGGCAAACCGGCGGAACACCGGGTCGGGGGTGCGGCATGCCCAAGTGCGCGCAGGAAAAGGGGAGGGAGGCGTGTTGCGTCCACGGCTATGGCCCGGACCCAACCAACCCGCATGGCTCAGGACGCCGAGGCGATGGAGACGGGGGCCATTCAATAGTTATGGCCCTCAAAATTCTCCAGGCGAATATCAACCACTGCACCAGTGCGCAGGACTTGTTGTCTCAGAGCATGGCGCAGTGGTTGATAGACGTGGCGGTGGTCGCTGAGCCATACTTTGTTCCTCCCAGGGACAACTGGGTGGCAGACCAGGATGGAGTGGTGGCAATTGTTTCTTCGGCGAGCTCTTCGCCTCCAACGTGTGTCGTGCGTGGCCATGGAGTGGTTTCGGCTCAGCTGGGCGACTTGGTTGTGGTTGGTGTGTATTTCTCGCCCAACCGTCCGCTCAGAGAGTTCGAGGCATTCCTGGCCCAGGTCGAGGCGCTTGTTCTTAGGGGCCACCCTCGCTCCGTGCTCGTCGCTGGGGATTTCAATGCCAAGTCAACGGCATGGGGATCTCCTGCGACTGATGCGCGGGGTGAGGCTATGGAGGAGTGGCTCATCACCGTCGGGCTGGCGGTCTTGAATCGGGGCACGGTCAACACGTGCGTGCGTCCGCAGGGCAGCTCAATAGTGGACGTGTCGTTCGCTAGCCCGGATTTAGCGCGCCGTGTTCAGGACTGGAGTGTGTTGGAGGACGTGGAGACGTTCTCCGATCACCGCTACGTGCGGTTTGATCTCTCCACGTCCTCAGTCGCTCCGAGCGGCCCTAGCCGAACCCCGGGAGAGGTTGGCCCACGGTGGCAACTGAAGCGCCTCGATAAGGAATTGTTGCAAGAGGCGGCCATTGTGCAAGGCTGGTCCCATGCGCCGGTAAACGTGGAGGTAGAGGACGAGACCGAGTGGTTCCGGGGTGCGATGACAGCGGTGTGTGACGCGTCAATGCCCCGGGCCAGCACTCGTCCTCCCAAACGATGGGTGTATTGGTGGTCTCCCGAGCTTTCACAGCTACGCGAAGCGTGTGCGGTGGCGAGACGCCAATACTCCCATTATCGAAGGAGACGGCGCAGGGACGATGCCGAAGAGGCCGCCCTGTGCACGGCACTGGTGGAGGCGAAGGTCGCGCTGAAGAATGCGATTGCAGCCGCTAAAGAGGCGGCAAGAGAAGAACTGCTGGCCACACTGGACCGCGATCCATGGGGACGTCCATACCGGCTGGTTCGTAATAAGACGCGGCCGTATGGCGTTCCCTTAACGCAGAGTCTGGAGCCGCAGTTCCTCGATGAGGTAATTGCCTCTTTGTTCCCGCAGGAAGTGGCAATTCAGCCCCCAGCATGGCTCCGCTATTAACGGAAAGGGGCGAGGACCGGGAGGAAATCCCCGAAATAACCCGGGACGAGTTTGGCGCTGCTGCTCTAAGATTGCGCGCCAAGAATACCGCCCCGGGACCTGATGGTGTACCAGGTCGAGTGTTGGTCCTCGCTATGGATGTCTTGGAGGAGCGACTGAGGGGCTGTTCAACGCCTGCTTCGAGCAGGGAAAGTTCCCACGGGCGTGGAAGGCAGGACGTCTAGTCCTGCTACGGAAGGAGGGACGACCGGCGGATTCTCCGTCTGGCTTTCGTCCAATCGTTGTGCTCGACGAGGCAGGCAAATTGCTGGAAAGAGTCACTGCTGACCGCCTTGTCGAGCACCTCGAACGAGTTGGCCCGAACGTCGCGGATTGCCAGTACGGGTTCCGCCGGAGGAGGTCAACCGTCCACGCCATTCTGAGAGTGAAGTCCGTGGCGCAGGATGCGGTCTGTCAGGGTGAAGTGGTCGTGGTGGTGTCTCTTGACATCGCCAACGCCTTTAACTCCCTCCCCTGGCCTTGCATTATGGAGGCACTCCGCTATCACGGGGTGCCGACCTACCTGCGTCGAATCATCCAGGACTACCTCTCGGACAGGAGGATAGTCTTTCCTGCTCGAGACGGATGGCAGGAGCGTGCAATGGCGCGCGGTGTTCCACAGGGTTCTGTGTTGGGCCCGCTACTGTGGAACATCGGTTATGACTGGGTACTACGGGCGGCCAATCTTCCGGGAGTCGAGGTGGTGTGTTACGCCGATGACACACTCGTGACCGCCCGCGGTGCCACCTATCGAGAGGCGTCATTGCTCGCCACTGCGGGAGTAGCGCAAGTGGTGCGCCGAATTCGCCAGTTGGGTCTAGAGGTAGCTCTCCACAAGTCCGAGGCGTTATGCTTTCACGGCCCTAGGAGGGGGCCCCCGCCAGACTCCAGCTTAACGGTTGGCGGGGTTCAAATCGCCATCAAGCCGACGATGCGGTACCTAGGCATCGTCCTTGATGGCAGATGGAATTTCGGCGCCCACTTCGCGGAGTTGGTGCCGCGCCTGATGGCGGCGGCTGGTGCGCTGACACGGCTGCTACCAAATTTAGGAGGACCAGAGGCGTCCTGCAGACGCTTATATATGGGGGTCGTGCGATCCATGGCCCTCTATGGTGCCCCTGTTTGGGCAGAGGCCCTATCGAATCAAAATATCGCCCTCTTGCGTCGGCCGCAGAGGCTGATGGCGACTAGGGCCATCAGAGGTTATCGCACGATCTCCTGTGAGGCAGCGTGCGTGCTGGCCGGCAGCATACCCTGGGATCTGGAAGCCAGGACCCTCGCGTCTTTGTTCACATGGCGCGAGGAGGTACTGTCCCAGGGTGACCGGCTGGCTCCGAGAGAGATCGCAGGACGCCGCAACGAGCTGTGTCAGCGCGTCATAGAGGAGTGGAGCCTGAGGCTGGAGCAGCCCACTGCTGGGCGTAGGACCGTCGAAGCGGTCCGTCCAGTATTGGGCCAATGGTTGGCGAGGCAGCACGGCCTACTGACATTCCGCCTGACGCAGATACTCACTGGGCATGGTTGCTTCGGGGGGTATCTGTGTCGAGTAGCGGGTCGGGAGCCGTCTGCCGTCTGCCACCATTGCGACGGATGCCTGGACGAGGACGCCCAGCATACACTACAAGTCTGCCCAGCCTGGGCGGAGGACCGCGCAGAGTTATGCGCGGTCGTGGGGAATGACCTCTCACTGTCGACTGTCGTACAATGTATGGTCGACAGTGAGACGTCGTGGACAGCAGTGCAGGCCTTTGCGGAGAGCGTCATGCTCCGCAAAGAGGCGGCGGAGAGGGTGCGCGAGGATAACACAGACCTCGATATCCGCCGCCGGCGCCCGGGGCGCAGAAGGCGGGCTTACGGCCTGCTCCAGCTGCTCCCACAATAACGGCTGGTCGGGTGGCGGAAACGGGATTCCGTCATCCGGCTCAACGGCCCCGGGTAGAAAGGCGCGCCCGTGTCAAGCGTGCCTTTCCCCTAGCGGGAAAACGTGTAGGCTGCGGGCCATCCCGCTGGCCGCTCCGACCTTCTCGATGGAGAGGTGTTCGTGTGAGCGAGCCGTGCCGAGGCCGCCGTGGTAGCGGCCGCCGCGCTGGGGCTGTGGAGCGAGAATAGCACATGGTCCCGGCACAAATGCGTAGGCGTTGACACCGTGTGGTTTTAGTGGGTTCGACTCCCACATACCTGTCCGGCCTCCCGTGGCTGGATGGACGAGACGAGGGTCTTTCCACACGTAAAAAAAAAAAAAAAAAAAAAAGGTTAGATGATTTTATCGAATGGATTATTGACTGACGCTGGATCGGGACGGGACTGTTCAGTTCGAATAGCCCCCTATCCTCATTTTGTGTGCGTCCGCCCGCGTTAACACACGTTGCCTAGTTTTCATATATGTATGTGTTCAATAATATAAATTGTATGTCGTACTTCATGGAATTATAAAAGATCCCCTATTTCAAGACTGCAATGTGCAAATTCTCAACTTTCTTGATGAATCGAAATATCTTTAAATTTTCTTGTATTATTTTTAAATAATGTTTATAATATAAC